>OX439231.1:28633565-28992644 GCA_949319165.1 Sialis lutaria | reverse complement strand
ATTGTAAAGGTAGTATAGGAAGAGCTAGGACTGATACACAGTATTTACCTAATTTGAATATTTCACTATCCCTGTGATGTTTGAAAAATAGTAACTATTAAAACGCTTTGTGATTAAGTTTTAAAAAAATAAATAAAAAATGTGACATTTGATTAGAATATACTAGTTTTGACGGTAGGTACACGAAGTACATTAATGACAATTTTTAGTAGAAATATATAGTAATTTGGAATCATTCTACATATGTATCTCAAATATGAAATTTTTTTAGTTGTGACAATTTTTTTGCGGAAGTACGATATTAAAATAAACAAAAATAACAAAACAAAATCTAATTAAATATACAAAAATTGTAAACAAAAATCACAATTACAACAATCAAAATAACAAATGACTATTTGAAAACAATTAACTGTTTAAAAAAATACATTATAATTTTTTTTTGACAATAAGTATGGCAAGTGACATATCGTTGTAAAGTAGAGTAAAAAACACGTTCAAATATGCCATAGTCAACTTAGTGGCCAATAAGAAAAACTAAAGTTAGGGCTATGAGCTCGGAAACTAAAAGTGATATAAGAAATCTAAATACACCAATCGATTCTACACAAAAAAGTGCTTTGAGAAACCGTCTACAAAAAATACCTATCTACTTTGACAAAAAAATTATAGCCATTTAAAGAAATTCCGAATTTTCAGTTTTTTGGGTATACCGCCTAAACCATATAGAATTATGAACATTTTTTTGTTTAGTAATACTCACCCCTTTCTTACAAATAATTCATCTGATTTAACCAAACCTGTATCTCTTATAGATACTGAGATTCCCATGCTGGAAAAGTTATCTGGGACACCCGGTATTTCACTTATACATTTTATGTATATAATATTTTTCATGCATGTAAATTTTTCAACAATTTGGAGCTCTTATCGCGTTTACAAAATATAATTGCATTAGATTGCAGCTACGTCATCCCCCTCCACCCACGATCCAGTGGCAGGCGACCCACAAGGCTCTTGTGCTCTATTTCCCCCCGATTGTTTCGACAGCAAAATCAGCCAGATAACACATAAACACTGTTAAATGTAATCTAACAGTTACGGGGCGTTATCTCATAACTATAGATATGGACGCCGTCATGTTTAACAACAATGCTAATGATAATTTTTTTATTTTACGGCGTATGTGCATTTTTTGCTGAATTTACAGAGAGGTATTTAAAGTTGTTGATTATTTTAATACAATTATTGTTTAAAACGATTTAGATAAGATTTAATTCAATAACTATATAATGGTTCCATAAAAGACTTTTTTGCATACCAAAAATAATGAAAATTCTAGCTGGAAATTTAAATAAATAGGTAAAATAATATTATTTTATGGGCTCTCTGAGAAAATTGCAAATATATTTCTATAGATTTTTTAACTTGTTTCTTTACATGCTTCTTTACAAACTCAACTATCTATTTTTCTATAAATTCTTCTTCTTCTCTTATGAAATGATATTATTGGAATTTACTACTGTACCTATCAGAGCAGGAACGAATATTTCTAAATGAAAAAAATAAAAAAAAACACAAAATTACGTTTTCAAATATCCTATCTAAATTGTTCTTTCTAGAGAAGAACCCCTCAACCCTCCGCTTTATTGTTGGTGTCCTTTATTTTTATATTATGTGAAAATAATAACTTAATGCATACAAAATAAACTGTTGTTATTAATTGTTATCAGTAAAATAATAAAATAATTAATATTACTTGATTTAAAGCTTAAACGGTTCTAATTAGACAATTTTTTTAAACTTTACCTACGTATTCAGTATTCATACAAATGATCAGTCAAATATTTAAGAAATCGCTTAAGAATATGCTCCCAGCTCTATATCACGTACAATTTAACTGTTAAAGAACTTAAATACATTTTATATGATTAAAAAATCATGTACCCATATGTTTACAAAACAAGTAATAATTATAATCATCGAAAATAAAAAAAATGGTATCATTTATCATATCATTAAGAATTTGTAGAAATTATAAATACAATATACAATTATAATATTGTTAAGATATGAATTTCAGTCAATTATAATTATTATCATTATAACATTTTTATTACGCAAATAAAAAAAAATGTTTGTATATTTTTTGACATTGATAAAATATTAATAACTCAAATATACAACGTAGTATAGGAGTATACTTTTATGTAATTGATAATATGTATAAATTATATATGCATAAAAATATATGTATGGGGATGTAAAAATTTCAGTCTTAAAAATATATATCTTCTTATTTCTAATGCTTGCAGATTTTCTTCGCAGAGAAAGAGGATAACTTTATTACCTACCATTAACTTTTTACCACCATCGTCACATCTATTTTCCCCAAAAAAAATTTTAATTAAATCTGTAAATTTATTTGGATATTTATATACATTTTAACAAAATACATAAAGCATACGTAAATAATGACTAATAATTAGGTAGGTACGTCTGTATCTACCCATTTTTATTTAATTCGTTAATTTATTATTTATTCGCCCAGTATTATCAACTTTAACTAAATGCTCCTTTAACTAACTGTCATATTATCAACAGATCCAAGCATAATACATTTAATTAAATAGATTTTAAATTATCTGCAGTATTTCTTTACAACATATATTATGTCCATTTTTCATTGAAAGCTTAAATATTGAATTAAATCACGTTTGTAAAACAGCAAATTTACTTTAAAGGAGCATTTAGTGCTAAAGGAGCTTTAAATTGGTTGATAATACCGGGCAATTATCAAATAATCAATACATTATATTTATTAAGAAAACTAATAAATACAAATACAAAAATATTCTCGTATCACCTAAAACTGTTATGCTACAATCATCCATATCGTTGATTTAATCCTACCATGATAGACACAGTGGCAACCTCCCATTCCTGAATTATTCTTCCAATTTTCATATTTGTATATATACGTTAATTTTTCAAATTCATTATACAATGTAAAAAGGTGAAGAAATATACGTAAAAAAATGTTTTTTATTTCATCTATAGAATCTAAAAAATATCAATATATAATTATACCTATCTAAAAATTTTATTATTTTATATGATATACCTGGTAATTTTAAATGAATATCTACGATATAAATAAGTTTTATTTTGAAATATAAAACAGTTCACATAAAAATAACTTAATTAGTTATTTTTATCGCGGTGTATACCGCCAATTTTTAATTATATACACAAACAACATCGATAAGTGTATAATCATAAATCAATACATTTATAATCAACGTACATATAACCTAACAAAATCAAATCGGTTTTAATCACACGTTGATATTTATATATATAACAATAATTCAAAATCATTTTCATACAACATGTTTGTAATCGCATCGATAATTTAAATACGGTCCTGCGGACGATAACAACAAATACGGGGCCTCCATGCTGGTATCAGTAATACGGGACATTGAGTGATAAGGATAAGCGTATTGCGCGATAAAGAACATGGGTTACTCATTATACAAGTGCTTTTTGTATGTTAATTACAATTATTTTTTATGTATGTGCAATGTGCATGTATGGTTTTACTTAACAATTAAGAGTTTTTTTTTTTGTTCTTTTTGATAGTAAAAATTAGAAGTTGCACTACCATTTGATTAATGCTCTTCGGTGTAGATCAATTTAACGAATAACCAATCATCTATAAAAGATAAATATTAACCAATAGATGTAATATTTTTTAATCAGTATAATTAATAATATACATACATATGTATGTATTATGTATGTACATACATGAACGTTTTAACTAACTGGATATTTTTCATTCCTCCATACACTTTTGTAAGAGTTACATATACCTAGTATATTTTAATTATTTATTTATTTATACACAAAAGGCAAAGTAGTATACATTATTTTCTACATCTGCTTTGATAACTATAGCCTTTTTGTATAATATATCTAATCAATACTAAAATAAATTTGTAATATTTAAGCCTGTAGGCTGTAAGTTCTGTTTACAATGTAAATCTTATTATTTTGTTTTTTTTTTCAACTGTATATAACATTATTTTGTATAAGCGATATAATCAATTTTTTCCTGTCTATTTGTCCCGTCACGAATATGGTATATTTGGTATATCTAAGACATTATTCAAAAAGAAAATTAAAGCTTGAAATATCTTTTTTATTATTTGAATTATTTCAATTTTGTTGACGAGTTGTTTGATTAATTTTATAGAAATAATAATAAGTGCAGATTCACAGTGGAGGGAATGATCTTCCACTACGCCCTCCAGAGCTTATTCCAAAAATTGTATTCATAGTATAGACAGGTTAAAGTGCAATTTGTTATACCTATTTACAATATTTCGAATTATTTTACTATGTATCTCAAAAATGACATCTATAACTAATTTAACCCGTTCGTACCCGCTATATTTTTTCTATTTTCAATTTTCTTAACTAAAACCTGTTAATTATTAATAAACATTGAATTCAAATGTGGTATAATATTTACTTTAACAATACTTTTATAACATTGCCTCACTCGGGGACAACGGGTACTTTAATTTCCAGAAAAACATCAGCAACGCTAACGCGCGATATGTTCCATTCAAACGGCTCGAGTCTATACAACGACGGCGTGCACGGTGGCGCCGCGACCGCCTCATACCCGCACCACCACTCGCACCATCAACAGCACCATCAGCAGCACCATCAACAACATCAGCACCAGAACAGTCTGCACCAGGACTCGGCGCAAACAACGCCTGTGTATGTTCCGTCCAGTAGACCTCAATATACAGGTGATTATCATCAGTATTTATTGAAGGGCTATAAAAGCTGTTACACTATGTTATATAAAACTAGAAGCTTTTAAGGTTGCACGCTGAGTCACTGAGATGAAACTGCCTTAAGGCTGAACGTGCTGTTTGAATTGCCATAAGCGTTACTATAGAGAAATTACGGTTTTGTAATTCAACACCATCTCTGACCAGTATTATTAAATCCTTTAGGAAAAAATACAGTGATAAACTAGATTAATTTTTCTTTGATTCGGCATACCAAATTTTTCAATTTTATTTTTTTAAATATTAATAAAAAAATTCTGAAAATGTGTGTATTTTTCTTGATATGATAAAACTCAATATATAACCAAAATTCTTGAAAAATGTGGAAAAAATAAAAAGCCGTTTCATAGGTAATTGTTCAAGCTTTCTAATTTTATAATAATTTTTACAATTTTCATTTTGAAAATATTGAAAACTACTGAAAATAAAAAAAATATCACCATCCTTCGTATCGCGGACTTTGTCTGATTTCGAGAATATCCCATTGTCATTACTCTGACCAATAACAGAACAGTATTTCAAGTATATCGACTCGCTATATTCATCTCTTATCACATTTGTATCAGTTGTCAATGAGTTATAAACAGCGCTGTAAAATAATGCATTGTTTTCGTAATGCATTACTAAAAGTAATGCATTATCTCACAATGCACATTATGCATTATCAAAAACTATCGGTAATGAAAATATGGGTGCATTACTGCACTGATTTGAAAATAATAATGCAAAAATCACAATTTTTCATTACATTCAAGATAATTAATAATGGTGAAAATAATGCATTATTTCAAAAATTTCGTGCATAACTATTAATTTTTTAGGTTTATATTTACAACAAAAACTGGGAAAAAAAGTTCACAAGTGCAATACAGAAATCTACATAAGATTGTAATTATAATTAATCAATTTAAAAAATTGTCTCGACGTTGCATATAAATAAATTAATTATAAAAAAAATGTCCAGCGGCGTATTAAGTGATATTTGAGGCCCCTTCTGTTAAAATAACATTTTCACATAAACTGTATGGGACACCTTGAATATAATTTAACCAATAAAAAAATAGTCCAGACGCGTATTTAGTGATATTTGAAACCCCTACTGTTAAAAAACATGTTCACATAAACTGCATGGGACACCTTGAATATAATTTAACCAATAAAAATATAGTCCATAAGCGTATTTAGTGATATTTGAGGCCCCTACTGTTAAAATAACATGTTCACATAAACTGCATGGGACACCTTGAATATAATTTAACCAATAAAAATATAGTCCAGACGCGTATTTAATGATATTTGAGGCCCCTACAGTTAAAATAGCATGTTCACATAAACTGCATGGGACACCTTAAATATAATTTAACCAATAAAAATATAGTCCAGACGCGTATTTAGTGATATTTAAAGCCCCTACTGTTAAAATAACATTCACACTGACCGTACGGAGATATTGTATATAATTTAACTAATAAAAAATACTACAGAGGCGTATTAAGTAATATTTGAGGCCCCTACTGTTAAAATAACATATTCACATAAACAGTATAGGAAACCTTGGACATAATTTAACCAATAAAAAAATAGTTCAGACGCATATTAATTAAAATTTGAAGACTGAATTATGAAAATTTACAATAATAATTTGAAAAACTTAGATGTTATTTTATCATTTAAAGTTTTTTAAAGAATACAAATGTGTATGTCAGCGATTCTCAACCTGTGGGGCGCGCCCCCTTAGGGGGGCGTGATGAAACTGAATGGGGGGCGCGAGAATATCGAGAAAATCGTTTTTCATGGAACATGTTGGTGCAGGTTTCATCAAAATATGAAGTAAAAAAATTTGATTTCATTCTTGACTTAATTTTTATATTTGGTTTAATACGCAGCCGCAGTATGAGAAAGGGACTCTTTAATTTTAATAAGGCCATTGTTTCTGTTTAGTTTAATATATAGATTATTCTCAAATTTAAAATATTATTATAATATTGGTACTTATATTTTATTTTGATTCTGCGATTATCATATAATACATATTTAAAAATATCTATAGATTGCGTATGTTTGTGTTCATTTTTTTACTTCGTATTGTATGTTTTCAACTTTGTATCAATGATTTAGGTAATAGAGGAGTTTATAACTTACTGGACTTTACACTGCCTTTATGATAGAATGAGAAATATCGTTATATTTCAACATTGCAATTCGTTTTAGTTTTTACACAAACAAGGATAGTTATATTATTTAACTAAATAAAAGATGAACACATCTCTTTTACATTGAGTATACAGTACATATTATGTTTTGTAACCTGACAAATGTGTTGAAGTTTGAAGTCTTGTTACTTGGTACAATTTCAATTTTCAATAACTGATTATTTAATTCTATAGCTAATAACTATTAAAAATCCTTGTGATATTAAGTTGTAAATGTTTCTTGTTAATTTTTATACAAGTATACAATGTTTGTTTTTTTTATTTTGTTTCAGATTAATTATGTAATTTACCATAATTTCATAGATTTTTTTGAGAATTAATATTATTTACAAAACGAGGCCTATGTTTTCTTGTAAAAATAATTATTATTATTCAGTTTATAATAATATTATATATAATTTTTAAAATTGGTTTCTAGATTTAAAAAGATCATTTATCACGAATCACTGTTTGTGCCTACCATCGATAAATACAAAACTATATAGTTAATCATAGTTAATTATATAGTTACCTATGCATCAAACCTCTTCTCATATTGAAGTTACTTTATAATAATCATACTTTAATATGTTACGAATAAATTATTTTTAGTTACACAAGAGCATCAGGTAAATACGTAATCTATTTAACTGGTTATTACCCAATAAACATTGTGACGGTTGTCACAGAAAATTGTGACGGTCGTGACACGTTGAATAAAAGAATACAATAAGAGTACTATTTGTGTGTTTAATTGCTTATTGATATTATGAACTAATACTTATAACAATTATTTATCAAATACATCAAAAGACTCATTAAATTTATAATAAATGCGGTTATCCTTAGTCATTATTTTTGGTGAGGGTAATTTTTTTTTAATTCGGTCAAACGTCACGTTTGATATGTAATTGTCAAAGACTTTTAATAGTTTGCCACGAGCGTCACTAATTGTCAAGTAAGTTATTGCGATTTCACATTATTTGTTGTCTTTTTCGAAAAAAAATTTAAATTTTTTGTAATATTTTGAAAATTAATCAAAATTTTTTAAATTTTCTTTTGGTTTATGAAAATTGATGTTAAATAGCCTGTTAATTTTATATTTTAGTATTCATTTTCGTAAAATATTTTTTTAACTATCTGGTATCGATTACCGTGGACTGACCCATATAGGTATCTTATTTTCATGTATTATATTTTTAACACTAGCAAAAAAAGAAATGAAAACCTAATTAATAGATAATATAATCTTAATTTTATAATTTTATTCCCGACATTACAATATTTTAATAAAAAAGGGCAATAAATTAACCATACTACGCGACTGACATTAAATTTTATATAGTATGTTTGGTACAACTTACTATCTCATATTATTTTTTTATTTTTTCGAAAATATATATTTAAAAAAAAAACGGGGCCCAAATTTTCCATAATACGTGTCAGATTTAATTAACCATGTTAATGATTACAAATTGGATAATATATATTGCTTTGAATCTG
The DNA here is from genome assembly GCA_949319165.1 of Sialis lutaria. NCBI lineage: Eukaryota > Metazoa > Arthropoda > Insecta > Megaloptera > Sialidae > Sialis > Sialis lutaria. The sequence goes on along the minus strand of OX439231.1, from coordinate 28,984,075 downwards.
AGATAACGTTATATGTAATAAAAGGGCATTAAATTTACATTAATACGTGACTGACTTTAATTTTATATAGTTAATGTTTGATACAGCTTACTATATCATGTTATTTTTTTATTTTAAAATTTTTTAAAAATATTTATAAAATGGGGCCCAAATTTCCCTCAATACGTGTCTGAACTAATTAATCATATAAATGATTACAAGTCAGATAATTTAGTTTCTGATATAACGTTATATTTAATAAAAGGGCATTAAATTTACCTTAATACGTGACTGACTTTAATTTTATATAGTTAATGTTTGATACAACTTACTATATCATGTTATTTTTTTATTTATCCGAAACATTTAAATGTTTAGAAAACGGGGCCCAAATTTTCCTAAATACGTGTCTGACTTAATTAATTATATAAATGATTACAATTAAGATAATATATTTGGCATTGCTTCTGAAATAATGTTGTATTTAAAAAAAGGGCATTAAATTAACCTTAATACGTGACAGACTTTAATTTTATATAGTTAATGTTTGAAATAATTTACTTTCTAGTTTTATTTTTTATTTTTCAAAAATTTAAAATATTTAGAAAAAGGGCCCAAATTTTCCTAAATACGTGTCTGACTTAATTAATTATATATATGATTACAAATAAGATATTATATTTTTCATTGTTTCTGAGATTACGTTATCTTATGTAAAAGGGCTCGAAATTTACCTTAATACGTATTTGTTATAGATTGTTTTTGATCACAATATATTATCACATATCAAATTATTTAAATAAAATATTTGTTAAAAAATTCATAAAAGATATGTTATTTATTTATAAAATTATAGACCGCGGAAGCCTGATCAATAAGATATTTGCATTTTATAATAATTACATACACATGCAGGTGTACTTATATTTTAAATTAAACTATATCAATCTAATGTAGAATTTGGGGATTTTTACTACAAATTTTAAAATGTAACAATGGTCAAAACTAAACATAATAGGTCAAGTCAATAACAAATATGAAATAATGGATGATAGCGTGATGAGAGAATTGTTCCACTGTAAATTCGGTCTGTCGACAGAAATAAGATAACAATATCATAACAGATATATCTTATTCTTTTCTGTATGCTTTCCCCTCAGGGCTAAGACTCGTGTATGATTTTTACTACTAACGCCATCTCGTAGATTTTAGTTTCGGAAAAATCGGCATGTACGGCCTTAAATTCGAACGAGATCAACTGAAACTTTTCTAAAAAAATATCAAAATATTAGTACCTATTCATAAAATAACAAATATATATTTCAAGCTAGATACATTATATTATATTCCATTTTAAAATATTAAAAATTCTTTTTTAAAAGCTCAGTAACTGCCATAGGTGGGCATAAACTCGTTAATCCGTTAATCGTTAATTAACGAAGTTAACAAAATGGTTAACGGATTAACTTTTAAGTTAACTCAAAAAAATGTTAACGCTTTTGTTAACTTTAGTCCGTTACATTGATTGTTTGATGAAACAAAAGAAAGTTGTCGAAATAGAAAAAAAAGGTCTTCAAACATTTTGGATGGTTCACTTTTTATCGATTAACTTTTAACTTTCGTTAAATTTTCGGTTAACTGTAACTTCCGTTACATTTTCAGAATTTTAACGCTTTAACGGTTAACGAAGTTAACTTTTTTATTAACGGATTAACGATTAACGAAGTTAACTTTTCGATTAACTGTACCCACCTTTGGTAACTGCATATACCAGGCATTTTAATTTAACATTTGGTATATTAAAATTTCTAACGATCTAAAAAATGTATTCTCACAATGTCATAAAATTATAAATTTCACACAAAAAATGCAATATTCTTGTTAATCTTTTCAAGGTGCATGGAATTTATTATTGTAGAAAATCAAATTCTCTTAAGATATTTTACACCGTAATATTTCCATTAAAAATGTGTTTTTTTTTTTAATAAATGTATAAATAATCCTTTACCATAGGCGCCGAATTTTTTTTTGAAGCTGAGGTTCTAAAAATTAAAATGGCTGTTTCAATTTATCTGCACGCTTCCAAAGATGTTTGAATTTTTTCAGCGTACCTACCCTTTATTAACCTATTACTTTTTCTTTGTAAACTTTATATAAACATGTTTCAGGTAACCACCAAACATCCACGGGTAGTGTTGGCTTCAGCGGAGCCCCGCAAGCCTGGCCGGAAGCAGGCTACGTGGCCGCGGCGGCCGCACAGTCTGCGCACCACCACCACGGGCTCGCTGGACAGCTCTACGCGCAGAACGCCGCGATGATGTGGACCAGAGCCGCCTACGATGGCGGGTTTCACCAACGAACCTCGCCATATGGTTAGTTTTTGTAGTTTCTTATATTTTTTATTGTATAATGAAATTGTGTAATTTAGATTTTAAAATAGTGATATCAAAAGTCAATAGGGCTACGGGTACAGCTCGTGATTATTAATTTGGCGACTATTGATCTAGAACTTAAATTGAGATTTCGTCTACTTTATGACATATTATTATTTGAAAAAAGTACATTAATTAAGTAAATGCTACCATCATGTTCACTTGAATTTTAATAGTGGGCCATGAGTTATGCGTGTGACAAGGATTCGGGGAAAAGACAGACAGACACGGAGCAAAAAGTGTTTGTCTTAACCTGAAACGGAAAGATCACGTTAAAATTTTGAAATCGAAGAACATTTTTTTCTCATTTTAAAACGATCACAAAGCTTCTTATATCTTCGATATTGCGAGGAAACAATAATAATAAATTTTCCTTTAACAATTAAATATCAAAATGTTCAACTATTTTGTTTGCTGATTTATTAACCAAATTGAAATTTTACTCTTTACTAACGACATATCTATATACTTGCCAAAATTTATAAAAGAATGTTTAACACTAATTTATTGGTGAACATTTTCTGTTGTATTACTTCCCACTCTACATCAACAAAATAGATAATGCACAATAAAAATTGTCTGTAAAATTTTTAAATTACCGCGATTAATCAAAGAGTTTGTCTATATAAAACTGAAGAAAAAAACGCAATAAAAGAAAAATTAGGTAAAATATGTAATTTATAAATAACTCTTATTTCGAATGCAAAATTGTTAAATTGTTTTTAAAACCCCATGGGCGTCTGCAGGAATAGGTAATATTTAATAGTTTGTTGTATATATAAATTATAAAATGTGCACTAATCACAAAGCTTGAAAATTAATTGGAGACCCATTCTTTTGTTGGGGTAGTTAAATACTTTTAATACAAAATTCACTGCATACACTGGTAGAAAGGATTTCTCAAACCAAGTAAACCTTGTTTTGTATATAACGAAAACAATATTTCCTTAAGATAAGCAATAATCTCTTAAACCAACTATAGTATTCTGGAACGAATAACGTAGTTAGATTAAGAGTAAAATATTGTTTTCGTTATATACAAAACAAGGTTTTCTTGGTCCAATACAGTTTTTTTTCCGTGTATATGTATATTTTTAAATCATTTAAGGACAGTTGTTTTATTTTCATCTAATCAGAGTCGACTTTTGAGTGACCGATAGCACAACAAAGCAATCTGCGTTATCTCGGCAGATGCAACGTGCACTTTGTATAAATCACATAACATCAAAGATGCGGCGCAGACCTGCTCCAGTTTATCGCTGATTAAGGATGCGCCGGTACTTGAGATCGACAGAAATAGATCCACATCGCGTGCTGCAGAGATTTACTAATTTTTATGTCTATGTATATTATGTATATGCGGGTGTAATGTAATTAGATTTGTTATACATATGTATATCGATAGTAGATGAACATATTTCTTTTGAAGAAATGCCTTGTGGCATTTCTTGCTTACATGTTTTTATAGTCCAGTCAAAATAGTAAAAAAAAATGTCAAGTGCGAGTCGAGAATCGCGTACTAGTGTTCCGAGTTCCGTACCGTATTGTTTTTCAATATATTTGATTTTTTTAGTTTAATTTTAGTAGTAAGGCTAAGAACCGCTATAATAGTAATACACATATTTAATAGTTCATCTGTTAGAAAATAGATAACTCCAAAAGTACTATAACTAAATAATTTTGAAGTATTAAAAATTAATACATAAGTGCGGTGACTGCCGATAAATAAATAAATAAAATTTCACGATTACTTTCGGGGTTATAAGAAATGTTTTATATTTATGTTTTTTTTTTTTAATTTTGCTAAACGAAAATTTTAATAATAAAAAAACGTTTGCATATTTAAATTCCACCAAAATGTCAGCTTTTTTTGATACCCCACTCATCGAGATTAAATATAAAAAAGCACAAAAAACTTAAAATTTTATTTTTATAACATTTACTAAAATTCTGTCAAATCTCAGATTTCTAGATCTAATCGTTCAGTAGCATTCACCCAACTTTGACCCCCCCCCCCTCCTCCATCTCTCTCGCAAGATGAGCAGATGAGGAAGATTGCTATATTTTTTTATAAAATATATGTCGCAGCCGAATTGTAAATTTAGCCGTTTTGTAGAAAATTTATACCAAAAATTATAAATATACCTTCACGTTAAGTGTCTTTGACAGGTTAGTATCTCTTTTAGGTTGAAAACGGGAATTCAATCTCTGCCTTGGTTAGGACAATCTAGTGGGGCGAAAGGGAATTAATATAGTATAAAAACGGGGATCCAATTCCCGCTGCAATTAACTGTTTTTTAATAATTCTGTAAAATAAAATAAACGTTAAAATTCCTTATAGGTACAGTTCATTGCAGCGGATATTGAATCCCCGTTTTTATCACTTAAACTAAAAATACACCTTAACCACAAAATTTATGTCACTCGACACGTGTTTCGACTTCACAAGAAGTCCTCATCAGGAGCCTAACGATTCCAGACTATATTATACTATATTAATCCTCTTTCGCCTCAATAGATTGCCCTAACCAAGACGGAGATTGAATCCCTTTATAAAGCGGCTAAATTTACAATCTGGCTGCGACATATATATTTATAAATATCAGAATTAAACTAAAAAATAATTTCTAGCATCAACATTTATAATCTTATATATACATATTTCCAGACGGAGCAATGGAGTTTCAGTTCGGTGAAGGTCGCGAGTGCGTCAACTGTGGTGCCATCTCCACGCCGCTTTGGCGTCGCGACGGCACCGGTCATTATTTATGCAACGCGTGCGGACTCTACCACAAAATGAACGGAATGAACCGACCGCTTATCAAACCGTCTAAACGTCTCGTAAGTATCCTTTGTTATTAAATAGCAACGCTATCAATTTCTGCGAATTTTATGGTTTTCATTCGTGACGTCATGTTTGCGTAATTTTTGAATCTATTATTAAATGCAGTTATAAATATTTGTTAGTATTATAGCATCCGTAATTTGGGTGTGGTTAATACGTTACTATCGCCGACTTACTATAAATATGTATTTATTAATGAATTTATAATATCTATACCTATACGAAACATCTCTAAAAATAACAAAAATGTTAACGTGTGAAAAAAATTTCGAATGTAATATTCCGCCAATTTTTAAATTTTGATATTTTATAGATCACTCAAACTGAAAATGAACTGTATATATTATAATAAATACAAAATATTAGCTATATTAACTAACAATACTCGCTAAAATTTACCGAATTGCCTCTTGAAAATTGATTGAAATATTGTAATTTCAATTTGTACATGAAAAACTTATTTTAATGAAATTTTGAAGACATAAATTTATTTCCAAAAACATTTTACTCTTTTGTCAACGCAATTGCGAGCAAAATACGGCACTTATTTTAATGAAATTTTGAAAACATAAACAGCCATAATTGTTTTATTTTTTATTTCCAAAAACATTTTACTCTTTTGTCAACGCAATTGCGAGCAAAAGACGGCCTGTGGTCGCATCCAGTCCGCCTGGGTGAATAAATTAAAATTTACTTAATTTTGAAAACTTATTACTAATATTAACTAATATTTGACACAAAAAAATATTTTTTTTGTGTCAAAGGCTTACTATGTAATCAAAAATTTAGTATGTTTAACATTTTGAACTTTGTCAACTCAAATTATGAGAATTTAAGAATCCACGTATCTATAGGTGGAAAATTCTAATATTTGACTACTCAAATATATGTGGTACCTACACCTTCTATTAATTAACTAACGGTCTATATAAAAAAAAACATTCCTTTAACCTATAGCTATAAACAAACTTAACACATTATTCATTGTTTAATTTTATATCACAGACAGCTACGAGGAGGCTGGGCTTGTGCTGCACTAACTGCGGCACGCGGACCACAACCCTCTGGAGGCGGAACAACGAAGGCGAGCCCGTGTGTAACGCATGCGGACTGTACTTCAAGCTCCACGGCGTCAACAGACCACTGGCGATGCGCAAAGATGGCATACAAACGCGGAAACGCAAACCGAAGAAGTCCGGAGGTGGTGGCGGCACGAGCACGCCATCTTCAGCGGCTTCCGGTGGAAACGCGGCGGAAGATACGAGTGCCGGATCTGCTGTGAATCAGTGTACAAATAATGGTTAGTTTTTGTGTATTGGTTTCTTACAATTTATTAAAAACTAGCGGAATCCCGCGGCTTCGCTCGCGTAAACTTCGAAACTAATTAGAATCCTCTGTACGTGATAGGGGATGACATATTACATTTATATTGATTTTTATTCATTACCTATAAAAAAACGTAAACATCTCGGATCTTAATTAAACATTGTAAAAACTAACCCCCTGTCTACCCCCGTCTTTAGGTGTTGAATGTCGAAATTTTTATTTTAATAGATGACTATTTTGCCCGAATTTACCTTTATAAGTAAATCAGATATGCAAATAAACATCTTAATCCATCCTCGTCCCCATCCCATGTTATTAGGGCTTGAATATCGAACTTTAATTTTTAATTGAATATTAATTTGTCCGAATTTACTTTAATATCACGAACAATTATGAAGATAAATATATCAAAATTTTACCCCTCCCCCCATTCCCCTTAGAGGTTGAATTTTCGTAACTGATATTTTTCTTATAGAGTACCTACTTGTGCCATGTTTCATTCGGTGAATACAAAAAAAAATATTTTTCAAATTTTTCCACCCCCCTAACACCTTAGGGGTAAAATTTTGGGAAATGCTGAAATAATTGTTTCATTATTTTTATATTGTAGAGTATGTTTGATAAGTTTCAATTAAATGCGAACAAAAAAAATATTTTTTATATAAACTTTGACACACTATTTTAACCCCGTAGGGGCTGAATTTCGAAAAATCCTTTCTTAGTGGGTGCTTACATTATAAAAGGAAGGCACCTACGAAATTTCACGTTTCTAGGTCCAGGGGTTTGGGCTGTACGTTGGTATATGAGTGAGTGAGTGGTTAAAATAAATATTTGAATAATTAATCGCCCAAAAATGTTACTTCCAAAATTCAACACTGGTTAATCCACCCCTGATAACAGGTGCTTAAGCAGCATTTTCAATTAATTATTTTTTCAGATTCTTCAAAAGTATCAGCAACAGTGCACCACCATACATCACAGACATCATCTCCAGCAACGTCTCAGAACCACCATCACCACCATTCGACTGATTCAATATCGAAAACGAACGACCGACCCTATCTAGGACACACGTCCCTAGTTCCATCTTCATCTCACAATCAAATCAAATGCGAGCCATCCTCAATATACGACTCTCACCATATAAATACTTCCTCATCGCACGTTAAATGTGAACCACCGCCATCTATATTCGAACATCATAAGGCATCACAATACGGATGTTTACAGACTCCTACTTACCAATACCATCAACAGATGTTTGGTTTCTCCGCATCGCCGCCAGGTGGCAGTGATGTTGCTTACCATCACCAACACCACGTAACGGCAGCTGCGAAACTAATGGCATCATCGTAGGAGGTTCATATCTCAAATTAAAATGTTTTCAAATTGTGGTAATAAACTTTTTGTAAAATGTAAAAGTAATGTATTAGCAATTAATGTTACGTACTATAAGTATTTAAGATTATTGATATTTTATTATAAAATTCTATGTTGCACAAAATATTGTGATGTAAATATAGTAAATCACTAATGTATTTGTTAAGTAAAATTTAAGATGTTTCGCTTAAAAAATAAAGATATTCAAACCTAGAATCATTTTTTTTACAAATTACCTAATGAATAAGTATATAATAAGATAAAAAATCACATGAAGTTTATTGAAATACTTATATTTTAAACTTATACAATTATATTAACATGAAATCATACAATTAATAACAAAAAATAAAATACTAACATAATACAATTTTAAATCGCAATCAGTAATTTTATATTAAATTGTAAATTATTTACAAATTCTTAAAATGATCCCTCCATTCACGCGATTAATTGACTCCGTGAAAATAGTACATAAAATTGCTCCATTACGTTGTATTTTTTGTCTTTCTGCCTTTTTTTCCAAACATTTTCAACCGTGTAAAAGTGAATCTGCATAAATGAAGGGATTACTGTATGAAGTAATAAGCTGTACCAATCCTCTTACTCAAAAAATTAAAAAAACTATTGTATACAATCATAGAAAATTAAATTAGATGATTATACTACATTATTTACCATGTACATATCTAGTTCTCTTTTTCTCCACAGAAGCGAATTGATTGTCTTTAAAAATCAGGCAACTGACAAACTTATCACCATCAGTCATAGATGCCTAGGAGCACTATATACCTACATTAAAAGAACTGTCCCATCTTTAATTAACTCAGATATATACTTATAAGGTAAAATATGTTGTGAATTTTCTTCAAAGTTTACTTGATCATTATCGACATCTTCATCACTAATAACAACACCCATAACGGACTTTTTTGCTTTGAAAAACACTCGAGAACTCAAATTTGGTTTTGACATCATTTCATTCCAGTCTAAGTCCTGTAAATTACCAGGCATGTATCTACAAGCTAGCTGTTTAAATAGATTTTCTTCATTAGATAAATATTCTTGAGCAAATCTGTACTCTTCCGAAGACAAATAATTTGTTTCATTCTCAATACGCTGTTCCTCAGCATCTAATATATATTTTGTATACAATTCTATTTTTTCTAACCTTGTTCGAAGATAATCTGTTATTAAAAATCGTATCCTGTCGATCTCCATTTGATGAATTATAGCCCTAATATCATTTTTTTTAAGCTTTTTCATATTTTCTTCCATGTGATGTAACTGTGTTAACATACATTCAACTAAATCGGCTTTGTGAGGTAAAATTTCAGGCGCAAATTTTTCATTAGACCATGCTTCTTTTAACATATCTAACACCTGTTTGGCTGTTATTGTTTCTTCATCACTTTCTCCAAAGTTTAAATCATCTTCAATTGTATTTCTGCCAGCAGAAAATATATCTTCACTTTCCATGCCTTCCATTTTATTCAACTTTTAAACATTTTTTAAAACTTCAAAATTGAAAACAACCGAATTGAAGTTGATTCATATCGAAATATGTCATACCAACGTAAATAAGCATATTGACAAACGTCAAAGGTGTCAAATTATACACAAATTATAAAAAGTAATCACAGAATCACCACGGTCAACACAAACCGAATAGAATTTAAGATTTTAAAATATTGTATATATTTTATATTTTCTAAAATGCTGTTATCGTTAAAAAGTAACCACAGGCAACATTTAATATTTCTGATAAGTCAATCCAATCAAGGTAAATAATAATTTAAACACAACTATATTTTTTACTAATATAATAATCGTATCAATATTTTTCAGTTCTTATAGATTTTTGTAAACTAGCTCTCGACTATATGCAAAATGGTGAAAATACAAAAAGATACCAAGTAGCAGCTCAAAAACTAAACGTTACAGTAAATGTAATTCAAAATGCCGTAGAAGGACTTGTAAATTTGTCGTTAGAAAGTTGTAAACATAATGTATGTGTTTTAAATTGGTATTTAATCAAATTTTTAAATCAACAAAATTATATTGCAGTTATCAGAGTCTGACTTCAGTGATTCTGTAGCAGCCTTAGGATTTAAAGAAGAACAAATAGAAATTCTTAAACAATTTTATTTAACAAAACAAAATGAAGTTAAAAATGTTTTGAAAAAATTTGCTGTAACTTCACCTCATTATCATGATTTGAACTGGAGATTTGAAGTAGAAGTAAGCATTTATTTTATACTAAACAAATTAGATTTAAAAAATTGAAATCTTTCTTTATAGTTAGGATCAAGGAGTCTTGTAAAGCAAGTTAATCCTGTGATAGCAATGGAATTAATATTACAAGAAAAGCCAAATATTGATTCACTTTTAAATGAAAAGGAAAGTTCAACTTCAAAAGTGTTACTACAGACGGATCCTTGTAATTTATTACATATGACAAAAGTTTTAGAACAAGCATTAGCTGAAACAAGAACACAGCATTTCAAGAAAGTTCAAAGAATGTTTAAACATGTATAAATATTAATATTGTATTGTATCTATAATTATATTGAATATTATATTTTTGTTAATAAATTTATTTTATGAATTTGGTGTTATTGTTCATATTGTTAGTTATTATATTATTTATGTTTTATAATATTGGTACTGATAATTCGGCATGCAATTATAAAATTCAGAATTTACAATATACAAATTAATTAATGTAAAATATAATACAAAAAAAATATTTTGTTGTTTTTCAAAATGCCACAAGAGTTCCACGTTGTTCGTTGTTATAACTGCGAAACATTTCAGGTACAAATAGTGAAAAAAGTTCCAAAATGGCAATGTAAAATGTGTGGTGAGAAACAGTCGGTAAAAAAGGCGGGTATATTATTATTTTAATTCAAATTTAATGTTCAGGACCTGAATGTAACTTTTTTCAATTCTTTTTTAGGAGTATGGAAAAGGATCGGGAAAAGATTGTCGTTTACATGTTCAAAAACTAAACCAGTTGCGTATAGAAAGTGGACATTCGTCGTCAAACTACGATGAAAACTTAACTAATAAAGATAATAATATAAAATTTAATGATGACATTATTCAACAATATAATACAAACCCACAGGTAAATGTACAAACAAAGAAATGGGCAGAGTTCGTTGATGTTCCAAATATAGATGATGATGAAGATACTAAAGAAACCGAGACATACCATCCTCCCAAACGTTTAATAAAAAATAAGTGTTCAAACATTGATATTGAAGAAAGGCCTATAAAAATAAGAAAGTTAAATAATTCATTGGATATAAATTCTATTGATGTAGTTGATGAGCAACAGTCTCAAATAAAAATTATATATCAAGAAAAACCATCAAATCAACCTAATGAAGAAAATAGTTACAAAAAATATTCGCAAGAAGAAGTAGCAAATAAACAGAAAATAAGTCATAAAGATAACATACTTGAAGATAAACAATCAAAATGGGCAGAATTTTACGATGAAAACCAAGCTAGTTCAGAAAATAAAATAATTAATCATAGTTTAAAAGCTGTGGAAATAAACTCACAGAAAATAAATTTTTCAAACATGTTTAACACTGATTTAAATGATGATGATTTAAATGACCTAATAGAATTTTAATATTTTGTAAATGTATAATACATATTGTTATTTTCATATTTAATAAATCTATGTATAAAATGATTCATTTTTAAATTGTGTATTACATATTTATACCTTAATTCAGAACTCAGTACGGACCTGGCTTGAAATTAAATAAACGTAGAATGTGTACTTTTACTATTCAAGTTTAACCTATTATTTGTTATATTATTATTGTTTACTTTTTATCTGAAATAAATTATGGCATTATTAACACGCATTTAAATTATTTTTATTGGAATAAATTTTATTTTTTTTATTTTTCACTGCGTAGTTGCAGTTATTCAACAATACATACATAACTTCAAATTAGTGTTGATGTCCACCATGACGCTATTTGACAGCAAATAAATGTAAAGTAAATTTAACCGGTTAATGTATAAAATTTTAAATATTACTATTTCTGTATTAAATATATATCAAAATTTCCCATGCAATTACTAAAACCAGTTTGGGTGAGCCACGATGGTAAGTCGAATTATTAAAATTAAATAAATTGTTATAAATCAAAACATTTGTTTATTTCCAGATAAACCAATTTTCTCAATTGATATACATCCAAATGGCGAAAGATTTGCTACTGGTGGTCAAGGGGCTGACTCCGGGCGTGTCGTAGTGTGGAATATGGCACCGGTAATAAGCGAAACAGCAGAAAATGACCCAACTGTACCTAAATTGTTGTGCCAAATGGATAATCATTTAGGTATAACTGGAGGTTTATTTACTATTTATCTTTTTAAGACAGTTTTTATGTATATTAAACTTGAAAGTAATTACTCATTATTTCATAAAAATGTTGTTAAAAATCATATAAATAAATATATTATAGATTAATTAATTTATAATTCATAGAACGTTATATATACAGAGTGTATCAAAAAAGTGTACTCACACTTTAACTGTTGCTAATCATGACCTATTTTTTCAATTTATGCTAATAAATAATATTTTTCTTATCGTTCGAAGTGTGAGTAAATTTTTTGAGACACCCTGTATATATGTCTTAAAATATTATTCAGGATGTGTAAATGTCGTACGATGGAGCCCAAATGGAAATCTTCTTGCATCTGGTGGTGACGACAAATTAGTAATGGTTTGGAAACTTTCTGGAGAGGGGGGTACAAGTATGGTGTTCGGTGGCGGTGGAAAAATAAACGTAGAACAATGGCGATGCGTTACAACATTACGAGCACATTCAGGTGATGTTCTTGATCTAGCATGGGCCCCACATGGTGATTGGTTAGCAACATGCAGTGTAGACAATACTGTTATTATTTGGAACACCGAAAAGTTTCCTGAAATTGTCACAACTTTAAAAGGTCATTCAGGACTTGTGAAAGGTGTTGCTTGGGACCCTGTAGGAAAGTATTTAGCTAGTCAATCAGATGATAAATCTCTAAGAGTTTGGAGGACAGGTCAATGGACAGAGGAGGTTGTTGTTACACATCCATTTGAAGAGTGTTCGGGTACAACTCATGTATTAAGATTATCATGGTCTCCTGACGGACAATATTTGGTTTCTGCCCATGCAATGAATGGTGGTGGACCTACTGCACATATTATTGAAAGGGAAGGTTGGAAACAGGACAAGGATTTTGTTGGACATAGAAAAGCAATCACATGTGTGGTAAGTTAACAGCTTAATGCATTTGAACGAGACCCTCTCGTATGACAAATTTGTTCTGTTTTGCACAAAGCCAAGTAACGCTTGCCAATAAAGTGATTTTACACTTGTTACATTTTTATATTTTATATTTTTTACTCCTTGTTTTAAAATTTACCATACTAAATAAAATGTTTATTTTTCCCTTTATTTCTTTTCAATTTATTTAACTTTTATTGTTATATTCTATTGAAATTGAGTAGTTAAATAATATAGCTTATTAATTTATTTGTTTTTCATATCATTTTATTTTATTATTTCAGAAATTCAATTCAAACATCTTACAAAGATCATACCCGAGTATGTCTAAAACCCGTTACTGTGTTTGTGCAGTTGGTTCAAGAGACCGTTCTTTAAGTGTCTGGTTAACATCTTTGAGACGGCCACTATTTGTAATGCAAGAATTGTTTAAGAGTAGTGTGCTAGATCTGTCTTGGTCAACGTCTGGTCTGGTGTTAATGGCTTGTTCATGGGATGGAACTGTCGTTTGTATTCAATTTGATACGGACGAATTAGGAAAGAGACTACCGGCAGTGGAAAAAGTATCTGCAATTGTTATGTTTTATATTTACTGATTAATTATTTTAATTTACAATTTTTGTTACAGGAAGCATTATATGAACGATTATATGGAAATACTTGGAATGCATCTACTTGTGCAGGACAGACTATTATAGAAGACCCAGAATTGTTATTAATGAAAGAAAAATTGGAGAAAAAAGTACCTCCAGTGGTTAATAAAAATAATATAGACGTAAAAAAACAGGTTAATGGTACCATTGGTCCAGCAACTCCACAAATACCAGCTTCAACTCCAGATAAATTAACTCCGGTTACAAAACAAATAGAAACTCGGTTACCTGATGGAAAGAGAAGAATCACACCGATGTTCTTAATGGCACCGCCCACACCTTCTAAAGATATTTTAAAGTAAGTAAAATGCATTCATAGTTTAAAAAAAACTAAATGATGTTATGATTTTGTTATTTGTTTTCAGAGAAAAAACAAATACAACACCAGAACCTCCTCAGGTAGCTGTTAATACTTTCTGCAGTTCATCTCCTGAAAAAAGTAAAATCATTATCGAAACCGTAACAGACAAACCAGTAGAAATAATTGAAAAGGATTGGAAAGAAAGAGCTCTCGGGCCAAGATTATATCAAAACAGTACAAGTGGTGCAAAATTAAATAAACAATGTCTTCCTCTGACAGCTAAAGGTCAAGGAACAACTTCAACAGTTCGCTACACTGGAACAGATATAACTCTGTGTGCTACAAACAAACAAATAAAAACTGCTTATGGTCCATTGTCACGATTACAAATGTTTAAAAACAATAAACTTGATGTGTGTGTCTGGGAAACTTATTTTGGTGCAAGTATTTTAAGTGTATCGAATACAAAAAGTTTAATTGTCATTACATGTGATGATTCTAATGTTTATACATTAGAAACCGAGACTGGTACAAGAATTCTACCATCATTTGTTCTTTCTAGTCCTGCAGTAAATTCAGTTCTCTCAGCTAACGGCCGATGCTGTGTATTGACACAATCCAATCGAGTTTATATCTGGGATCTTTGGCCTCCAGACAAAGCTCATTCGGTGGCTAGTGATTTAGCTGTTCCTTCAAATATCGTTGTTAGTTCATGTATTTTAAACCACAATAATGATGTTAGTATTAGTTCTGTTGATGGACGAACTTATGTGTATAGTATTCCATTACAAACATGGATGTGTCTAGCGAATCCTCGTGATCCATTAAGTAGAAATATAGTCGGTGGAGCAATACCGCCTTCTACGTCGACAGGTTTCCCTCTTGCCGTTGCTCAAAGGGCGTGTGGAAGTGCAGTGCGAAGTTTGGGCCCACCGTCAACTGTTTTGGCTTACCTAGATGGTCAAGTTGCGGCTGCATTAGCAATTGAATCTGCAGTAGAGTATAAACATTGGTTGCTGGCGACTGTTACTCATTTATTAGAAAATGGACCTGAATCTAGATTACGATCTCTTCTGGATGATTTGTTGGGACCGTTAAGAATGTCAGATTCGTGGAAATCAGAAATATTGGTAAGTCTTGTTATTATTTGTTGTATACAAGAAGTTATACATAACAGAGAATATATTTTGAACATGACTTTTTATTTTAGGGAATGAAAAAACATGATTTACTTTTGGACGTTTTAAATTTATTTGTTTCACATGTTCGGTGGCAACGTCTTTACATGGAGTACTTCGAACAACTGCCAAAATAAACTGCCGTAATTTATTGTACTTAGATTTACATATCGCATACCAGTGTTTGTATAATTGTTTCAGAAAATGCATAACAATTTAAATTAATTATTTTAGAATTTTATCTGATTTTAATAGAATTCCATTTATTAATCTTGGTTTTGTTATTAAAATGTATAAATGTATATTCTGGTCTTCACAGCCAATTTTATATCCAGATATTAAAAATAGAAATATTGTCACAGGATTACTGCAAAATCAGTTATCAGGTATTAAAAATCTTTAGTTAATTAGATCAATAATTATTTAAGTTAATTTTCTGAAGAATTCACTTTTTTTGTCAATGAAATGATAATATGAGATGTTGAAAAGCAATTACATTTTCCATTTGAATTATTTACATATTTATTTTTAATTATCATCATTGATCTAATCATTTAATTCTGTGTTATATTTGTATATGTTCATTATAAATAAAAGAACGCTGCACGTTTTATTAAACGATTCAATTTTTGGGATTATTATAATTTTTGATCAAACATTGTATAAATCTGCAACATATCAAAGATGTGATTGAAAGCAATTTTCTATATGGAATGTGCAGCATCCTTTGTATTAATTAAAACAAATAGAAATAAGTTCTTGTTGATGTATAATACATTGATTCTATGTAATCATTTTTTTTCTTATAGAAAATATTTATAGTTGACATTTTCGGTCATTCGTACTAGATTTTAAAAACTTTTTAGTGCTGACAATTTTATAATGTTGCTAATAATGACAGTCAAACAAATATTGTATTAATTTTTAAACGGTTGTGTAAAAACGTATTATTATGCAACAATTGATTAAATTGGTGTTACATTTTTTTTTTGTATTATACACTATTAAAAATTTTGCACTGTGTACCAATCGTACCAATGATAAAAAAGTATTATATATTTTAATTTTTATTTTTTAATTTTCAAAATAACGTTTTCTAGCCATTAAAACTGTTTTCATTAACACCACACAGTTCTTTGTTTGTTAAAATCTAATACTTTACACATATCAGAAATAAAAAGAATACATTCTTTAGTTTCTATGATTTAACAATTTGGTATCTACTTAATATGTAACGTTAATAACGTTATAATATTATATGAAATAAAATATATTTTATAAATGCTTCTACAATTTTTAACAATCATTTTTATTACAAAATACATAAATATACATTTGTAATGTATGATTCATTATTTATTTTCTATAAATATGTACACTATACATATACAATAAAATCCATTTCATAAAAATATCAAATATAATCAATAAATGACTTTTTATATCATATTTTGGTTTATTTCAATCTTATGTTTCTGTAGAATAACTAAAAATGTATTTTCCAATTTCTTCTGCTCTAATAACACTGTTATAATATTATCAAATATCAGAACGTTTCTTTATGTATAGTATTTTCTTAATCTTTATTTATTTCGTCAATAGTTTCTTCTTCACTTTCACTTTCTGAATCTGATGCTGGATAGTCTGGTAAATCTATTATAATTTTGTAAAAAAAAATGATATGTATATATTATATATATTAAAACTGATATAATTATGCATGTTCATGTTATTTACTATTTAAATACTTACCATTTCTAGATATTTCTCTTTCTAATTGAGCATTTTCTATATAAGTATTTTGTACGTCTAAAATTTCTGAACTTGATTTACATGTAGCATATTTATCTAATAATTCTTGATTCAATTCTAAAAACGAATGTCCCCAAGAAAATTTATCTAAATAATGTTCTGCTAGTTCTTGATAACCTATTATATATAAAGCCGCAGCAATTGCTTCAACACAGCTCAATTGGCAAGGTTTTCCATAGTTGATAGGGTTAGCAGCAACAAGAAATGGTAGTAATCTGGGGTATGGTGTCTTCATTTGTCCTATTAAATGAATATGTATTAACGTTACAATAAACTAAATAATAAATAACATTTTACCTATTGGGATTTCTTCTATTTTTGCCCATGAACAGTCAACAACGGCTAATCCTCGATCTTCGACCACTTGTCTATCAGTTGGATTAATACAACATTCCCCAACGGGACTTAAAACTAAACCGGGAAATTTTTGACCTAATTTCAGTGTTTTTATAAGACCACATCGAGCAAGTTTTCTTCCAGAACATTTTTTTGGATCACATTGATTTAAATCCCACATTGATATTGGGAATGGTGCTATCGATTCACTATCATTTTCACTATGAGTATTATGTTTATCATATTTTGAACTTCTCCCACGTTTATTATGTTTATTTCCCCTTTTTGAATTCATGTTTATAAATTATAACCTCTGCAGATAACCCAACATTATAAGTTTGTTTTGTCAAAAAAAGTAATATGACTGCAAGGTTAGTAAATAAACAGGTTGTACCATCAGCTTGTCAAAATCAAGACAGGAGAGGGAGAACTACGTCATTTCGGGTGCCCAATCATAACAAATCGCTGTCTTTGTATGGTAGTTATACAGCCGTATTCATAGTTCCACCTTGAGGAATAAGGATCCCTTGTTACTCTATTTACGTTTCATAAAACTTCCTTGACAACCAAGGCTCCTTATATCTCAAGGCAGGTCGCTACCTTCCTTGAGGAAGGCTTAAATATCTGAGGAGCCCTTGAGATAAGGAACGATTATGAATACGGCTGATAGTTATAGTGTTCATAGTTTTTTTTAATATTTTGATTTTGAGCGATTTTAAATAAACAAGACTTGTTGTTTAAGGTATATATGTAGCCACTAATTTATGTTATTTATTTAAAATATCTTTACACTACAATTTGTATAATAATAAGTAACATAATTTAAATTGTGACTTTGTGATGACTTGATGCGACTATATAGATCGAAAAATAGGCGAAGGTACTGTTAGTACATATCAATATTTATGTAAAAATAATTCGAAATAGGCAAAAGAATAAAATGATAACTTTCCTATGGATCCAATAATACAAAAGGAATTGATCAGAAAGTGTCATCGTAGAGACAAATGGAATGCTGATCACAAACGTAACTTTATTTAGCAAGCATTTTAAACCAGATGATCTTGAAGACGAATTGCAGGTTAATTTATTAAACCTACAACCAAAAAAAACTGAAAAAGAATGGTAAGGAGTTATACAATTAAAAGTGAAAAGATTTATTTTAACGTATTAAACAAAAAATTGCAGATCTTGAGAATAACAAGAAGATTGTAGAGCTAAACATTTCTAAATTAGAACAACAAATAAAAAATTATCAGGCTGGATTCGAGGATCAAGTAAGTCGCCTTTAAGAATATTTTAACGCCAAATCAAGTTGAAATTGCTTTAGGAAAGAAATCTAAAACTCATTAGACAACGGATAAGTATAAGTAATCTAAAGCTTTTACTCTGAGGATACTTCAGTAAACACTTAATTTATTTAAGGGAAACTTTATATTATCCTCTACGAGACTTGACAACATTGCAACGGTGGGCTGTATAAATTTAAGAAGTGGAATTCTAGATGATGTATTAAATTACGTATTATGGATACTGCAGGTCTAACAAACACCATTAATATGATATTCAAGAAATAAAACAAAATAGTTCATTAATTTATTTCCTCAATAATGTTTATTTTATTAATAAAGTGTTTTTTTTTTTAATTTTAAAATGATTTTTCTTAAACCCCATGACCATGTCCTAGGATGTATCTTTCCGATGAACAGGATTTACCTGTATTTAATATATATAGGTACATAATAATAAATGTACTTCAGTAAAAAAATGTCTCAAAGTGCTCTCGTTATACACAAAATAATTATTGACTTCTAACTCCATTTTTTAATTTTTATGAAGATATATCTTGTATTTAACAACTAGTATGTGTAATATATGATCGTTTGTAATACTTTGTGCTTCTGTGATAAACAATATTTATTTTTATGTCCAGAAATTCGAAATAATACGGAAGACAACGTTCAATGAATATGTATATTTGCAATACATTTTATTCTATTACATTTGAATGTCACCCTGTGTGACGTATTTCCCGCGCGGGCGCTGATTGGTCAAAAGCGATGGTACAACCTGTATATTTACTAACCTTGATATGACTGGTTGAAATTTATCACGTGGTTCAATTAAACAGGGTTGACAATTTTATATATACTTTGTGAACAATAATAATAATATTTATAGAAAATATTTTCCAGGTACATAATATAAAATTTTCTATATTATATACTTTGTTACCGAGAAAAATTATAAATTTCAATGTTCATTTTACAAAATATTACATATTTTATGGATTTACGTTTTGTAAATTAATATTTTTATTAAAAATATATATCAGCCCTTGACACAACAGCAATTGTTACCAACCGTTATAAAAATTAAACCAAGAAAATAAACATTCAAATCAAAATAGAACTATCTGGAAATTGAAGGAAACATGAGTAACTGAAGGAATTGTTTGACATTTCTAAAATCGTGAATTTATTTTTATATTTTTACATTATTTATTAAATTTCTGTATTTTTTGGTAGTTTAATTTATTTATATTGCTGTAAAATCAAATATATTGGAATTTGAAAACAAGCACCTACCTGAACCATGCAAATTAAAGTGCCCTTTAAAATTTAAAATTTATTTAAAATGTTGTGTTCATCAAATGAATGCCTATACAAAGAAGACATGGTTGTATGCGATATATTTTGTTGGGGCAGCACTGTTCATGGTGAGTTAGGGCTAGGCGGTATAGAAGAGGAACGAGTTTTAGCCCCTCGACAACTCCCATGGACCGGAACAGGAGAAATTGTTTTAGCTGCATGTGGAGAATCACATTCACTACTTATCACTGCAGAGGGGCAGGTGTATTCTTGTGGAAATAATGATTATGGCCAATTGGGTCATAATAAACCTAGAAAAAGGCCTCGTAAGTGTTGTTTTCAAATATTACTTTTCATCGCGTATGTTAAGGAAAATATTGGTTTTGATCAGTGACCTAGCCCAAAATTGATGAATGGTGTTTCAAGCAATAAAATCTCCGAAAAAGCATGATTTAAAAAAAATGTCAGTCTGCCTCGTAAACCAGCCTAATAATCTCTGAAACAGCTGTATGAAAAATATTGAAATTTCATACGTTTCTTTTGTTGGCTCGGTGAAATATTGCTAAATGTCATTTTAATCTGACTATCGCTTTTACGGGAATTTAATCAATTTTATGATTTTTAAATGCAGACTAATACTTTCTTGCTGTAAATTCAAAATATAAGACATCCAGATTAAAAATAAATTAAAATTAAAAATGGTTGTCATATTAAGGATGTACTGGAGGTATCTCAAAATAATGAAAAATGCATGAAAATTGGTGGGAATGTTCTCAATAGCATTCTGATGCTATAAACGAAATATTAAATTGTTTGTCTATGCCGTTTAGGAAATATACTGATTTTAATTTAACATGTGTTCTTATGGAAAACTGATGTTTTTTGCCATTTTTTTGTTAAAACACATTGATAAAATAATGACATTTTTTTTAATTTTTGGGGAGCGTGTAGTACTTGATTAGTAGAACATGTATGCACAATATCATTAGTATTCACTAAACCATTTCTGAGAAAATAATTATAATACAACAAAATTTCAAATTTCGTGCTCTGCGAAATTTTGCGTATTATATTTGGCAACGTGGCATATAACGTATTTTTTGCATGGACATAGGAATATATACAATATGTATTCCTATGTATATGTAGTTCAATTCAATCTAAGGGGCACTTATTTCATAAACCTGCCGAAATAGCCACTGAAAGGATGAAAACCATCCTCAAATTTTAAATTTTAAATACCAATAAATTCATGTTGCCATGAAAACAAAACGAAAAATTCGTTTTATCAAAATGAATTTGACGTATAGTAATGTTAAAAAGTTAAAAATAATAATTATAATTTTCAATATTTATCGAAATAAGCAACAGGAATTAAAAAAAACACATTTCTGTTTATTAATTTAATATATATATGCATTTACTTGCAATTTTTAGTTCTTATACTATGCCAAAGTATATATTCATCAGACTCGAATATGAGTTACTTTTCCTACTATTGTACCTCCAGTACATCCTTAATCTAATTTTAATTTTTGATATTCCTAATTGTTTCTTACTTTTGAATAATCAATTCTATTACAAATCACAGTTGTACAAATATATAGGAGTTTTAGAAGAGCGGGAGTTTAAAGTCTGGAAGGTACATACCATGCCCAGCTGGTTTCAAAGTATGGTACCTGTACTGTATAAATTACTAAATTTATATTGGTCTATCTGTCCATGATACTAGTTAAAAATATTAATATTATCATTAATGTATTTACAATAAAAAATATTTATTACTAAAAGTAGTTCTTTAAATTTTAAGCTTTCAATAATGTTATTATATATTAGCACGTTTTTATTTCAGAATTAGTTGACGGATTGGATGCTTATGTTATTAAGTTTGCATCTTGTGGTGCAGCTCATTCAATGGCAATCAATGAATGGGGTCAGTTGTTTAGTTGGGGTTCGGATTCTTATGGTCAACTTGGATTGGGTTTAGGCAATGAAATGCAACTAGTACCTAAAATTGTAAGAACTCTTGCAACTTTACATGTTGTTCAGGTTCAGTGCGGTTATAACCATACCATTGCCCTCACAAATAGTAAGTATATTTTATGAAGAATTAAATTACTTCTTGCTTAAACACATTTAATTTATGTGTCAATTTGACGGTAGGATTTTTGATTCATACCGTCAAGTCACCAGGTAACCACTGCAGACTTAAAATGAAACAGCATGATTACCACCATATCGTGTGAATTCAATGTTTTTAGTACAGAGAGTCAGTTCACGCTGTCAACCAATCAATGCTCGTTAGACAAAAAAGTGCGGTACTTAGGTATTAGCTATCTCACGTGACACATTCATAACATTGAGTTATCACTCCAGTCTTAGATTAGGAAGGACTATGGATATTGGTAATGTTCCTATATTTTTCTTTGCATAAAGAATATATATTATGTATATCCAGTTATATTTGTTATATTACATCTCTATGATAAAAGTATAGACAAAATGTAATTCTAATTTCCTGTTTTACTAAATTTTTTAATAATCATAATAAAAACCACAAATACAGGATGTTCATGTTTGTTTATTTTGTATAAATATTATTAATTTAGAAAAGTTATCAAATTTTTCCCAGATATCAGTGGTTACCTGATGTTTTTTTTATCATTGTTACATGTTGATTGTAAAAAAATGATAGAAAATATAAACAAAATCTAGAATTTTTAATTATTGGGGTTTAAAATATAAAAAATTGCAGTAAAATAATTTTTAGAATTTTATGAATTTTTATATAAACATGAAATCTATATATTTGATTTTTTACTATTGTTCTGTATTTTTAATTTCAGATGGAGATTTATTTGCATGGGGAGCTAACAACTATGGCCAATTAGGACTAGGTATAATCTCAGCTCGAGAAGATCAACCAAAACTCATTCGTTCTCTAGCCGGTATTCCGATAGCTTTTATAGCATGCGGCGGGAGCCACACTTTCGCTGTATCACGTTCAGGCGCGGTCTTTGGTTGGGGAAAAAACTCTTGTGGACAGTTAGGAATAAACGATGAGTTAGATAAATCATACCCGGTTCAGTTAAAAACTCTCAGAAATATACGTGTACGTTACATAGCTTGCGGTGAAGACTTCTCAGTGTTTCTTACGTTAGACGGTGGTGTTTTTACATGTGGATCCGGTACTTATGGACAATTGGGGCACGGAAATAAGAATAATGAAATCTTGCCGAGGAAAGTGCTCGAGTTGATGGGAAGTACGATAACACAGATTAGCTGTGGGAGACGGCACACTTTAGCATTAGTTCCTTCTAGGGGAAGGGTTTATGGGTTTGGGTTAGGTGGAGCAGGACAATTAGGAAGTAATCAACTTGTTAATGTTTTCACGCCTCAAATTATTATCGGTCCGTGGGTGTCACCTAATGGAATGACTGTTGTGAAATCAAATCAGGACAATTATGTAGTAAAACATATATTCTCAGGTGGAGATCACAGTTTTGTGACGGTGACTAAACAGTGCGATAATATACCATCTGATGACTGTAGATGTTTTGATCCTAGTACGCAGATTTTAAATTTAACTTTAGATAAATTAAAAATGTGCGAACAGATTTCTTCGACTTCTAAAATAGACCAAGATTTTTTAACCTATATTGAAACTGTGTGTCGTAGTTTAGCATGTATAAATGCATCGTTTCTGTTATCGAATGAAGACCATTATTGTTGTACTTCGAAACATCACGGTGTTGATTTAGAGATGGCCCAACAAGGATTTCAAATTATAGCTAAATTAGAAAATGAAACTATTAAAGAATTAGTAAGTAAGATTAAGTTTCAAAAATTAATATTTACTGTAGATATATGAGAGTGAACGTTTGTTTAATTTTACAGATTTGGCAATGTTTAGTAGAAGATTTAATATTGAAATTACAACCATCTCCACCCGATGTTGAAACACTTAGAGTATATTTAACGTTACCTCTTTACCATGAATTCAATAATCCTAAACATTATAACAGACTTCATAGACGATTTGCTCAAGCTGTTCTTGCATTAACACCACAAGCTAAACGTGTAGTCGGGTGCTGGTGGAGTACAGCAAGTAACGATTATTTTGAATATTTAGTTAAAGCATTTAAAGAAGTTGTTACATTTATTTTGAGAGCTCAAAAACTGTCACCAACTGCGGTAAGTATTATTTAAATATTTATAACTTGCTTTTGTGGGAACTACATATCATCAATATAACCGGTTTTTTAACAAGTTTTTCTGCTTATACTTATTAGATAGACTGTATATTATTGATTGTATTATACCCAAAATCTACTTAATTTAGGTTGGAAAGTAATTTTTTACAGAAATTTTGCAGTAGAAATATAGACGTTCTTGTGTTAATACAATAAAATTACTATTTCTTTATTTATTTTCAGACTGTACAGTACGATGCAAGTCTGGTTGCATCATTAGATGTTCTATCCTGCCTAAATAAGTTAAACCATAGTTTGGACGGTATGAAAGTGCCCTACACAATATTTCATTTAACAGACTTATCAGAACTCTTAGATGTTAAAATAGATTATATACATTGGCTCGCTGATACACATGTAAGTTATATATTTAATAAAATAAAAAATAATATTTGCTATTAATTTTTGCAAAATGATTTTTCAGAATCAAAATTTATTTTTATGCAACTACCCGTTTTTGTTTGATGCGCAAGCAAAAACACAGTTACTACAAACTGATCAGTCATTGCAGGTATTTATTTTTTTATATAACTCATTACCTTTATTTAAGTTTTGATTACAATTTTTATATGAACGTATGTGTTTTTTTTTAGATGCAAACTGCAATGAATGAAGCAGCAACTCGTGCATTGACTACATTATTTTTTTCACCACAGCTTGCAGCTAATATTAGTCAGTATATGGTTTTGAATGTTTCTAGAGAAAATATAGTCAATGATACTTTACATGAACTGGCAAAATATGAACCTGGTGATCTTAAAAAACCTTTAAAGGTATGAAGTCTTTTGATTATTTTACACACTAGGTAAATTTGATGAATGTGAAATCACACCTATGATTGTAGATAAAATTTCACGGTGAAGAAGCTGAAGATGCCGGTGGTGTACGTAAAGAATTTTTCATGTTACTCTTACGTGAAATACTGGATCCAAAGTATGGCATGTTCAGACAGTACGATGAAACAAATACGATATGGTTTTCTGAAGCATCATTTGAAGATGATATCATGTACCAACTTATCGGATTACTATGCGGCTTAGCAATTTATAATTTTACAATAATCGATCTGCCTTTTCCGTTAGCGTTATATAAAAAAATATTGCAAGAACCCATAGGGTTAATAGATGTACGAGATTTAAGTCCAACACTTGCAAATTCTCTACAAGCAGTTTTGGATTATACAGAACCAGATTTGCAAGATACATTTGCTCTTCATTTTGAAATAACACGTGAAGTTTATGGTGAGACAACAACTGTTTCTTTGAAACCTGGCGGTGATAAAATTCCTGTTACTCAAGATAATAAGTAAGTTAAATATTTGAAGTGTGGGGGGTATTTATTTAAATTTAAAATGTATATATCAAGAAAATTTGATATAAACTTTGTGTGTATTATTTCTTCTTGAAAGTATTTGTCATAATTGATATTAATTAAATTAATTAATTATTTGTATTCCAGGAAAGAATTTGTTGACTTGTACGTAGATTACATACTGAACAAATCAGTTCATAAACATTTCACTTATTTTTATAATGGTTTCATGAAAGTATGTGGTGGGCGTGTTTTAAAACTTTTCCATTCTCACGAGCTTATGGCAGTAGTGGTCGGTAATGAAGATTACGACTGGAACGTCCTTGAAGAGAGTGCTGAATACAAGAATGGATACAATGCTTCCGATCAAACAATTCAGTGGTTCTGGGAAGTGCTCCATGAGCTTTCATTAGAAGATAAGAAAAAGTTTTTGCTATTTTTAACAGGCAGTGACAGAATACCAATACAGGGAATGAAAGCTATTAAGGTTAGTACCTAATTGTTCATTTTTATTTTGTATTACATTTTCTAAAATGTATTAAATTTATTAAATTAAATTTAGTTAAAGCTTTAAATCTCTACCTTAAATTTTTTTTACAACTTTGGTACCGTGCACCAAAGGGAAAAAAATTTGCAGCTAAAATTAAAACACACCATTTGATAGCTTAGATCCTTAGCTTCAATTGTACAATTTTTTAAATAAAATATATAGATATATTGAATCAATGACATTTATTTGCAGTGGCGTAGTAAGAAACATTTTGGAGGGAGAGGGGAGGGGATATTTACATATGAGTTAAATTTTGGAAGGTATTTTGAACTGATATTTTCTCAAAACATACGTTTTTTTAGAATATTGAACATTTCAGGGGGGGGGTCCCCCACCCCTCGTTACTACGCCACTGTTCATTTGTCTTGAGATATATATCTCTCAAATTACACAAACTCCTTTCATTAGCTGTGCTACGTCACATATTTACATGTATTTAAAATTTAATCTAGATTATAATTCAACCAACGTCTGATGATAAATTCCTGCCTGTTGCTCATACCTGCTTCAATCTTTTGGATTTACCACGGTATAAGACAAAAGAGAGACTTCGTTATAAATTACTTCAAGCGATACAACAAACACAAGGTTTCTCGTTAGTTTGAGTGTTACGTTGCATTTTTATTGTTACTATTTATTTTGATTGAAATACATGTATATTATAATAATAATAAAATGGTTCCTTCTTATTAATATTTTAGTGATCTTCAAAATTAAATTGTAATTTTTTTTTTATCTATGACTGAAAATTAATTTATTGGATTGTTTTATATTATTTCTTAGACTAGACTTTAAAATTGTTAATTTTTTTGAAAGCCATTATTTATTTAAATAAAATAACTGAAAAACGGTACTAAATTCTAAATATGTTATCAATAATTTTTTAGTTGAAGCTGTGTTATTGAACAGATCTTACAAAATTTTAACCAAATTGATTATTTAGTAAGGAAAAGTTTAGAGTATAACGGTATTGGAGGAGTATTGCTTAAAAACAAGTATTTCCGCGATGGCAGGAAAAAGATTTTGTTTTCCAATTGCCAAGAGAAGTAAATTGTGAAATGAACAATTATTATGAAAATTAAGTAAAAAAATGAATGTTAATCAACACGTTTTAATTCGTTATACTGCGCATTTCACTATGAAGTGCTTCCTCCATATATCTTTGTATTCAAAAATAAGGTGACCAGATATTGAAATTACAAAAATGAGATGTCAATAAATTGACTCCCCCCTAATTTTCTTGAGAACCAATTTTTTCTAAATTGTTTTCTTCTAAGTTAACAGTCCCCAAACCATTTTGGCTAAATCGTAGATATATTTTAACTGGAATTTTAGAGTAAATATAAACTAAAAACAAAATTTGCCTGGTCCTTTGAAACTGAAAATCTTGTATGCAAATATAATTATTTTTATATAGAATATGAATAACACTAATGAATTACATATTATGAAAACATTGAAAATTAAGTGGGCAACGAGACAGAGCTTATGGTCACCTTATCTAATTGTAAGAGGAAAAGTAATAAAATATGAAGTAATAGAGCAGTTTAATGTAGGCAGGGTTGCCCAAGGTTAGTTAAATATAAAAAAAATCTCCAATTTTAAAATGCAAATAAAATTATGTTTAAAAATATATTAAAATGTTAATAATATGAGTGGTTATTATACATGGTGGTCTATTTAAATTGAGACAAGTAAATATCTCAAAAACTAAGGTTTTTCACGAAAAATATTTGATACAAAAGTTTCAGGATTGGAAGCAATACGTTAATGTTAACAAAAATTCTACTGACTACTATTTAAAAAAACATTTGTTATATAAATGCTTTTTTGTAAATAAAGTAATATTGGTATTATCAAAATCCAAATAACGAATCATCAAAAAATATATTTATTTTGTTATTGAATTTCACAAATTTTAATAGTTGTTGTCTGTTTATTAATTTGTGATTAATAACATTTTTGACTGGGATGATGAAAGTGATACAATTAATTTTATAATAAGGATTTATTTTGTAAGTATTTTATTTGTAGTTTAGGGATTCACAACTTTTTTATATTAATATGTATTGTAATATAATTTTGAGTAATTCATCTTGTAAAAGTCCTTCCATAAGAATATTTATCTTTTTAAAATACAGTAATACCTCATTTTTAGGCGCTCCGCTTTTCTAAAGCAGTTTTAAATTATAGCCTCATTTGTTATTCATGCTACTTATTCTACTAAAATCATGTTTTTCAGCGTTATGTGGGCTCAGTTAAATGTCTGATGCCATTTTATTATTATTATTCAATTTTTTTAGACTCCATACTTATTGTAATGAAAAATTCTATACTTTTCAATGATTTTTTATTTTACATCAGGGGTCTAGAAGTTAAGCTGCAATATGATGAAGGTATTGCTGTACTAGATATTAGCATAATCTCTACTATATAATTATTTATTCTTATTAAATTAATATATTTTGATGTTTTTTTTGTGTGCATCCTTCGTGTATAAAATAGACACAGGTGAACTAACCTTTACCTGCCTTTTTAAGGCTGCCTTCAGATATAAAATCTATTTTTTTTAGTCATTAAGCTAGTTGTATGTAAATAAAAAAATAAAAACATGAACTATGTCTTTGCACGTCAAATATATTTTTGTTTGAAAAGTGTGGAAATAAATGCTGAGAGAAAAGATTTCAATGTTTATTATTTTATTTTCCCCAAAAAAGAATTTCTTATAATACTAACTGTAATTGTAAAAATTTTCTTACCTACTATCATTACTATATAATGTGCAAGTCAAATTAACATAATCAAATGAATTGAAAAACTATAGGATACGGAACACTAATACGCAAGGCTCAACTCACATTAGACAAGTTTTTGATTAATAAAACATGTATTTTATAATTTTTTTATTTCATCTAAGCAGATGTACAATTATTTACTTATATATAATAATAATAATAATCACAATTTTATTTATTTATAGCTATTAAACATTTTATCGTTAGTTGAAGCTAACATAGCATCACTTTATAGTTATACAACATTTGTTTGAATAAAATAAGCAATAAAATATTAATGTTGATTTATAACAGTGTTCTATTTTATTCGTTTAATTATTAATAATTTTGTGTCCTTATTTAGAAAGTTATATTTAAGGACTTTATAATCAGATGTTTAATAATTTTATATTCTTTTATTATAAACTAATATATACAAAGAGTTGAATATATGAATTATGTTCTAATGGGCAACAAGTATTGTGTAAAAAAGGTAAACACAAGTAGGGATATATATCACATGGATTAGTATATTAAATTAATATAAGGATATCAATCTAATTTCTATTTATCAACAAAATTAATGGAAAGATATCCATATTAAGTATTCAATGTTTCATATTTATATCAACTATGATATTTTAAGACATTTTTGTCACACAAAAAGCTTTTTTAAGTAAGCATCTACGAGAATAATAATATAATAAAAAAAAACTGATTTAATATTTTACATTGTTTTGAATAGATGGCGTTAGTGAATCCAACATTCAAATATTCAAAATCTAATTGTTATATTAAATCAGAATTTTTTAATATATAAAAATATGCAAATTTGTCGAAGCTTACAAACAAATAAAATACCATACGCGAAAATTATTATATATTTTTTTTCAACTTATTTGTGATATTATGTACAACTTTTATAGTTTTCAGCATTTTGCTGGTAAAAAAAATATTAACGTTTTTTAATTTTCAATATAAATTCATTTGTTATTTATAATTTTTCTTTCTACATCGTATACCATAAAATATTATATTTTATAATACAAATTACAAAAGAAATCTGATTAAACTTATAACTTTATTTTGAATCATAATAAAATAAAATGATAATTTGAATTTTATTTTTAATTGTTAGTCAAATTGGGTAACAAAAAAGAAACATAATTTTCAATTTTTTGGGGAGGGGGTACGATCTTCTTTTGAATTGCAAATTATATTTCTTTTATTCCAATTTGACTTTGACCAGTTTTTTTATAAGAATTTCATAATTTAAAGTTGTCGATTACCCAAAAATCAAAAGTCATCGAATCGCGAAAAATTTATAAAATAAAGTTATAAGTTAATGAGATATTTTCGAAGGATTGTAGATTCGGGCATCTTCGCCTTGGTTCATATTAGTACTTAAAGGTTCGAAGTTCCCTCTTCGATGTAGTGCTGGGTGCCTGGAGGGGCCCGGTATCCGGGATAGGTGGAAGTGAGAGCATGTTGCGCGAAAAACTTGGAGTAGTCTTTCTTAACTTTGCGCGGCCGGCAAGCCGGACCTTTAGCTAGAAGCACCCGGGCTTCGTTTTCGGCTTCGGATTGAGCCTTCACGGTCGGTGGTGGCCATTTCTGGTCGCCTCTCATGTTGCTACCGCCTGTAAACATTATTACTTAATATACCTACATTATACATTTTTTTAGCACCTAATGTATTTATTTTTATATTAAAAGCGAGATTAATATAATTTTTACTAAAATAAAAAGGCAAAGTACAGCAATCCACCATGTTAAATGAAACACCAATCAGCGTGAATGACGTCACATATCAATAAACGTCAAAGTGATTGACTTTTATTTTAGATAAATATCAATTCCTCTTACAAGATTATTAGGTACGTACCTTATTTAAGAACTTATATAATTTGGAATTCATTTTTAACACACAAAATAATTAAATTATTGTCTAACTCTGAATATTTGATTATTGTTGATAAGGAGTGTGACGTCACAATTCTGAAATGTAATCTGCGAGCGTTTTGGCGTCAAATTCAAAATTAGTTTTAAAAGAGTCAATTTTTGCGATAAATTTTTTTTGGAAATAGGAGACACGTAAGATTATCATAGAATAGTTTTTTTTTTTAAATTAGTCATCATTCTTATTGAAATACTCGTACATTAACGTTTTAAAAAATCCATAACAAATAAAAATACCTTGGAAGCTAGCCGTAGCTGGTTGACTCGAGATGACCGGTGGAGGTTTCTGCGTGACAGGAGCCTCGGTTCTGAGTGTGACGAATCCCGGTGGTGGTGTGGGAACTGATCTGAATGAATGCGGTTGGTATGACCGCACCTGGGACACACACTGGTACGAGGATTCGTTGGACGGTGTCAATACTGGGGAGTGAACGGGGGCCCAGCTGGGAGATTGCTGCTGTTGCAGGAGCTGAGGGCTGTGGCTTATGTTGATATTTAGTTGTTGTTGTGGGTGCACGGGCGCGGGCGCGAACGCTACTGGTGGGGGTGATTGGTATTGGGGCTCGTTGGGCTGAAAGGTAAATATTGGTCGTAAATAGAAGATTTGAGTAGTCCAGATGCAAAACCTGCTATGTGTGTTTGAACAGATTTCTAGCAAAATTGCATAAACTGTTTTTGCAGCTTCTAGGTAAAATATCCTTATGCCTTTTTCATGAGTGTGGATCCGAAACCTGTCATGTTTTTTTTCTTGTCTCAATTCGATACAAAATTTATTACTTTTATTAAAATAATTTTTATGTTAGTTCACCAAAAATATAGCAATTTCTGCAACCGATTTAATCTTTCAAATTTAATTTTAAGAGATTTTTGTCGGGTGTTCAGCCCAATTTATTATAATACTTGTAGCCTGAAACGAGTAGAATCCAAAGATACAAAAACCCCAAAATCTTCAAATATGTGGATAGCAGGTGTATCATTAAAACAAAATTTGTTTTAATGATACTAATAAAATTAATGCAAAAAGAAGATAAACATATTTTTCTCCACACTATATAAGCAAACATATCATTAGCTAGTTAGACTTTAATGCTGGATCTGTCGTTGCAGGCATTTCACTAACAATAAGTACATACTATTTTAATACTACATTATTAGATTTGCGCTAATTGTAAGAAAATGATTCATATGCAGGCCCGGATTTACCATGCGGGCAGTGAAGGCACGTGCCTAGAGCGGTAAAAATTAAAGGGCGACAAATTTTGGCGGAAACTTCATACCTAAAAAAACCTGAACTTTTTTATTTTTATTCAATCAAAATTTTTTGAAAAACTTCTCGTACCACATGGAGGGGGCGGCAATTTTCGCAACTGCCTAGGGGCGGCAAATTTCTAAATCGGGGCCTGTTCATATACAGGATCACTTAAAATTATTATTATATTAAAAAATGTCTTAACAAAAGTTGAGTGGAAAATTCAAATTCATTTTTAAAATATTTATTTTTCTTCTCCATGATTACCTATGACTTCCAGAAATCTACCTCTTTGTAAATGCAAAAAATATATTTAGTGTCTCTGAAAATACTGTTTTCCTTTACATAAAATTAACAGAGGCGTGTATTTAAATAATACTTATGTAGGTAAATCAACTCTTAATTATTTATATTTAAATAATTGAGAATTGACTGTTTATTATATTTTTTAATGTATTTTTATCAATAAATATGTAATCACGAAGGAAAAAAATGTTTAAAAATGTGCTTGAATTTCCCGTTGAATTTTTATTGAGCCATTTTTTATATAATATTGATCTACTATCGATCATTCTGTAATTTATAATATGATTTATGCACATACCTGTATATATACGGGCTCTTCGCCTCTTTCAATGAGGAAATCTGTTTCTGGAGGAGGCGGCCACGTCACGCGCTTTACACCTGAAAGTTGATAGAACGTTAGTCTAACGACTAATTTAATTTTTTAAATTTAATATAAATCAATGCACTATGAGAAATTAGTCACAGATTTCTGTTTTACCATTGTATTGAAATGTAAAATTAAAAAAATAACGAAAATTATATTTTTTTATTTGTTTTTATATAAAACCACCGATTTTCTTGATACCGGTTTATAGTTAAATTAATAGTCGTAGTATAACCGATAATGCATACCATTTAAACTTTCGTAGTTTTACGTGTTCTTAATTTAAATACAACATGATCGAAGATTAGAATATGTCATATTTTGGCGACATTAATCAGCGCCTCGCGGTGGCGATGCCGCGTACTACATTCTCATGTTGCCAAGTGTAGTGACACACTCGTGAAAAGTTTCGTGTGGGTGAGAAAAACTGATTCACTGCGTTAAAATATACACGCCGCGCTGACAAAAGATAGATTATATTATAGAAAAATATGTACACCTAATTTACAAATGAGTAAATATAGAACGTGTGTCTGTGCGTAAATGTTAGAAGTGAGACAAGGCCGATCCGGCTTTCGGATTTGATGTCAAAATCTTTCAGATGAAAGGATACTGGATGGTGAAATACTGTATCAATGTAATAAAACAGATGTTGATACCTACATATTGAGTCATTCTGGTGCCAAATTGACTAAATACTATAC
Source organism: Sialis lutaria (assembly GCA_949319165.1). Classification (NCBI taxonomy): domain Eukaryota; kingdom Metazoa; phylum Arthropoda; class Insecta; order Megaloptera; family Sialidae; genus Sialis; species Sialis lutaria. The sequence continues at coordinate 28,950,463 of OX439231.1, read as the reverse complement.
TTAACTAAATATACTTTTAAATAAGAGTTGCAAAAAATAAGAAATAGACGATATTTTAACCCTCCGTCTGTACATAATATTTTTCGAGACACGGTCTGTACACTGGGTCTTTTAGAGAACAGTCGCGTTTTCAAAGTTTTATAGGCTTTCAAAAAATCAGAAAAAAATCAGGGTTACTTCTTGAAGTGTCTACTACATGGTCCAACAGTTGTCAAAGCCTAAAGTTAAAAAACATTGGTAATAAAAATTTATGTATAATCAAAAATGGAGGAAAAACGGGATTTTGTTAAAAAAATTGTAACTTTGCAATAAACAAATATATAAAAAAGGTTATATGGTTATGAAGCTTAGACTATGACCTTTCAAAAGAATATAGTGTCATTGGCATAGCCTCCAAAAAGTTAAATTATTTCAGCACCTGAAAGTGGGAAATATTTTACTGATTCAGGCATGCCATAAATAAACGAAATGGTAATTATTATGCACAAAATCAGTGTTTTCTTGAGATAAAAATAGTCAAAAAAGCTTAGAATTACATGAAACATTTATTTTAGCCATGAAAAGACGAAAAAAGCAAAAAAATGGTATCCATTTACCTAAGAAAACACTAACGCCGTCTGTATATACTGACCCATTTAGGGAACAGACGCAACTTGCATCTGCTGGCGTTTGCAAGAAAATTGTCAGACCCGGGTATGCCATTTGAGCCTTTAGTCCTTACTCATACCTATTTTTTAGGCGAGGTAGCACAAGCCCGCCCCCCATTCGTAGGAGAGATATTGAAGTTTGAAATTTCGACTGTTCCTTAAAAGACCCAGTGTACAGACGGAGGGTTAAGTACCTACTCTGGTATCAAAATTAGCAAATGGAAAGTAAAAAGTACATATTGGCTACTGAGCGAATCATGTATGATTTTTTTTTATTTTGGCTTCAGTATAAATGTACAGCCAATTATTACCTACATCACAAATTGTAAACAAAAAAAATAATGATTAGGAGAAACCCTGAGAAAATCAAGAAAGGCTACAGTAATATAATATCGACGATATATAGGCCAAAGAGCGAAACCTCAAAGTTCATATTTTGCACAACGAAAAAATCTAACTTTTTTATTAATGAAATCACGCATTCGCAAATATTCGCGCTTTTTCTAACATTCGTATTCGCATTCGCAGTAAAAATTGTGAAAAATTAAGATGTAAATAAATAAAAATATAGTTTTTTTAATCTATTTTGCTTAGTAATTATTTCAACGAACTTAAAGGATAGAGAAAAGCCTGGTTCGGTTTACGTTCCGGTTCAATTTCTGTTACATGTTTTTCGGATTTTTTTTTACATAAATTGATTACTTAATGTGAGAGTTTCGTAAATTCTATTTTTTATTTCTAAAAGTTCTTTTCTGTTTGACTGATTGTTACGTTACATTATGCTTCCTATAAATATTCACGCCTTTGAATGTATCTATTATCTATTAAAGTGTTTTATATCTAATTAACTCTGGTTGAAATCAAAAATTATAGACAAAAATTATAGTTTAAATAGTAAACTATCATTCTATTTTTATTTTTGTGTGGTTGAGTTAATATTTCTATGACAAATAAAATATTAATGCATGAAATATGACCGAAATTTTTGTGTGTTTTCGATTTCGTTAAAAGTATGTTTGTTATATAGAAAATGACGTAAAAAGTTTAAATTTTCAAACCGCACGTCTTTATCTCAAATCCTTCTCGAGATATATGCCCAGTATTATCAACTAATTTAAAGCTACTTTAGCGCTAAATGCTCCTTTAAAGTAAATTTGGTGTATTACAAACGTGATTTAAATCAATATTTAAGCTTTCAATGAAAAATAGACATAATATACGTTGTAAAGAAATACTGCAGATAATTTGAAATCTATTTAATTAAATGTATTATGCTTGGATCTGTTGATAATATGACAGTTAATTAAAGGAGCATTTAGTTAAACTTGATAATACTGGGCGATAGCCTCTCAAAGTTTCAGATTTTCCAAAATTTTGGAGAAAAATGGTTGTAACTTTTGAACGTGAGATCGGATTTGATTTTCGTTCACAGATTTGAAATCAGCGTGTCAAAATCTATATAATGACACGTATAATACTTTAAAATTAGAAAAAAAAAATTTGCTGAAAATTGAAATTTTTCCAAGGGGTATACCTTAAAAAATGCCGATTTTTGACCAATTTTTTTCTGTCGCATTTTTAAGTATTATATATGTAATTATATAGATTTTGGCACGCTGATTTTAAATCTGTCGACAAAAATCAAAGTTGAAATTTTCAAACCGCAGGTCTGTATCTCATAACGTTCTTGAGATACGGCCTCTCAAAGTTTATTTTTTTTCAAAATTTTGGAGAAAAATGGCTGTAACTTTTGAACGTGTAGTCGGATTTGATTTTTGTCGACAGATTTGAAATCAGCGTGCCAAAATCTATATAATTACATATATAATACTTAAAAATGCGGCAGAAAAAAATTGGTCAAAAATCGGCATTTTTTAAAGTATACCCCTTGGAAAAATTTCAATTTTCAGCAAAAAATTTTTTTTTTCTAATTTTAAAGTATTATACATGTCATTATATAGATTTGAACACGCTGATTTCAAATCTGTGAACGAAAATCAAATCCGATCTCACGTTCAAAAGTTACAGCCATTTTTCTCCAAAATTTTGAAAAAAATTAAACTTTGAGAGGCCCGTATCTCAAGAACGTTATGAGATACAGACCTGCGGTTTGAAAATTTCAACTTTTCACGTCATTTTCTATATAATAAACATACTTTTATTAAAATCTAAAATTCAAAATTTCTTGGTAATATTTCTCGTATCAAACTTAAATTTGTCATAGACATAAGAAAGAATATTTTGAAATCAAAATAACATAGGTACATTCTGTAAAAAGGTCATTTGAATTTCAAAATATTTTTTTTTACAAACGAATTTCTAAAATTGTATCCTGAACGATTCGTTCTACTCAATTGACTTAAGCGACTTATGTTTGAGTCATTAACACGACTCGTTTTTCCCATATCTCGTATATAGGTAAACACGTTCAACAACAAAAAATGGCTAATAATAAATAATATTATTGTTATTCAATTTATTCAAGGGTTGGATTACGAAAAATTCCTTCTAGTGGGTACCTAACCTACTTACGTCATAAAAACAAGACATTAATTCATTAATTTTTACGTTTCTAATTCCAAGATGTTAATGAATTAGTCATTCGCACGATGTTATATAGAAGATGTATACCCTATCAGTTTGAATTATAGTAACTGGATAGTAAAATTGAAACTGGTGTTTACGATTTGGCACGTGGTTTCCCTGAAAGTGTTTACATGCTTCTATGATAACGGACCACCTAGTTCTAATTAAGTCTTACATCTGATGAGAGGTTGTTATTTATGACCACTTCTGACATCCGGACGTTACATTTTCATCGCGTTGAAGTATTATTACCGCGATGTTTTATTTCGGCATGTTTACATGATTTATGTTATATTTTCCTGACGTATGTATTTATAACTGATGAATAGTTCATTTGTAATTTAAAAATTAATTTTAAAAATTTATCATTACATTAAATGACAAGTTTGACTAAATTTAAATAGGTGCAGAAATACCATTCATAACTATATACCTACTTTTACCCCTTATGTGTTGTGGAAACTGCTACTGTCAAAAACAGATTATTTTCTAATACCGTGTTTACATCAAAAATACAAAACAGCAACAGGTGTCGTTTTGACAAAATGGCAACAAAACTTACATAATATTTAAATGCGAATTGATTTAATTTCTCCCTCGCCAGAGAATTTTCTATTGGAATATTTTTCTTACAAACCGTTTAAAAAATAATGGAAAAAATCCGGAAAATTAAGACTATATACAAATAATATTAACCTAAATCATTTTTCTATTATTTACCGATGCTTTTCAAAAATAAGACGTGTGCATTTATTGTATCTACAAAAAACTTGAAGATTAAAATTTCATGTTTATAAGTTAAGTTTTGATTGTAGAGTGTAGAGCAGCGGTTCTTAAACATATGTAGTCTGGGGACCCCCTTTTGGACAATTATTTTTCAAGGATTCCTCCTCCCACCGACAGAAAAACAAAAATGTCGTTAGATATTAATTAATTAATGGTAAATAGAAATATAAAAGTACTTTAATTTATACTAAAATGTTTCACGGATCCCCGGCAAAAGTTTCTAGAACCGCTTTTTGTGTGAGACAGAAACACATAAATACAGACGTCACTGTCGTCCTCGATTCAGGGAACCTAAAAACGTGTTATTTCGTTAAAATTTCGTTTTTCAATATTTTTTTTATTACATTGGTATGCATAAAAAAAGTAAAAAATACCCTCATAAAAACTTTAAAAACGCCACTGATCCAGCGTTTCATATAAACAACAACACGCAACCTGTTTATATCACCTTAAATATGTAACAAAGTGTAAAACGGAGAGTTTATGAAAACACTAGAAGTATTTGTGTGTTTAATTTGGATTGGCGCCAAATTCGCAGCAGCCGGATGAAGTATCCAGGTATCCGTGTATAGTGTGTGCACCTATTCTAAAATTAAAATAATTGCATATGTATTGTATTTAAACGCGTTTGTACAAAAATAGAATTATAGTGTTTTAATACATTGAAAGTAATAGTATTTAACAACGTGTATTGTCGATTTAGGTGTAATCAGTGCCGGATTTACCCAATGTGATACCCTAAGCACTAACCATCTGAAGACCCCCATTTTAATTCTGACGACCTTTTTTCTCGATCAACGAAATATTGAAGACCTTTTTTTTAGTCATCGCCAAAATTTTGATGGTCTTTTTTAAACTTTTTTGCTCTATTAACTGCTGGTGCCCCCAAAAATCATTTTATGGTGCCCTCTGGGATCGGGTGCCCTAAGCAGTTGCTTCTTTTGCTTACTGGTAAATCTGGCACTGGGTGTAATACATATATCAAGGTTTCTATTTTAAATATATTGAGTGTAAACTGAAACACATTAATGCCCGGTTTCACAAGATGGTAGATATTTAACTGTTAACCCTCCGTTAGACGCGCGGATTACATTCCTAGGCCACTCTTTTAAACTCAAAAACAAGTATTTGATTCGCTATAACTCTCGATATCGTACTAAAACACTAACTAATTAAGAATATACAAGGTAGTGTTTTTAACAGCTACCCAAAAAGGCGAGTGTGTAAATAAGGTATAAGTGTTAGTTATAATAGTTTTTAAAATAGTAGGTATATACGTAAGTTTACGTATGTAATCCGTGCACCTAACGTAAGGTTAAAGATAATTTTAGTGACACATTTGTCAACTACCTATGGCCAATAACGATAAGCTCTCCCCGTTTCGAAATATTTTATATTAAAATTAAATAAATATTTTTTATTTATTTTAGGAGTTGATTTTAATCAATTCCTAAAGTTAAAACAAGAAGGTACCTATAATAAAAAAAAAAAAAGCTCGCACCTGAATAAATTGTAAGTTTGGTCAATCAAAACACTGAACTGAAAAGTTCAAAATATTTCCTTAAGAACGAGACCATTGTTGCAACATTTATTATTGAAATCGTGCATAAGACTGATTTTTTTTGGTAACTACCATACCTTTTTTAGTAGAGCTAGTCAAAAGATAATAGGACTAAAAGTGTTCATGAAAAGAATGACTGTTAACTGCACAGAAAAAATTCATTGGGTCAAAAAATTCAGTGGCTGATTCCACACAGGTGATGGAGGCGGCAGACTTGGCCCCTGCGATATAGGGGCACCCATACGACAGTAAAAAATATTTTGTAAAAAAAATAGGGCAATGACTAAAAAAAGTTCTAGATAATAAAATATATTTTTTAGTGGGTAGGGTTCCTAAATTTACTTCCGCTTAGGGCTAAGATAAATTTACCATCGAAGACTATTCTTGTTTTATATAAAAATGTAGGTACATCAATATACAATCTTGTTTTAAGTAATTTTGTTTCTGCGTAGGTATGTTAAAAATGTGTGGAATGAGAATTGAGTAATTTCAATTTGTAAACGTTCGTGTGTCCGATAATTGTACCGCTAACTATAAGTTGTCACATTTATTGCGGGATCATCTCATCTACCATCAGTCAGTGTTCAAAATGAGAAATGCTTAAAGTATATAGGATACATTTATAAAATATATGTATATACGAAACTTTTAAAAATTTGTAAGAATCATTGCGACCTATATACTAATATTGTATTGTTATATTAACTAGTATTATTTATTTATTAATAATTCGCATGAAGAGAAATTAATAATTGGAAAATAAAAATAGTTATTTCTCAGACATTCAAAAAATTTCAAACCCATTTATTATTTTTTGTAGTCCGGCATGCCACATTAAGAATTCTTTCGAAAAAATTTAAATATGTAGCACTAAAATTATGTTACACGCACCAGTTATAAATAAGAACCAATATATTCAAGAGCTTTTTTTACTCTCCTGTTTCTTAGGCAACTGTATAGATGAGGTGTCCTTTTCTTTGTATCTCACCTTTGTTCATTAGTCAACGTTCTATAATAAATGTAGTAGTAAAAATTCGCAATCTTCGAAGTATGTCGTAAATTCAAATAAAAATGTTTCACTTACATTTACAGCTTTGAAAATCTTGAAATAAGTGCTTTAATTTTATTTATATTGAAATTTACATCTTAGAAATTTTACGTAAAATAAATTTTAGTTTTAAATAAATTAACTATATAAATACTTTCCTGTATTAAAGTATAGGTAATATGAAAATATATTTGATACAAATTGTAAATTCTGAACTAACTCTATAAATAATTTTAAATTGGTATGTAGAGTATAGGTAATAATTCAAAATATAATTATAAATGTAAATTTATAAAATAATTTTAAAAATGTCATAATAATTTATATGATAAATATGATTGCAGGTCCATATAATTTACATAATTTCTTCTTCAGAAACGAATTTTACGATTAAATGAGTATAACGAAAAAAAATTATTTCAAACATTCAAATTAAAAAAAAATCTAACCGTTTAAAGAACTGATAAAAATGAAACAAAACAATTGTATTTTTACCTGTTTAGTCACAAATGTACACGAAATATAAACAAACAAATAATCATTAATTAACCCCCTATCGGGCTACACTAGACTAAAAACTATACGATTCTTCAATAATGACAATAATTCCCATTTTCCCCACCACCGTGCACGTTGCGCATGCGCATTTTCAACGTCCATTTTACCTGTACTATCACAACAAAATGGCGGCTGATGGTTACGGATGTTTTCGTTTAACGGAGGCCAAATAAAACGGCGCGTTATAAGTTTCGGTTTTATTGCGAAAGCACGATCACATTCTAATCGTTTCGTATCTAAATCACAAAGACAGAAATGTTAAAAAAAAGATAGAAATATTTACAGACAATAATGTATTATGTTTATTTTTGCTGTTATGATAATAAACCGAATGTTCGTGTTTTTATTTTTAAATTTGTATGTAATTATAGATATTGGTTACCTATTTGTGTTGACATAATTTAGTGTTCTATTTAATGATTTTATTTCAGTTTGGAATATTTTAGTAAATAAACAGTGGTAGGATGTACTACAGATACCTATATGTGAATAAAATTATCATTAACTGTATCAATTAGTGGCGGCGCTAAGTAATCACCATCGTTGCAATGAATAATTTATGCAGCCTAATTATACACTCATCAAAATAATTATCGAAGGACCAAAATCTATTTATGGTAAAAATAAGATCGTACAAAGAAAAAAAATTCAATTAGAATGACATCTGCACTTTTCAACGATTTTTGCAAATCAAGGTTTCATTTATTTTTTGAAAAGTTATGGGATCATAAAGCAAAAAAAAATGCAAATTTAAAAAATTACAGTTAGAGTGCATGGGGTTAAAAAAAAGCAATCGAAAAGTGTATGGTTTCAGTTTCGAAATGCTATTTAGGATTTGATCTCCAGTTTTTCCCACACATTTTTTTGATGAAACTTATGTTTAGAATTGAAGTAATATACATTCATAATAATAAAGTAAAAATTATTGTCGAAAAGCAAGGGCAAAATTCAAAACTTTAATATTGTTTAAAATCAGTAGGTACTTTTCAATTTTTTTGTAGGTTTCATATATTAAATTTTCATACATTTTCCACGAAGTAATGACATAAAGTAAAGCAAACAAAAGAACTGTATCAATATTTGTAAATTTGGTGTGGATGCAGGGAATTAAATTTGTAGGTAAAAATATTGAAACATTGAAAAATCATTTAAAAGCGTACATATGTTTCCATATGTTTGCTTTTTGATTTTTTTTTTCACAGATCAATTTTGTTTAATATCAAATCACTCTGTGAAAAAATTGTATAGCAAATTTGCATCATAATAACTATGGAAAATGAATTAAAGCAATTTGCAAAAATCTTTAAAATATATAGACATTTTAATATCATTATTTTATCCATAAATTGTTACATATAGATTTTTTTTTTCAAAAATATTATATCACTGAACATAGCTATATTAGTTATAGACCTCTTAAACAGGTTCACAACAATATACAAAAAATCGTGGGCTTTTTTATTTTTATTTTGTTTTCATTTTAGAATTCTATTTTTGCCTGCCCGATTTCGTTAAAAGATTAAAAATTCTCTGCCCAATGAAATAATAAGAGCTGATTTTAAATAATAATCTATAGTTTTGTTACCTAAAACATGAATGGTGTCCCATATATAGTATATATGGAACACCATTCATATAGGTAGAGTAAAGTCGGTATATAATATATATATATAATATATACCGACTTTACTCTACCTTTTACCCTTAACCAAATTACTCTTATTTTGCCATTCAGATTTAATTAATTTTTTCATAAACAATTGAGAATAACATACCCCATTTTTTTTTTCTAATTTGTATATTAAATATAGTACTTGATTTAAATATTGATAAAAAAACGAAATATCTAAAATAAGAGTCAGCAAGTCAGCATACATATTTACAATTTCGTACAAAAGCATCAATGTATTAAATGACTGTTTTTCTTTGTATCCTTCTAAAAAAATCATTTTCATTTAATAGAACAATGCTGAATATTTTTAAGAATATTTTTCAGCCAGACTTATTAATACAGGTTGAAATAAAATTCCTGACTCATGATTTATATATAAAGCCGTTGTCACTGCCAGAACACACACACACACAAACATCCACTTGTGAAAATGCTGCAAGTTATTAAACGTGTTGTGATGATTTTCTAACTAAATTTGAAACGGTGAAATACTTTGTATGTATCATGCCAATAAAATAATTTTTATGTAATGATTTTTTTATTATTATGACTGTTATCATAATTATATTTAGTGGTGGCGGGTTGGAGGACACAAAAGACATAAATATTATTAAACTGAAAAATAATACATTTTAGAATTAAAATTTAAAAGTATACGAAAAAAAATCGTATATTATATATACCAGGTTACTCCTATATTGTCCTCTAATGTTAATATTCTTATTTTAAGAATATTAAGAGGGGAAGAACTGAAATATGGCAATAATATAAACATTTATATAAAAATACAATGTGCCTATAGGAAAGGCACATGAGATTTTAATTTTAACTTTAGGTGTTATAAGAATTTTAATTAATAAAATCTTACCTCCTGCTTTGCCACTTCTCTGTCTTTCTTCTTCTTCTTCCAGCATTCGAAGAACTGCAGAATTCGCTAAATTTGCTGGTTTCGTTAAATGTTGTCGACTGAAGTCGATTCTGAAACAAATGTTTTCATTAAATTGTTGATAGACATAACGAATTAATTAATCCTTAAAGTTTTATAATAGAAACTTATTGAATTTACTTTAAACAATAAACACAATACTCATTAACATCGATGAATGTAAAATAAAATAGAGTTGGACACAAACTTGTTAATTATTAAATCAATGCTCGTATTTGTTTTTTCTTCGACTGGCTTAAATTTAAGTGGTCCACCGAAATTTTCTTTATTTTTTTATAAAATAAAATATTATTTATAATATATAATAAAAAAACATAATCTTTTGTACTCAGGTTAGATACTTTCATTTTTATAAATGATTCCATTACAGCTTCAGAAGTTACAAAAAAATGACAAAATTAATTTTCCTTCAGAAAATCCTACAGAAAAAAGTTAAAAAAGCATAGATGTTTTTTTAATAACTGACAATAAAACAATATTATTTATTGAACACATAAAAATATTACATACATCGGTAAAAAATTATATTTATATGAATTCAGAAAAAAAATACCAGAGAAAAAATCTTAAGATTTAAGTAAAGAAAATATAAATTCCAATCATTAATCAACAACTATTCTATTTTTAGCTTAAAGTAAAAGATCGGCCTATGCAAACTTTGTGAAATATTCGTGTTAACAATCAACATAAAGTAAAATTATAAAAAATCTCTATATTAAAATTAATCGCACTATTAATAAACATCACTTACCGATTATTCGCCAAGACACTCATATTGTTATAATATCTGATGCACTGTATAAAAAATCACAAGTTCTGCTAATATCTAGCAGCTAAAACTACTTAACTCACTTGGTGCCGGCGACTGATTGAGCCGTTTAAGCCGTTATTGTTTTATTTTATTTGGTCTAATCTGTGTAACAAACCAACCACCTCTACGGACACCACCTAGCGGTGCAATAGCCAAGTGATCACCTTTGTGAGCATCTGCATGTGTGTGCGTTTGTGTGCGTATGCATGTGTGGATATTTATTAATATGTGCATCAGAATCAGCAGGGATGTGTTGCTAGATTTTTTTATTTACAAAGGTATTATTAACTTAATTTTGATTGGGAACCTCTGCTCATATAAAATCTATAGTTAACTATTGGGATGAAATGGTAGTAATGATTAATTCTCAGTACTTTAATTCAGGGTCGGATTTTTCGAGGTTATAATTCAAATACGTAATAATTTTTATTCAATTAAATTTTTTTAAAAATGTTTAATTTTTTATTTCAATTTAAAATTTCAATAATCATTTGAACGTTTAGCTACACAGTTTATAATATTTCTTATAAAAATTTCTAATTTTTAAATCAATACTTCGAATGTCAAAAATCTCAATGGCAGCAAAATTTCGTAAGAAAAAAAACATTGATTTGCTTTATTGTTTTCAAATTACAATGCTTGTAAAGTTTAGTAAAATAGACGGTCATCTACTTCCCCTCTTGGCTTTGCAACCCAGGTGGTTCCCCCCTTCTCCTCTAAAAAAAACGATAATGCTCATTTTCAATAACTAACAACTAGTTAAAAAATAATTTAAAAAAACCGGAAGCTAGAGGTAGAACTGGGAACTACGAAAAGGCAGAATTTCAAACCAAAACTTTTCAAATGATACATAACTTGTCTACTTTAGGACACGTGATCACGAAAATAAAGCTTCCACTTTTTTTTATTAAATCCTTTTATAGAAAATAAAATAGAACATCCGATATAATACAAAAATTAAAGAACCGAACTTAACAAAATATGTATTAAGCCATTTTAAAATTTTCTTCAACAACAACTAGATAATATCAGAAATTCACTATTTATGTAAATTTTTGCTTTCACGATAATCTTATTCCTTTTTTCTACTTCGATGAATCTTGTAGATTCTGATAAATATGAGTAAATTCAATGGTGTTGATATTGGTCTAGTTTTGTTTACTTTCTATCATTCAATTCAATAGAGCATGTTTGTAAATAAAATAGTAGAATATACATAAATACAATGGTTTTTAAAGATATATTAATTCAACAAATAAATGTAACCTTTCATCCAGGCCTGGATTTACCATGCAGGCAGTGTAGGCACGTGCCTAGAGCGGCAAAAATTTAGGGGCGGCAGATTTGGAAAAAATAACCAAAAAAATTGTTTGTGACAACGAAAAAAAAAAAAGGTAATTCACATGAAAAATATTCACTTTTTCTATTTTTATACCATGAAAAGGGCGGCAATTTTCGTAACTGCCTACGGGCGGCAAATTTGTAAATCCGGCCCTGCTTTCATCGCTATTGATGGATTTTTTTTTCAAAATTTACAAAACTCTCCAAAAATTCGTTGATAGTGCAAAAATACAATTGTAGGTAATACAGCCATGGATCTATTCTCTGTAATACTTACACATGAATTCATCCAGAGGGCAAAGAGGGATAGGAAAACATTTCTACCACTCTGGGCATCAAAATGAAAGTACCCATGATGGGGTATAGATTTTAAGTAAATTTTAGAACCAAATGTTTGCTTCCTAGTAATCAATCCATTATTCCTGGGCCATGTAAGTGTATCCAATCTTGATTGCTCTTTGGCAATCAAGGGTGTGCTCGTTTACTGGCTGCATAGTTAACTTTAAATATGTCAATAATGTGTTTTAGAATATCTATCAATTTACATTTTGGGCTAGTGTCACCTTAGTTTAAAGTCGGCCCTGCAGGTAAACATATGTATAATGTAAAATGTAGGTATGTCTGTACCAAATGAATCATTGCTGTTTGGATACGACATGTCACTCTTGTCTTTAATGCTGATTAAAATTTTTCAGTGTTTTAAAAATACATTAGCGTGGTGGCGAAGAAGTTATTTCTAAAATTATGTACAGAATAAAGTGTGTCCACGAAACGTTAACCTTTAAATGCGTAAGCAGACCGTGTGTGCAAGGTGGCACATATTCTTCAGTTCACCTGTAAAATTAGAATTCAGATATGTCATTTTGTCGTGAATCTGTTTAAGAAACTATTTTTGTACATTTTGACGTATCTAACATTAGTTTTAGATGTAAACATTACTAATGTACATACTTAATCTATTATTTGGGTTTAATTACAAGAATGATGTAAAACATCGGTGACTGTTGGCCTACTTACTAGAGATGGGACAAAATATGTATTTTTAGTGACCCGAGTCATTTGATTTGATTTAGTAAAAAGATTAATGAATCGTTCCGTTTATTGAGATTTTTTTTTGTATAATAATTGTATTGTTTGATTCTAGCATTCAAAGATATGGGACATAGAGTATGATCTGTGTCTGTGCATCTGATTCGAAAATCGAATATTCACAAAATAGAGATAGAGCGTATTTTGGGTATGTACTTGTCTATCTTCACAAACATGCGTTGTCTATACACTATAGTGGGATGTGAGTTGGTCGGTATTCCCCCCTAGCATTTTATTTAAAATATTTACTATAAAATATTGCCAATTTTTCATTTAATATATGTTGAAATATTAATGTCGCTGAACAAACATTTGAGATGAGATACTCATATAGTAACAGTTCTGATAGCTCGAATAGATTTCTGATGGATTGCAATAGCGGATAGCCAAGTCTCACTCACAGCCGTATTTTCTGATTTTATTAATTAATAGGTAAGTATAATTTAACTTTAAAATACTTCGTATTTAAAAATGTATAGGGTTAATTATGTTTTTGTCATAAAAACACCGTATTTCTGTTTTGTTTTCTCGGTGTTAACACCGCATTACATTACTTTCATTTTTAATTATGTTTTTGTATGCTTTCTAAAAATAATACATATTAAATGAATTTTTGTCATAAACCTTACTGGAGTATTTCTAGATACATTTACTACACCTTTAATTAAATAATGTTAGAGAAATAAAACATAATAAAAATGATATTGTTAACACCTCTTTAATTTGTAGAACCACAGATCAAATATCTCGGTTGAAGTCATTTTGAAAAAATGCATTCGCAGACCGCAAAGGGCAGCAGTTCTAAATTTAAATTCGACTTTCATCGTTGAACTGAGTCATTCTTTAGATACCCAACATACAAACAAGTGCAATCTGACGGAATTAACCGTCAATTACCAGATTTAACAGTTGGTTGTGTACGTTTGAAATGTACTTGTTTAATTTGAAGGATCGAACATCGATTCACTATGTAATGTTTATTTTTGTTTGCCAAATTTCAAAATCTAATGTCAAGTTTATAGCTGTTGGCCAAACAGTCTGATGAATCGTACAGGAATATGATTTAATTAAAATAGCCTAGATAATTATGAAAAAAATAATCATGTCGGTTTTTGATGGTATCATGATTTATGACTTCAAAATTTAAAATAACTTAATTCATCAGTTTCTAAATATCTCATATGAATCAAAAGCCAAAATGATTATCTTCACAAAACAAATAGCCAAGAAAATTATTTTTCTTTCCAATTTCTTTTACTTTACTTATATCTTTTGTCAGACATAATTAGTGCAAAAAACTAAACGCGATTTACGTTATGTAAGTCCAGTACAAACATAATCGTAAACTTATAGGGTTTTTTTTCTTTTATGACGTAAACATTCACTAAGAAGGAGTTCTTCGAAGTTGAACCCATAAGGAAGGGTAGACTATATAGTGTTAATTTAATTTTTATTTTGGTACGTATTTATAATCGGGGAGATGAGCGCCAAAATTTGCATCAACTTTCTAAAAGTTGATTTTTTGATATTACATCACATTTGTGGTGTAGATATACAGCCTGCCGTCAGTCAGCTAGTTAGCGTTTGGCGCGGGGGTGGTAAATCAGCTGCTGACGGCATTTTGTTAAGGTGAAATTCGGACTGACTATTTTTTTTAATAATAATAATATTCTTAACTTTTATACCGAATTTCATATTTTAGAAAGTACTTTCACGATGTATAGATTTTTTTACAAGTTAACGCGCCCAGTTTCAAGATTTTGATGACTGACTATGATAAAAGGGGGTTTTACTTAGTATACTGCTTACAAATAAATTTTCAGATTTTAGAAAGTAGTTGCAACGTGTATAGGTTTTTTTTACAAAGTTAAAACCACCCCCGCGCCAAACGCTAACGAAACTGACTGACTGACGGCAGGCTATATATCTACACCACAAATGTGACGTAATATCAAAAAATCATCTTTTAGAAAGTAGTTGCAAATTTTGGCGCTCACCTCTTGGACTATTAAATTTACGAGTCTTGGGCTAGTTTAATTAAATTTTATTTACATTTTTTTTCCTAAAAATGGTTCTAGGTACATTATTATATAATTATAACCTTACTTAGCACAGTTAGTCAAGAAGGTTTAAAATAAATTTCTGTTCATAATAAAAAAAATTCTAAACAATATTGGCAAGAAGCCTGAACTGGATTTGATACAGAATAAAATGTACATCACCAAATACTTTCGTGATTAACAAAGTATGGATTTACACACACCTGGTTGCAAAAATGTTGGCAATTAATTTAGAACAAAACACAAAAGTCGCGGTTGTTTATTATTAGAACGCAAATACCAAAACCATTGTTTGGATCTAAAATTAAATACATTGGAAAATTTGTGCGATTTGTTTGTTTACGTTCTAATTTTATAGAATAATTTGCTAAATAAAAATACAAAATAATTATATTAATTATTATTAGTATATTATTGAATAAATAATGGGGACATTGTCTCAATCTCGTCTTGTAAAAACTGAAGCCATCTAGTCTCGTCTTAATCTCGTTTCGTACACATTCGACATTAACACAGGCCGAGAAAAGTTTCGGTTTTGTGTGAATTGTTTTCCAAAAAAAATGTTTTAATTTTTGTGAATAAATAATTTTTTTTAAGTATAACAAATCTTGTAAATTTTATTTGAATAACAATTATCATCAAATCAAATAGTACGTAAATTACATACTATTGAAAATCCTTTAAAGAAACCCGACTAGAATTTTCCATGGGGATAGTTTAAAATCGCACGGGCTTCTTAGGAGGTAACGATGGGGTGTACTAAATTAAGTACGCCCCAGTCAAACTTAAACAAAAAATTTTATTCGGAAACTGTCGAAGAGATTTATTAATAATGTTGATATCGTCTCGATCTCGTCTCGTCAAATTTAAGACAATCTCATCTCTATTTGTGCATCCTGATTTATGTCTAAATATATATAGGTAGGCACTATTAATTAATCAACTATTAAATGCATGAAAATAATTATATTATAATCAGGGCTGTGAAGTCGGAGTCGAAGAGTCGGAGTCGGAGTCGGGGTCGGAATTGGAGTCGGTAAAAAGATACCGACTCCGACTCCTTTAATTAAAAAATGGATTTTACTTATTTACACACTTAATATTTTTTGTTCGTTTTGAATTTTGAAGTACAATGATTTGAAATTTTCAATTCTGGCCGGAACCAAAATCGCCGGAAATCACTCAAAAAATTTTGCTCGAAAACGGAATTTAAAAAAAAAAGTGTTTGTACAGTAAAGAGTCGGAGTTGGAGTCGGAGTCGAACTCGTAGATTTTTGTACCGACTCCATAGCCCTGATTATAGTGAAGTATATTGTCCTGATCCTATATGATGATATATGAATTTTTATTTATTTCTTAAGTACCTAATCAGCTAATCATTTTATTAGAAATCTCCACTTCGTATATTTTTTTACTTTTAATATGATCATATAATATGATATAACACAATTCTAAAGGTTACACATTTACAGTGGTTCTCAAACTTTTTGATAATAACACTAGTACCGTGTTGTGATATTTAATTATTTATTTCATCTATTGAGGACTTCATATTTTGTAGTACTCTTTTGAAGCGTCTACATTCCTATTAAAAACCACTGCATTGTAGTTTAATTAAAAGTAAGTATAAACTATTACTTACCCAATTGCCCCATTAGCAAGTATTTGCGTTTCCTTGTCTAATAAGTCTTTGACATTTTCGGGCGAATATAATTTAATCGGCGAGTTGAATTGTTTATTTACCAGTGTCGGCTGGAACCTAGACATTTTGTCGCCTGGAAAAATAAATACAATTAAAACATGTTTGGTGGTATATATGGTATTAATAAAAATATAAAATACTAAACATGTCTGAAAATTGTCATATTTATTATTTATTTATTTATTACATAATGTTCGCTGATATAAACACAAATAATTAGTTGCAGTTGACTTTTCAATATTTCATAATAAACAATGCAAAAGTGATGAATGATCCAAAGAACTATCAAGTTTCTACGGTTTAAATTTACCAAAATGAAGAAATGTGTTTTATGTTTGCGTTTGCGGTTATGTTAGAAATGTATGAAAGTAAACAACATGTTTGCAGTAGGTATATATCCAGTGTTCTATTAGATACTAGGATGGTGCTATTTTTGAACCACTCTCGCATTCCTGCATGATCCACCTTTACCTTCCTCTCTACGTATTTCGCACGTCGTTATAGATCTTGTAAATAAACCGTGGTGAAAATATTGTGTGCGGAATTTGTAAATGGAAAACAGAGCATGTTGTTTTCAAACATTTCAATGGTTTAGTTTGCTTTGAATAATAACAGATTTTATAATTACATAGTTTATACAAAAAATCCCCTCTTGTTAAGAAATCTAAAACATTTTTTTTGATAATGACCAAAAAAAAGGTTAACTAAACACGCCAGGCCCCTCTTAGCTCCAGACCTCTAGGCTAGAGCCCTGTCAGCCTCCCCCTCCTTCTTGTAAGGGCCTTGCATTAAAATTTGATACTTTGGCCCTGCTTATTTTTTTTAACACACTTAAAAGGATACCCTGTAGTCTGTAATATATCTATTGTTATTATTATTATTTTGGTTAATTTATATTTAAGATTTTATTCGTTAGAAATATTCGCCAAAAGATTCACCTCTTGTTTTTAGCAGGGCTGTGGATTCGGTACAAAAATCTCCGACTCCGACTCTTTACTGTACCAAAACTTAAAAAAAAAAAAAATTCCGTTTTCGGGCAAAATTTTTTGAGTGATTTCCGGCGATTCTGGTTCCGGCCAGAATTGAAAATTTCAAATCATTGTACTTCAAAATTCAAAACGAACAAAAAATATTAAGTGTGTAAAGAAGTAAAATCCATTATTTAATTAAAGGAGTCTGAGTCGGTACCTTTGTACCGACTCCACCCAAATTTACTAAAACTCCGACTCCGACTCCACAGCCCTAGTTTTTAGATTTAATGTTAATGTTTGAGTTTGATGTAAATGTAAAATCAACAACATAAACCAACTCCCTGAGTTTCTTGGTAAGAAAACAATTGAACGAAGAATAGGCTATTTGACAACATTGAAAATATACTACAAATTGTGGTCATCCTATCAGATAATAGCATAAAAGAACATATTTCACTTTATTTTAAAATAAATTATGTATATTTTTTGCAAATTACAAGAAAAAAAAATATAATAATTTTTGAAATTTTATCTATGACGGGAACGCTATGTGATTGGTTGCAGCTCTAGTGACGTCACACGCAAGTTGAGTTCGCGTTTTATGCTTTCTGTGTATTATATCAAAGTATTATATTCGATTTTTCAGCTATTTTTGAAGCAGTTTTTAGATAAATTTTATTACTAGTGGCATAAATATTCGTTTCGAATTTCAAAATGGAATTAAATTTTGTGCGAGCTGATTATAGCAACCTGTCTAAGGTAGACGCTTTTATGGTTGCACTTTTTTTTAAGAATAACGCTGATTACTGTGCTGCGGAACTTAAAAATGTGAAAACAGCAGTGTAAGTACCACATAAAACATTTGAAATCCTATATGCCGCAAGATTAAGCTATATTAAGAGGTTAGGTACCTATTAAAGATGTTGGTTAATACTGAGTGTACCGGTGGCCGCTGTCAGAATTGTCAAAAATCACGTGTATAGTAGTATAGTTATTCAGAAAAGATGTTATTTCGTTTTATAAGAACCGATATTTTTAGCTACTATCTAGTTAAATATTACTTATATCAAAGTGATCTTCACACATAAAAACATTTGTATTCAATAAAATACTCGTTGGATCTTTTCAATTATTGTAACCACATTTTTCGTCTTTTGGGATTCTTTGGAACAGAAACAAACAGTTTGTGTGGACTTTTTATAGACGTATTTATACATTGTGGCACTACACACCATTTATACACCATTCTATCCACTAAATTTGAAGATGAAATTCACTTCAGCTGCACTGTTTTATTAAGGCAATGACTTATTTACTTGCGTGTGACGTCACACGCACCATATGACCAGCGCCATGATAGAAACAGCGTTTCTGACGCAGTTTTGAAAATTTAAACTTTAACATTGATTTTTATTGATAATACAGTAGATCTCCCCGAAATATCAATGTAGTGTGCTTATTATGTAATAAAGAATAATTTAAAAATATTTTCTAAAATTAGTCAAATAGCCTATTACCCTACCCAAAGTAGAATAGTTTTCAACCCTAATTTGCTTTCGATCAAAGGCACTGCATTTATTGTTATGCTATAAATTTACATATTATGGATTTAATATGTGCAGAAATAAAAATGTTTTTCAATATTTACTAAATAAATAAAATTTTGTTTCTTTCCATTAAAACACTTATAATAATAATCAAGCATTCAGATATCAAAATTAGAAAATAAACAAAAAACGTGAATTTTTTATTTTGGCTCATCTACAAAAAACAACTTCTTTCTGTTAACAATAGTTACTTATATTCTGAAATAGTGTATGAATACAATTTAACATCTGTTCGCGCGCAATTACGAATTCTTTAATAATTAAATAGAAATCAGATACATACTTCTGTTAATTTAATCACAAGCTTTAAATATTGTTTATGTATTTTTATAACCTGCTTAATCATTATACACGCAATGTGTTTATTATCAAATTATTCACAAAAAACACATCAACAATTAGGTCACAACTCTAAAAATATATTGAGTGCCATTTCATCTCAGCCACAATGACAAGAATACGTACTCGTATAAATATTTAAATGAGCATATTTCAAATTGCAACATCAAATGTTTTCAATTATACGTACATATACGTATACAGGGTAAAAATGCTTTATCATTATTCTAAAAAAAAGTATAAGTGAATAAGATTTTCAAACTTTAAACCACACATTTTCCCCTTCCTGTATTTTCAGATGCGTATAATGAGTAATAATATCAATAGATTATGTATATAAGTATTGCGATCTTCTTTAAGAATTATGAATTCAATATTAATAATTTCTACCCGCTAGACTAGAAGAGTGGTTCCGAAACTGTGGTACACTGAAAGATTAAGGTCTGGTTTCTCAATATGAGTTTAAACCACATGTCCCAGTTAAACATAAGATTAAACTATAAATTTGTTTCTCAATGTCCAGTTAAAAATTATAATTAATCTTAAGATTAACTTTTAACTGACAGATGAAAAAATTTATTTTTCTAGCCTAAATATTAACTTATTATTCAACTTCTTTTACATTCTATAGTAGCACTATATTCTTTTATTAATTCTAGTAATGTACCCTGTTCTCTTTTATTGAAAATAACCCGTTTTTATCACATTTAATATAATAATTAGAGGTTAATTTTTAGTTTGACATAAAAAAAGCCTCCATTTAAACTTATATTGAGAAACAGTGTGAGGTTTAAACTGGACATAATCTCCAGTTTAAACCTAGGATGAAGATTATTTAATCTGAAGTTTAAACTCATATTGAGAAACCGGGCCTAAAAGAGATAGGTGGTTGATTGTTTACAAACATTTAATCTAAAATTATATCAATATGTGTTTACGATCTTCTTTAAAAATTATTAATTCAATATTAATAATTTCTACCCGCTAGACTAGAAGAGTGGTTCCCAAACTGTGGTACACTGAAAGATTTAAAGGGGTAGGTGGTTGATTGTTTACAAACATTTTATCTAAAATTATACCAATATGAGTTTGTGGTCTTCTTTAAAAATTATTAATTCAATATTAATAATTTTTATTATTAATTCAATATTAATAATTTTTACTCGTAGACCAACTGTTCGTTAAC
Source organism: Sialis lutaria (assembly GCA_949319165.1). Lineage (NCBI taxonomy): Eukaryota > Metazoa > Arthropoda > Insecta > Megaloptera > Sialidae > Sialis > Sialis lutaria. The sequence continues at coordinate 28,929,553 of OX439231.1, read as the reverse complement.
TTATTTTGACGCGGAATTTAAAAAATGTACAAATCTTTATTCATATTTATATTTTACTACCTCCTCCTCCATTTAACTATAACAAGAAATTATTGTCCGTTATTATAAAGTATTTTCTCTCGATCAAAAGGTAAGATAACGCTATCTGAGGGGTATTAAATATATAAATGACAGCCCATTGACATTATATCTTTAAAATATGATTATACTAATGATATGATATGATTTATAGTTTATATGAATGACCTTGACGTTTGCGCGTTAAGTAGAAATCAGCGATCTAAAACCATTGGTGACAAGTGGAATTTATAAAATGCATATAGCATATAATTTTTCTGTGGAACCCACTTTTGAAAACGCTAGACCAATAATTTTGTCATTCCTTTTAAAAACATTATGTAGGCGTTCATAAAATTTTAATCCATTTTTACCCCGTTTATATATTTTGTCATTAATTTATATAAACTTTATACTGGTTTTAAATTTTAATTCACAAAAATCTAAGAATAAAACATTTTCTCAAACATTCACAGGATCATATTTCATAATAAATGTTATTTTTATCGCCAGACAAAAAAAGATACATGCCTGAAAGAACATTTCTTATACATTCCAAAATTAAATTTGTCTACAACCTATATAAACACTATATTTATTCTCTTTTCTTAACAAAAGTAGTTCTTGTCTACTTAATTGAAGTGAATGCATCATTTTTCAAATTAAACTAATTTCATTCTTATGTATCAATAAATCAATTACGCATTCTTAGAATAGAAAACAATCAGTGGAGCAACTAAATGGGGCATTTATAAATATTTTTGGTTTTAAAGTACACTCAAATCTCTAAACGACGACCATCCTATATTAACGTACGGTCCGAGAAACGATTGTCCAACCGCTCCATGTATCGACCTTCCCCTATCCTTACCACAATACTACCGTAGCTGCCAGAGCCGGCCGAACAGCCAGGCGACCCAGGCGACAGCCTAGGGCGCCAATTTCGTGGGGGCGCCAATTGATATAAACTTATTTTCTATGTTCTGTTGTAGGGCGCCAAATTTTTAGCTTTACATATTTTTTGAGTAATAATTTTGTTTTTTTCTGCAAAATAAATAAAAACTGCATTATCAACATTCACAGTGACGGGTTTAAGGGGGGGGGGGACTAGGGCGATCGCTCGGGGCGCCAGGCCGGGAAAGGGCGGCGGAAGGCCACAATAGCTTCTTCAAATAAGTTTAAAATCCAATAATATTCTTCTTCAGCAATTAAAAGTGTGTAATCGTAAGCGTAAAATTTATATAAACGGACTTAATGCCGCCAATAGATATACTAGTTAAAACAATAGGTACTTTTCTGAAGAACGACCGCGCTGTAAAAAAAATTTGAATTAAATTCCCTTCTTTGTAATTATCTTAACTGTTATAATATATATTATGTATCATTCCGCTATTATATTTTTTTCAATGATAATACATATAAGTATGCAGACAGCATTGATTACTCAACTCTTTACATTTTTTAATCATTAATTTTAATAATTTTTTTTTAAATTATATCGTTGATTTTTTTTGTCGTTCGCCATTTTTTTGGGGGCGGGGGAGAAGGCGTCAAAAAAAATCTTGCCTGGGGTGCCAGAATCGCAAAGGCCGGCTCTGGTAGCTGCTATATTTCTGCGCGAAATTTAAATTCACTAATTAACGTTAAAGTTGGCACGGTGGCAGGTGTCCCTCTAGCTGTCACTGTTAGGAGATTTTGAATTTCCAATGCCGTCGCTATTCGGAGGGACGAGTGTACTTAGAATAGTGATTCTCAAACTGTGGTACACGAAAGGATTTAGAGGGGCATGTGGTTGTATGTTTACAAACATTTAATCTAAAATTATACCAATTATGAATCTTCCTTTATTTTTGTCAAAAATCATGCAGCATGTTTGAGAAACTCTGCTCTAGAGCAGGAGTGGGCAAAATTTTCATGCCGTACCCCTTTGTGTTCTAAATACAAACTTGAGCCCCCTTCTACAGCTGGTAAACATTTTAACACAATTTAGTATTAGGGAGGTTTTTATGATCATTTTGAAATCTATACATATTATAAAATAAAGTCCCCACCGCGTCTGTCTGTCTGTCTGTGCACACTTTTCTCAGTAACTATTGAACAATGTTTGATAGATTTGTACATATTGAATTTATATTTCGGGTTCAATGCGATAGTATAAAATATAATCATATGTTTTAACAAAATGGTACAGTTTATTAGCATTGAAATTAACAAAATAATTTAGGATAAATTCATTTTAAATAAATTATAATATTTTATAAAAGGAATAAAATCAAATATTAAGTATAAGTAAATTTAAAAATAACAATAAGAAATGCATGAAAAACAAAAGAAAATTACAATTGATTTTTTATCAACATGTTTAATTCAATTAATTAATGAAACCACAATCTTAATTCTGATTCAATAACCGATCATCTTGAAAGTAACTTATTGTTAGTTCTTAACTAATTTTCTTACAGTCAAGTTTGAGCACCCCTGCTCTAGAGAAACATGCAATGAGGTCTAGACTCTTTTTAGTATGAAGTATGAAGTTTTACAGCTTGCTAATCGAGCTAAAAAGCTTTACTACCATAAAAGAATCAAGAAAAGAAAGGAGGGGGGGGGGGGGATTATGGAGAATGAAATCACTCATAGTCAGCATTAAAGAAATTTTTTTAAGTATTCAAAATTACAATTTTGCAGGTACTATTTTTTTACCCCCATTTATTAACTAAAGTTCTTCTGCCCATCATAATTAAGATAAGATGTGCCAAATTGAAGGAAAATAAAAAATTGAAAAACAATTTTTTTACATCCCTCCTCTTTACACTTAAACTGATTGTTAGCCACCCACACCCACATACTACTAATCTACTATAATATGCAGAACCGTACTAAGGTACTTTTATGCTTGAGTAAAATTATTAGTTTTCCACCTGTTCCTCTTTATATGTATAATATAAATAATTTAGGTTTACATTACATTGTTTATTAATTGTATGTTAAAAATAAGTACATAAGAAACTGCATTTTCTATTTTTTTTTGTAATTTTTAATGCCACTACTTAAACATATAAACAAATTTCAACTATGTTTAAAAATATTTATAACTAATCCCACATCAAAAAAATAAAAACACCGGTAAGTTTACAATTTCAGTAAAAAAATGAATTGTTATACACTTCTATATTAGGTACTAAACTCAGAAAAAAGTTTATTTTTCCTCTTCTCTCTTTGTTACTTCACAGTATTTAATTTCAGAAAATACAAATTATTATCTAAATACTGAAATATGATTATTTTAACATTTTACATCGCTCTGTTAATTATTTTTAATGAAAACAAACAAAAAGCTTACCTTTTCGTTTAAAGCGAATCAATGAACTTGTAGGACTGTTGTCAATAACTGAGAATCTATGTTACAAAGCTGTGAGCTTTTTTCTACACGTGTGGTGGGTGGGGAAGAGAGATGCCAAACATAAACTATGCCAATATTTAAACACTTGCTTACGTATTTTATATTCGATATGCATGCCCTCTCTTTTCTTATCGAAGCGTTCACGATTTTATCTTTTCTGATAAAATCGACAGAATTAGATGTACGAAAATCACAATGAATTTTTTAATAGTGTGTATGTTTTATGTTTCACTTCAATGTTGAAGCATCGATACAATGATTGATTTAATTCAGATGCTGTAAGTTGTGCTCAATTAAAAATTTATTCATCTGATTGCAAGATGATTTTTTAAGTACCTACTGTAAAAAAATACAAAAAACGTCGATTTTTTGTATTTATTTATAGTTACGCCCTCGTTGATTTCAAAATCGGTTAATGCATGCACGACTGGCTGCTCTAACTTCGTAGATTCTAAATCCCAATCACAGAAGTATACCTTAATCTATCAGTTAATGAAAATCCCATTGAAATCGGTACTATTAATTCACGAATTCTTCGTTCCTACGTAACTACTTAGCTCATTGATGGAGTAGCGTGATGATATCTATAGATATGTAAACCTCCTATATCAGTGAAAGTCTCATCGAAATATGTTCAGTAGTTTTTATAGAAATAAATAAACAGAAAATTATTATAAAAACTATTAAAATAAATATTATAGCCTGTAAAACGATGCATTGACTCAAATAGTTACAAATATTTAAATTCTAGGTGCTATAAGTGCAGACAAACGTATTTTTTAAAGAAAATGTCTAGAGTGAAATATGTATTAATAATTTTGACTTTATTCCTTTTCGGTATAATGTAGGAGTAGTTAAGCTATCGAAAAACGCTTTTTTATGCTAAAATTATGAACAGATATTAAATTAGAGTATATTTTCTAAAAACTATTACAACAACCCCCTAGCTCCCGTATACATATGAACAGACGTATAAGGCGCTAGCTGGGTGCCACGAGGTAATAGATGCCACTTTTTCTAATGTCCGGTAATATAAAGAATTTGCAAACATTATCTACGACGATTCGGATTATTATAAATTTCATAATTTTATAGCAGTGGTAACACATGTACAATAATGTAGGCTGTTTTAAGATCGCTAATTTGTATCGCGTCAACGTCATTCATATATACCTAGCATATGATTGATTAGTTGTCATTTATATTTAATACTCCGCAGATAGTATTTGCTTAAGACAAAATGCTTTAAAATACCGGACCTTAGATATTATTATTAATATTCATTCATATTTAAATGATTATCACACGTTCATTAAAAATGATTTGTTTAATATAGCCCCATTATTTGTATCTTTGATCTGCCCCTGTTTTTCCACTTTATTTGTCACCATATTAATGTTAAAATTAATCTGCGTCATGGCTACGTAAATAAATAATTCAATAATGGTAGCTAATAAAATTCACATGCAAAAAAACACGGTATACAATGTTAGAGCAAGGTAAATCATGTAACCGAGCCTGACGTACCGCCCGGTTGCCAACAAATCTGCCACAGGTGTGTAGGCGTGCATGAATGTCTATTATTAGCGCACGCTCCCGACAACTATGAAATTCTTTGATTTTTTCATCGAAATGCTCCATTTCCGCACACCGGAGAAGAGTTATTTCTCGCTCACGTGAAATTGATTAACATTAATTGCGGTTTTGATACGTCAAGCTTGTTTCTGCAGTGTTGCCCAAACGATGTGTATTGAAAATATTCGGCAATCAATGCACAAGTTAAGGATCCGCATTTTGGAGTACCCTGAAATAATTTTTCTCATTTTTAAATAGATTTTTAAATACTAATTTAAATATAATCATAAGTATAAGTTATATGTAGATTAATGTTCTCTTCACTTCCGACTTTATTATATAACCAATAGTCTCGTTTCGGTCTGACACCGAGACCATTATTGTTACTCTCGATTACTCCTTGACTCATTGGTGTAGCTAGGGGATGGCGAAATTAACCCCCGCCTCGAGCGCAAAGCCGCAAAGTAAAGAGGCGTTAAAAAACGGATATATGTAACGTATTTTCATGAAAATAAGCTGTGTTTATTAAAATTTGCTTTCAGAAATGCATTTTTTTATTGGGTTTTGGTAAAAAAAACGATGTAAAATATTATAATTATTTTATTACTTGTCGCATTTCGGGTTTAAATCGTATTATGATAATTTCTTATTGTTTAAATTTAAATTATTTAAATATAAATACAAATAATTCTTTTCTTAAAAATTAAAATACAAATTACATTAAAAATCCTATAATCTTCGCCATTACCTTACTATAATCAAATAATGTTTTTATTATAACTATATAAATAAAATACCCTTGGGTGTCCAATTTTTTTATACCTACTGGTTTTATACTACTATTAAATTAATATATGTAATTAATTCAATAGGTAAATAAATAATAATTATGGTCTTTTAAACTGAGAAACAATATTTAACATACATTTTAATAAAAATGTATTTTATTATTATTAAAATCAATAATTAATTATTATATATTTATATAATAAATATTATTAGTCCTAATAAATTGAAAATTCAATATTTCACATTTAAAATAATAATTAGTAGTTTAATTAGTAATCCCGCGCATTTTCAAATTATCCGGTAACTCAGGTCGCTGCGCGCGCAGAGCGTCATTTTGTTCAATAAACGATAAAGCAGTACGCGTTATTTTACTATTCAGAAATTGTTAGAAAGCAGGAAACTTATTTATCAAACTTGCCTTATTTACCATTCAACAATGAAAACATACAGTCGAAAAAAGCAAGGCGATTCTAGCGATGTAATAATTAATTTAAATGAATTATGTCGGTTATGTTTGGCGAAAGAAGATGAATTAGTACCCATATTTAATGATGAAGACCCTGTTCCTCTAACATTACGTATAATGGCTTGTGTATCACTTGCGGTGAGTATTTTTTTTGATAAAATTCAAATAAAGCAGACTTATAAACAGTCCTTTGATTATTTTATAATTATATTATTGTTTAGGTTATGGAAGGTGATGGATTACCCAACATGATATGTCATCCATGTCGTTATCAGTTAGATAAATCATATGCTTTCAAAAAGAAATGTGAAAATTCAGATTTAAAATTACGTCGACATATAAAACTGATACAAGAAAAAGGTGGCAGTCTTGAAGATGTTTCAGTTATAGAATGTGAAAATAGTGAGTCTGAAAATGCTGATGATAGAAACGTAGATATCAAAGGAGATGAAGTGACTACGATTGAAATAATGGAAACGGATGGAATTAGTTCTGAACAAGATATAGTGGGTGCTCGAGTTGCTTATATTGAGCCAGATAATGATCCTCAGGATGAACCTGACCCTGAAAGTATAACTTTGTCATTAGAAACAGAACAAATGAATAAAGATGCATGTACTTTGAAAACGGGGACATTAAAACGTGAAATATTGGAACCAGAAGATTTAGTTTCTGATATTCAAGATGATAATTTATTTTTACTTGCTGATGACCAGATCACTGATCATTTTGAAATTAGTGAAGGTACAAATATCGAGGAACATGATTTGGAAGCTATAGCCGATGCTGTTAAAGCTACGTTATCTCAACAGCCTGGTTTGAACGTGAGCGGACAACTTCAGATGAGGCTAGATAGTGCACCTGGAAGACCCACACAAGTACAAGTCACTACCGAGGATGGGTCTGTTGTAATAATGGAATTAACAACTGAAGAAGACAATGTTATAATGGACCAAGACCAAGATGATGATGAACTTAAAGTATTCCAATGTCAGAACTGCCCAAAAGCATTTTCACGGCGTATTCAACTTCGTAGACATATGTCTGTTCACATGGAACAACGAGGTTTTACGTGCGGTATTTGCGAGAAATGGTTCCCGACAAGGTAATAAAATGCGGTTAATTATCGTTTTAATGCTCCAAATTATTTCATTGAAAATATGTTTTTTTTAATATCTAGGGTTACTACTCTAGCTATAATCTATGGATACTGACAAGAAATTGCAAGAAATATTGTAATAGATCCGAAAAATCAAAAAAATGATTGTTTAGCTTTGTTTATTTAAAACTGTACATCACTTTTATCATAAATATTAAAAATAAATTGTTTTTGTAAGTAAATAATTTAAACCACGAAATATAAAATTATTTTAATTTTTATATTAGTGAAACGACTTTTCTACCAGCTTTATAGTAACTTCTGTTTGTATTTTATCCATAGATAAGAACACATTTAGATATTAAAACAAAATGATTTTTCATAAAATAATTTGGAGCACTAAAACGATAAATAACCTAAAATGCAATATTTGAGAATCAAATTTAATTCTGAGGAAAGAATATATTTTATTTTTAATTAATATTTTCAGATCGGCGTTGATCCGTCACGAAAGAATCCATACAGGCGAAAGACCATTCCAATGTGAAATATGTAAGAAATGTTTTGCACAAAAAGAAATTCTCTATAGACATCTTATGACACACACAGGACAAAAACCATTCAACTGCCCCCACTGCCCTAAAGGTTTCACCCAACGTGAGCCTTTACGAGTGCACATGCGCTCGCATACAAACCCAAACCCAGCTGATATCCAACTCCACCGATGTTCGCTCTGTCCCAAAGTATTCTGTCATGCATCAGGCCTTAGCAGGCACTTGGTTACACATACAGGCAAAATGTTTAAATGTAGAGATTGTGATAAGGCCTTTACTGACAAGTCCTCATTACGTAGACATCATAAAATAAGTAACCACCAAAATTGAAACAGTTTTTCATTCTAGTTAAATTTTGAATTGAATTTTTAGTATATTAATATTTGCCATGTTTAGTACTATATGGGTGGAATAATCAGATTGTAAACGTGTGATTAGGAAAAAATTTAAAAGACACCATTTTATTTACAAAATATTTCAAGACAATGAAAACATTGGGGGGTTTATGGAATTTGGGTGTTTATGCAATGTATCTGTAAATGTATTAAAATGAAATATCTTAAATATTAAACCATGTCTTAAATGATATTTACTGTAATATATATATAATAAAATAATTTTTTTTTGTAATGATTTTCATTCATTAAATTATTTATATGATCGTATTATAAGATAATTAATATTTTATATTTTTGCTAATAGCTTCAAGAATCTATTAGATTGGGTATTATTACTTCACCCTATATGTATATTTCAAATTTGTATATAAGATGAAGTTAATTAAGTTTTATAATATACCTATATATATTGCAATAAATGAAAATATATGAAGTTCATTTGTATATAAGTTCTGTACTCCATTTTAACCCACAGTTTTAATTACATAAGTTTATAATAAAATAAAACGTATGTGACAGGCATTCTATAAATTGAAGATGTATTATGTGTATACTTCATATTTTAATATGTAGTAAATATCAATGTATCTCTTTAAAAAATATATTTAATATTTGAAAACTATATCAAAATAATGAATTCAAATTTAATTTAGATTGCTTATAGTTTATTTAAATATATAACTTATATGATATTGGATAGTGATAATGTACTTTTTATATTCTGTAAAAATAAATGATAGTTGATTTGATAGATACTTAATTAATCGCTTTGTTTTGATTTAATTTTTAAAAATCCGTTAAATTAAAAATTTAAAAATGGCGCAACAAGTTTTATCGATAGAGCTCGACGATACCGCCCCGCCCGGTAAAGTTGGCAGCAATGTACACCAGAGTCACTTGTGAGTTGTCACGCTAACTTGTGTCGCAAGTTGTGCGTTATTTTATATGTTCACAGTGATTGTGCCACTTATGCAGTGTGTTATATTAATAATAGTTTAAGTTTTTATAAATTTGGTAAGTATATATAAATTATTTTAGTTTAATTTGAATCATTTACTGTTATATTTCATGAGTTGACCTTCGTTGACACGCCGGTGTGAAAAGCTTAGTTGCACAGTTCGAAGACACTTGTTAACTCTAGTTAACAGTGCAAATGAAATTATACTCCTGCATGTGCAGTTATGAGTATTAAATATTTAAAAATGTTGAAACAAGTATAGGAAGTATAATCGTTAACACATGGATGATTTAATTTAAGATATTTGTATTGTCCAAAACTTTATAAAAAGTTAGTTAGTACAAGTGTACTTAACTCTGTTTAAAAGCTACACAACGTCTTTTAATTATAATGTTAATTTGATTAGTTTTATATTCTAATAAGGTTTTTTTTTTCAAATATCATGTGATGTTCATTGTTATAACTTTTATAGTAAGGGAATTTTTGGATGAACACTGTCAATATTTTTTGTATCATAATATATTCGCTAATTACATGTCAAATATTTGATGAATCTATTCAATCCATAGTCAAGGATAGATAATTGTTACACCATATTTGTTTTACAGGTGTTTTTGAATCGGTGATATTACAACTAGCAAGATGCCAAAATCGGTAAGTGATAAAAAAAATCTTAAGAATTTCTTTAACAAACATTCTAGTATAGTACCAGTGTTCATAGAGATACCTAGAATATCAATATTACAACAAATTGTATGATTTTTTCCTTATTTATATATTGATATAATATAACATTAATATATGTAGGCAATAATGCAATAATTGCAATAAATATTGTACTGTTAAAATGACTACATTAGTTATTTATAAGTGACTATTTTTATACAAGTTTGTGATTCATTTTTAATGTTTCTCTTTCGAAATTATGTACGTTACTTCTGATTGTTTACAGAAACTTTTTTCTTCAATTTTTCTGTTTTGTTTATATTTGACTCATATAGTAGTTCTTTGTTAATAGCGAACGTAAGATTATATATATAGTACAACTTCGATTTGAATAATATTTGTACATTTTTTTGTGAAGATACCAGAAGTACCATAACATTTTAAAAACCGTGTGCATATCCATATTTCTATAATACATACTTATTTGCTTTAGTTAGCATTAATTAATTGAAGATTCTCAAGTTCAGTATGACAAATAATAAATGCCACGCGTGTCAAAGATCTTTAATTAATATTGGTCTAATGTTAGTCTAATATCAGTTACCTCCATGGAAGCTTATAAGGCGCTAAATATTGAAACTGTAAATGATATTTAATATAAGTTGCAGATTCAGCATGTTGCTGTTTTTACACGGTGTAACACACTTGTTTTCATTCTTATGGAGTAACGGGTCACTTAACATTGCGAGATTTTTAATCGGACCGAAATAAACTTCGGTGGTATATTATTTAAAAAATAAAACAATGCCATTGTCAAAATATATTTACAGGTTTTAAAAAATTTGAAAAAATTATTTAAAAAATATGGCAAAATTATCAATCTCTTAAGTTGCAGAATAATATGTTGAAAAATTTATTTTTAATATAACGTAATTTTTTAACTGATAGATGTAATAGATATAATAATATTAATACAGTTATTTGAGGACGATTCTTTTCATCGGCTATCATTATAATAAATTGTATTTCATGCGTTGTGCATAGTTGCTTATTATTATATAAAAGTACATAATGATAAAAAAATTGCTGGACCTTCAAAGAGTCGTTTTCAAAGATGTTTACCTATAATTTATGCGTTGATTTATATGCATGCATACACAACATTGGCGCACCCAGGCTCTGTTTTGATGGGGAAATGAGTGGGGACTGTACTTCAGGAAGTGAAGTCAATAGTTGTAGCCAGGGTGACCACCGATCTGGAAAATCAGAAAAATTTGATAAAATATTATTTCAACGTCGTAGATGCTTCCCCGAGAGAATAATTAATGTAATCTTACTCGATGCATGAAATCACTTCGTTCATCTTCTAATGATGCATCTGAATTAATAGATCATTCGCGAATATTAAGTATAATGTATTCAGAAATCGAATAGACATTATTCAGCATAACAAAAATCTAAAGAAAATAAGGTTTCATCAATTTTATTGATTTTGATTTATTTTTATTTGTACGTTTGATTATAATAAACAATCAGTCGTTTTTTATGTAATATTTACAATTAATCATAGATGGGCATTAACTCGTTAATCCGTTAATCGTTAATTAACGAAGTTAACAAAATGGTTAACGGATTAACTTTTAAGTTAACTCAAAAAAATGTTAACGTTTTTGTTAACTTCCGTTAAATTTAATTTACGTTAACATTAGTCCGTTACATTGGTTGTTTGATAAAAAGTACCTACATAAGAAAGTTGTCGAAATAGCAAAAAAGGGTCTTCAAACATTTCGGATGGTTAACTTTTTAACGATTAACTTTAACTTTCGTTAAATTTTCGGTTAACTTTAACTTCCGTTACATTTTCGGAATTTTAACGGTTTAACTGTTAACGAAGTTAACTTATTTATTAACGGATTAACGATTAACGAAGTTAACTTTTCGGTTAACTGTGCCCACCTATGCAATTAATATTCCCCAAAAATGATATGTATTAATTTAGTTTACTATATATTTTATGATTATAAACTGTACCAGACAGTGGCGTAACTAGATTTTTTGAAGAGGTAGGGGGTTATTAACAAACAAGAGTGCCATTACATTATATGGTGTAAACAGCTGGCACCTCACTAGTTTTGGTTATGCTACTGATACCATTGTCCAAATACTCACCTTTTCTCTTATTTAGGTACCTACGTAAAAGTTTTAAAAGTATTTTGGCTATAATATACAGTATGTATATTGCAAAACGCCAAAACATTTGCTTTATTGGCCCTTGTTCTGAAAGTCGTGTAATCTAATTTAAACTAGATGTAATGAGTCATTATATTTCTTACAATTATTTAACTATTAATGTATCATATTCTATTTTAAATTAATTAATTTACAACAGAAAGATTGCATCTTTGGAACTCCCTGACTATACATACAATATTATATACATTTTTTATCTATTTAGTTTCCTATAATGTTATTTAGGAGTACCGTAATAATCAAATCGATTTAAAGGGGATTTACAATAAGTCACATTGCCAGTTGAGTTACTAGTATAGAGATCGTATAATTAGTGTATGTAGTATGTATTGTGTTATTATTAATGTAAAGTATTTCCGGTGAAGCATGACAGGAAGACGATTAGTTTTTAATTATTATTGCGTTATCATTGATTTTCGTGGTCGCACCAATGTGTGTATAGTTTGAAACATGTGACAGATGAACAACCTTGCATTACAGTTACATAACTATATACTATGTGGTGTAGTTATGTGTGTAAAAAGCATATCAGTTTGTAATCATAATGTACAATGTTAATAATAATTCATTGCATCTATTAAATATATGTACATATAGTAGGAAAATGTAATGGCAACCTTCGAATGGTTATTTAACTGTTTTTATCGATAGTAGGTACTCTTATATTATTAAAAACAAAAGTTTTATTATCATAATGGGAAAATTGCATACGTTTATAATAATTATTGAGTTCTTATTGATGCTACTCATATGTGTCGTTTAAAAGCTTAAACGAATAAATAAGTAAAGGAAATATGGATGTTTTCTATTAAAAAAATAGTTTTTTTTGTGAATATATGAATTTTAGTACTGATCTTATTGGGAATTTTGGAATCATTAATAGTAAATATGGTCAGTTATATTTAGAATAGATTTGCGTATAATAACTATAATTCTATAATATCAAGTGTAATCATAATAATTATGAATATTATGAACAACTCATACCAATTCAGGGGGTGGATGTATATTATTATAACACGTATTTTGATAATAATTTACGTAGTGCATTGTATTATAAAAATGTTTTTTTTAATCCTTTACATCCAAAATTTAATTTTAACAAAATAATTATGGAGTTCTGCTTCAAATTTAAAAGAATTGGTACCAATTTTAATTTTTTATGAACTTTTGTAGGTACCTGAAGTAGTACTTTTAAAGAATTTGTTTCAGTCTTCTACATAATAAAATAAAGATTTTGGAAAATTTTATAAAAATAGCATACAGTACAATAAAAAAATTATATTAGATGATTTTGAGAGTCTGACGTATTAGATTATTATAGCCCATATTATAGTACATCTATTAAATTTATATTGACAATAAATTATCTCAGTGTTTCAATGTATATTAAAATTAATATAACATACATAGTATATATAATATGAGTGCAAATAAATAGTTAAATATTTTATTTTATAATAAAATAATAATAAATATTTTAATGGTGAAATGATTTGATTCTTTACAATTTTCAGATGTTATTGGGGAGGGATAGTGATGCCCCTCCTTGTTCATTTTCTCATATTTTCGTTAAAACTGTAAGTAGGTGGTTTTGATGATGCTGACGGTTTTGAAATAACTAATGTTTGTTTTGCATTAATTTAGACATTCCTTGTTTGGAATCTTGATTTCATATACTTTTATTGCTTGTTTTATTTCATCCATGCTTATACAGCTGCAGAAAGCAGTCGAGTTTAATTTTCATTATATTTATTTATATATTTGAATCACCATGTTTTGATTTTGATAGAATTTGTAGATTTTATATTATTTTTTTTAATGTTTTTTTTAACTTGAGTGTTCTCATTTTTATAGATTTTATAATTATTGAAGATTGGGAAATATCAAATTCTTAAAAATAATATTTTAAGACTATTTTAATTTTAAAATTCTCAACTATAATTACATTGATAATGGTAAAAAATCAATTCTGGGCAAAATTGTTATAGGTTTTTATCAAATTTCTTTTAGGTATGTAAATTTGAAGGTGTATATTATTTGTACATTTTGTGCAACCCTGTATGAACAAGTGCATTTATTATGCACCTAACATACTTTGATCTTTCACAGAATGCATCGTGAAATAACAAATGAGTACTCTTGACCTATATCGTTATTTATAGATAAACACTTTTTGTACAACTGTTTTTAGACTAGACATTATTGAAGTTACGAAGAAATGCATTGGATATGTTAATTACAATTGATTTGTAAAAAAGATGCTGTATTAATTATTATTATTATTATTAATATATGCTGATATTAAAATTTTAATGACTACAAAGATTGATTATATTATATTATTACTTTAGCAGTAGGTATAGTATTGTCGTAAAATCAATAGATCTTATACTGTATACCGGTTCTAAGGTAGAGGATGTATTAGATATACTACTTAACTATTACATTATTATTTATAATAAAAATTTAGTATAGGATATATGGTAATCACTCGTATAAATATGTTTGAAATTATTGCTACTTTATTGATGGAAAAAATGCTGCTATGGGTGCCACGGGACTTTCATATACGTAATACTATGACAATGAAAGTGGATAATGTACCTGCATCTAATTATTTAGAAAACATCTTTCTGACAAACTGGTAAAAGATGAAAATAAAAATAAATGGAACATACTTTATAGAAAATAACGTTCTTTACAACTTTCATTATAAACATTTCGTTCTATTATGAACCATTACGAATCTTATTAATTTTTCTATAGGTAATTGATAAAAAAATGGGATATATTATTATATTAACAATAATATTGTTTACAATTTTTATCTAAAACTCTATTTGTTGATATCCACCGTTGGAAATGACTATTATTATGATCATTAATACTTGATATAACATATATTACGTTATTAGTAACTTTAAAAATATTCCGATGAAAATTGAGGACAAATTAAAATACGCATAGAAGTATTCGAAATCTGTATTTACATTCCTTTAGAAAGTGATAATAAGCCATGTGGTTTTATCTTTACGAAATTATGTAGTGATAAGGTATCTCATTATACTCAAAGGTATTGTTCAGTGAGATAATCGGCGCGATTGTTTTTTTTTCATACGCGTATAAATCGAAATAATGAAATATTTTTATTTTTCTCAGATAAATTAAAATTCCTTTACATTTTCATGGAATAATCCTTACGTAGGTGGTGTATGTGGTATTTAAATTTAATAATAAAAGCAATGAAATAAGAGAGTTCCTAGCGAGACCAAGAATTTTGTTTGTTTGATATTTCAGAAAACAGAGGAGATAAAGGCAATATTTTAATATATAATATTTTACCAAAAATAGATTTTGTTCTTTATTCTTTGACATTTTGGAATGGTAATAAAAATATTTAACAGCGTAGTTTCATTGCATATTGGATTACAATTGAAAAATATATGTCACTTTTACAAATATTTCACGAGAAGAAAATTAAAGTTTGATTTCTGATAGAAAATCAAAAGAGATCTTGTAACAACTGGAATTGGAAAATGATTAATATTGAATGCGTTTTTCAATATTAGAAAAATAGAAAAATGCTGAAAAGTACCATAGAAATACATCTATTAGTATGGAATGAGTTGCGATCATGGGAATGTCGTATTAGAAATTAAAACTTATTCGTGAAATATTAATACTTACTTTTTAAAAAGTTTTATTTTTTTGTATTTTAAAACAGGGTGGCCAGTTTCTGGAAAATCGAGAAAAGTCAGGGAATTTTGCTATACAGGGAATTTGGTCGGAAGCCAGGCAATTTTTATAAAAATGCAAAATCACACAAATTCTCGTAAATATTTAAAGAGTGACTCTTTTTTTTAGGTTTTTTTATCTAAATTTTTTAAATAAAAAACAGGGAAAAACAGTAAAAATTCTCCTGGAAAACCGGGAAAGGCCAGGGAAATTAGTTCCAGAGAAATACTGGTCACCATGTAAAATTGCTCGATGTTTAGGAACTTCCTCCATTGGGTTTTACTTTTTTTTTAATTAATTCGATAACGTTAATTTAATTTATTTTAACAAAGTAAAGAATCACTAGTCGTATTTAATAATTTAATAGTGTGCTTATGAGGAAACAGATGGCACCATGTACTAAAACAAAATTTACATATTTAAATTCCTTGAAGTTCCAGCTATTATTTAAGACCCCACTCGCTGGGATTGAATTTTTTTTATACTTACTTATTTGCTTTCCTCAATAAGTGCGAAAAACTTAAAATTTTATTTTTTTTAATCAGGTTTACTATTAGTCCATCATTCAAATCTCACTTTTCTAGGTCAAACAGTTCAAAGGCTGTGACAGGCATAGTGTTGATTCCATAAGTGTTCATTTTTCTGATTTTGTTATAAAACATTTTTTAACCTTTAAACTTATGTACTGCACAATAAATTGTGCTAATAAATTTGCAGTTATGACCTCAATTTATTTAGGTTTATGAATTGAAAATGTTATCACTATTACGTTGAAAAGAGATAGGAAATACATAACAGTAAACGAATACATGTAATGAATGTCCGTGCAACAAAACAGTTAAAACCTAAAAACATAATTCAATTAAAATTCTTAATGAGATGCGGTTGTAAATTTTACAAGTGTTTTTTTAGTATGGGTTGTTTTCGTCAATATTGTTAATTTTATTCGACGAACACAAAATACATGATATAAAATATATCAATAAAAATCTTTAAATTTTTCTGCTAAAGAAAAAATTCAAAAATTACATTTTTATTTATGGAAGAAAAGACAACAGAGACAAAATTTTGTTTGTAAATATTAGATTGTATTTTTTAAATTAATTTTTTTTATTATTGTTTCGTGTTTTTATCAAATTGTGTATAGTTGTCATGAAACTTTAACCCTTTTAAGATACGGGTTATCAAAGTTTTATTTTTTTACTGTTGTATTTGTTAAGTATATAGGGATTATTTCTTTTGATAAGGAACATTTTTTATCTGACAACCACTATCCACTTATAATTTTAGATGTTTTTTGTTTACTAAATAAAATTTCAACGAAATTTTTCTCAAGATATGCTTGAACATTTTAAGTTTTGCTTTAATAATAAATAATAGCTAATGTAGGTAACCCAAGGGTTAAGGGTAGGATACTTTTTTGCATCTTAAGGCTGTTATTGATTTAAGCTACAAAACAGAAACACTGTCAAAAAAATCTTCAACTCATGTTGCTAAAATTAATATGTTTTTGAAAACTATTGCTGTTTTGTTTTTATCAACAAGTTCAAGACCCGTCTAGATCAAGAAATAATTATTTTCAATTTTTTATTGGTGAATCAAAAACAGAAAATAAGTTTGATATCATTTTCATGAATACATATTATTATTTTATGATGTTAAAAAATTAAGTGAACGATAGATATTTAGACGAAACTATAAACAAAATAGGAAATTTGTCGGTCTTGTGGAAATGGAATTTAGTTTTGTTTTTTAAATTTACAACTTTGTAATTGTTTTGTTTCTGTTTTTAAAAACAAAATTATTGCTTTTGGCGAAATCCCCATTTTTAATTATTTAAAAATCTTTAATTAAATCTTCTTAATTAAAAAAAAATTATTGTATTTATTAACTAACTTCTACCAGCATAAAATGATAAATATGTATATTTTAATACAATTTAATATAATAATTATTATATGAACATTTATTTTATACATACTTTATGTTTTTATTGCTGTAAATTTAAATATATGTATGTTTATATTTTATTAATTATGAAAAGATAAGAAAATTATGTGTCACATTTATGTGACTGATAACAGTTGTCATTGTTAATGTAGAGACAATACATGTTTCTGTGATAACGTTACACGATTTCAATTTTATACCGTGTCCTCGAAATAATTCACGTCGATTGAAATTCATAAAACACCTACCTATTTCTTAAGTTGCATAAAATAATGTTGCACCATTGCATCAAAAATTCTATAATGATAGGTTCTAGTGCAATTAATAAAATATCAGTAATTATTTGTATATTTAATACATGTAAGGTATTTTTTGTTAAAATATCATTGATATAATTATCAAATATTGTGTTATAATTTATAATCAAGGATGACGAAATTTCGTGATTTTGCGAAATGTATTTGACCCTTTTAAAGGTATTTTTAGAAATTAAAAAAAAATTGACAATATAATTTTTGAATGCTATTTGTATTAGTGTAGATAAAAATGAATTAATTTTTGAATGAATTATTCTTCCTCGCTGTATCCAAAGGAAATGGGAAGCTATGTGATAATTTCTAAAAGCAGACAAAAAATTGTTTTTAGTTTTCAGAATTTTCACTTGATCTTTCGTTTCAGGCCAGTGTTTACTTTCCGTATCTGTCTGTTTGTCTGTTCCCTGCATCCTTGCCACACGTATAACTAGATTTAATGAAAATTGGTTAGGTCTGGCTAGTAAATGGTCCCATATATAAAAATCATTTTTTTTTCAAAATATCTGAAGAACGACACATGCTACGTATAAATTGTATGGAATCTTTTTTGTAGGGAATTAAACTTTCGATAGGAGAGGTTATTACAACATTTGTAATAAAATACTCCCTTACAAAAATATACAGAATCTTGCTTACTAAAATTCTAGCCAACGTCAATTGTTTAGCTTTAGATACTTGTGCTTTTTATTTGACATTTAAATTTTAAATGTTATTTTTAATGTGCGCACTGCAAAAAAAGATTAAGGAAATAATAGTAATCAGGCACGTATTAAGAAAAATTAACAATTAATATTTTTTAATAATATTGTATAAAACCCAATGATAGTTGTCTGAATACAGAAATATTTTTTATGTTCTATTTTCTTACAAAAAGCATACAACACTCCTTGACCCCTTATGTAATAAAAACATATTAATATTTTACTCCTCTTTTTTAGAAACGATTACAATTTTACGTTTTAAAATGTTTAATTTGATAAATAATTTAATATAATCTTTAATATACAAACCTATAGCTACCAAATGATGCTAGTTGTGTAAAATTATTTGCATCAGAAGAAAAGAACACATATGTATATTAGATATAATGTGTACTATTCTATTAAAAATATTTTAGAAACATATTTTAATTTGATTAAGGCAATAAAATTGAGATTAATGACGTCAGAAAAATTTTGTTTATTGTATTATTTTTAGATAAATTATTTTCACTATGATAACTAAAGCTTTATATTAACATGATATCACCATCAAGTGATAAGATGATTTGCAGGAATTACAAATTTTCACTGTTATTACTCATGTATGTACTATGTAATTAATTATACAGTAGAACTCTGTAAAAAGTATTTTACTTCATTTTAAGTACATATTTTAATTATCAATTCAGAATACATTCTATATTGTAATACAAACTATTAAAAAGCAAGTCGTGTTTATTGATTCTTTGGATTACTGGAATTCCGTAGAAAGATTACAAAATATGTTGGAAATAAAATCAAAAATAATTTTTCCAACTTTAACTATTTACACAATTTTATGGAACAAATAGTGGGGTCGGATTATAGAATCTAGACTATACTTTATAATATTTTATACAAATTTTAATTTTTATTATTACACATTTTTAGCATAGAAAACCTGATTTTTTATAGCTGGATAGTATTCACTAATTTAATGTACAGGTATACTCAAACTTGACATTATATACCTGCCTATTTTTATTAAATGTTCACAATAAATTAGTTTGAGTCCAAAAATATGAAATTGATTATAAATTATTAGAAAATATAAGGTACATTTTTTCAATTGTATTCTTTCAATAATTTAACCCAATTTAAAAAAAAACTGTTTCAATGTAGACAAGTGGCGTTCCTAGGGGTTGTTCCGTCCCGGTGAAAACTGAAAAAAGCAACCCACCTCTCCTCCGAGTATAACTAAAGTTTTACGCACTCTTCTTTGAGTTTGTGAAGACCTTTTGTTTATTTTAATTTCTTCATTCCATTTTACAAAATTAGTTTTGTAAAATATTTTCTTTCGAATATAATCCACGTCAAAGAAAAACTTTGACTTGCAGTCACGTCTGCTCACGATCCAAGATTTCAAAATTGTATACAATCAAGAAAAATTCACGGCTCGTCCAACCCTATTGTAAGCTAAAATGTTGACCCCTTCTCACGATATGATGCGTTCTGCACCAATGCAGTTGTTGCACCTGCATTGTACTTGTTCATTGTTTGGTTTTTGGGAAGCACTGTTTTAAAGTGCATATATTTACACATTTTTTTAGGTTACTCATACACACAGCGCCACCTTCTTTCACTTGCACCATAGTTTAGGAACCACTTCCGGTGTAAATATTAGCCTCGATCATACCGGATGTAGATCCACTGTTTCGTTGCATAATGTGTCTAGTTATTTTTTATATCTCTCTCTTATTATAAAGCAGGTGCCCCGGCCTTGATAACCATTGGCTGACATTATTTGAATCTTGGTCACGCTTCACGAAGAACGAAGAAGAATGCTTATATTTTTGTTTTATGGTGTCTGTACTATTTTCTGCCTCTTTCTAATACTGTTTCCGGTTCTGTATAAACGGTCCCATAACTTTTAGGTGATAGGAATCGAACGGTAATTTTGTATGCATATTTACCAGAATAAAGTTTAAATTAAATTAAGTACTCGGCTTAAAAACAATCATAATTCGTCTAATTTATTTTGCAACATATTTTTAACAAAATAGTTTAAAGTTCAACAATCAGAATGAATAATTTATATTCTTTAATCAAAATTAGTTAAATAATTTAATTTATCTATGAATAAAATATTTTCTGTATTATTCATATCTCTTCTAGAATAAAATAGATCAATAAAACTACAAAGATTAAAAATGACAGATACTCTGCAGGTTTTTATAATGACTCATCATCTCCACTGTTGAACAACTGCTGGTAGTAACCGTCATTATTTTATAAGATGTATCAAATATTAAACAAAAACAGACATAGTTCATACCACGCAATCGTGCTATTTTTCTCTCGCTCACACGAAAACAGCAGTACGAAGTAAATGTTTGACAATACGTGTTTTTATTAAATAAGGACAAATATATTGTTAAAAGCGTGTTTGCGATATAGACATCACTGTTGCACATGTGTGATTGTGAAGAATGATTCGTCCGTTGGTGATTCGGTTAAACACCCGCGCTTCTATAACGAGTTTTTGAGTCTTCTGGCTTATTGAATTAGTTCTTCACCGGCTTTCTGATACATTACAACTTGTAGTAATTGTTATAATTATTATTATAATGCTTTGCTAGTTCCCTAATTGTGTTTTTTGTGTACTCATTGTTGTGAAAGTGAATATAGATTGTGTTGGTAGTAGTGAATTTTCGAATTTTCCATTGTTGGAAGAACTTTTGGTTGATTGTTGAATTTGAATATTTTTCAATATGGTTGCTGGCGGAAAACTGGTTAGTTATTTAATTGTTGTACAGTATTTATATTTAAAATTGTCTTGGTAAATTTTTTTTTCGAAATTTTTTATTGATTCTAAATAATCAAATTGATTGTTTTATTTTGATGTATAATCATGAAATGATATTCTTATCGTATGGGGAAACCTAATGTCTGGTGGTGAAGCTGAGGGTTATTTTATATTTTATAGGTATATTTGTAGACCGCATACGCCTTAATAAATCTAGTTGCAAGACATAAAAAATATACTTTTTATTGTTTACACTTTATAGTTGTATTCTTCTGTAATTTTAAAAAATGTTAACATGTAATGATTGAGGGTGTAATATTTATATATTTTGATAGATTTGGACCACGATAGTTATATTATTGAATTAAATAAATAGTAATTAAATATTCCAACAAAAATTTCATTCAAATGTTTGAGCGCAGAGCGGATGAAATTTTTTTCTTCCTATATTTATGGATAACAAAAAAAATCTTGGTTCAATTATCTTAACTATGCTTTCATAGGAATTTTTATTTTAATCGGCAAATCTGATAAATCTAAAATGCTTTTATTGAAAATGTAAATAAATAATCAGATGCATGTAAAAAATTATTTATGTGTTCAATTAATTTTATCTAATTACATTACAAAGATTACATTTGTTGATTAAATATTTCATTTTTGTCTAATTGTAAGGCTTTTTTATTTTCCCAGTGCATATTATAAAGAAAATTAAAAAGTACACAAATTTATTTAATAGATGATAATCATTACATAAATATGTAATCTATATATTGATTGGATATAATGTCTGTAATATTTTAAATAATACAAAATAATTAAACATGTAAAATATACCTATCTAAAATTATCTATATGTACAATAGTTAGTAGGTAATCGATTCTATTTTGAAACTAACTGTCTATCGATTTTTGCATTTTGACTGTACATTACATGTTATTGTTTAATTTATTAGTACTACATATTTAATTTAAAAGAAAAAATATCGATTGAAGTATGTCATGGAATAAAATACAATTACATGATAGTTCTAATCTATGAATGTTAAAATTAATTTATCGACGATAAGCAAAGAAATAGAACAATGCTAGTGATCGTTAACAGCAATATTGAATATTTTTGAAGTACATGTAAAATAAATAAACATTACATAATAATATTTTATAGATCCTTCTAATAACTAGTTTTATATCATATTTTGATTTAAAATAACCAAAATGAAACCCAGTGTTCAAGTTTCTTTGAATTATGTAAATTATAGGTATAGTAATATAGAGAAATAAATTTCCGGTGACATATCATGGAAATACCCTATTTTATAAGACGTATGGAAATTCTATTAATTATTTTTCGAATAATTGAAATATGTATTGGGTTTTACAAGCTCGAATATAATAATTTTTTTTTAATTTCCTAAAAAAATGTGCAATATTTAAATAACTGTAACTTTGGTATAAATGATCGCAATAAAATTGTTCAGGTAGGATATTAAAGTTTGAAAACTCTAGTTTAAAATTCCTTTAAAAAATGTATCTTGAAAGCTGGCAACATGCACTGACAATGACTGTAAAAAATATTGCTTTTGAAACATTCCATTTGAAAATTTAGTCCAGGGATTCCCAACGAGGTCCAGGTGGACCCCCCGGGGATCTATGGGAGTTTAAAAAGGGTTTTTTAATCTTTTTTTGCTTTCTATTTGTACTTTTTCAAAAAGATACAAAATGTATGGGAGTCTATAAAGAAAATCATTCATTGTGGAAAAAGGGTGAGAATTCCTGATTTAGACCCTGAGCTACAAAATTATTT
This sequence comes from Sialis lutaria, assembly GCA_949319165.1. Lineage (NCBI taxonomy): Eukaryota > Metazoa > Arthropoda > Insecta > Megaloptera > Sialidae > Sialis > Sialis lutaria. The sequence continues at coordinate 28,906,046 of OX439231.1, read as the reverse complement.
TTTGATCTTTTTTGTTCCTTTAATGTTTTTGAGGTTAATTTCTGATTATATTTTCTTTCAGTAACTATTACAAGAAAATTAAAATTCGTTTACATTTTCTTAAGGAAGCTTGCTAAAATTACAAAAAAAGAATAGTATCATCTTCTTTATAATGGTGTCAAATCGTTAGACCTGCACTGTATATGTGTATTTATAAACTATAAGGTTTCTCTGAAATTATATGTAACTTAATACTATACAATGTTTTATGTCATTGATATCAGGTTACTATTTGTATTGTTTTTATAACCGTTGAATATTTCCTGTTCGTTCTTATTTTACTTATTTATGCGAATTAAATCAATATATCTTTCGTACTATTTATATTTTATAAAATTAAATAATAAATTCATATTTAATTTCTCGAGTTATTTTAGTTCCTTAACAATTAATTTTCCGGGAAACGTCACAAAATGTTGCAAACAAAAGTTGTAGTTTTTAAAGGGGGACATTAAATGGCATTATCAAAATTATTTTTAGCAAAGGGTTGGAGATGGTATTAATTTTTGTTAAATGGTAACCTCTGTTTTTATTACAGAATCAAATATTTCGTGATAAAACTAGCATCTTTAGTAATTTTTGTGCAACCTTTTTTTCAGACATTTAACAAATTTTTAAGATATTTAACTTGAAAGAATTGTTTATTGGGCAACCAACAACTTTGGAGAAAAGATATAAAAGAAAAAAAAATATTTCGATCTACTATAATTGTGAAAACACCATTTGATGCACCCCTTTGAAGTATTTTTCATTAAGTTTTTTGGGAAATTTGGTCTGATTAAAATGAACCACCCGGTAAATTTAATTTTAAGCACATAAAGTTAGCGATGTTTAGTTTGGACTATTCAGAACTAAGGTGCACTTGTCAAAAGATTGATGATGGTTTGGTTCATGGTAAATGTGATAGTGAAATGGAGCGGACTCGTTTTCATGCTAATTTATAAATTACACGCCTGGTCTTTAGTTAAAGCAATCATTGCAAGTGTTTAATCACCCAAATGACGTTAAATTAATGTCTGTAAATATTTAACTGTCCGTTAAAATACCAATAATTTGATTCACGTTAAATTAAATAATGTCATTTTGATTATAAATGATGGTTGTGACAATATTATTTTTCATTAAACCTATCAAAATATTTTTCGAATTGAAAGTTTTATATGTACGATGTAGGTAGTATTTATAAGAAATAAATAATATTATGTAAATACCCAATTAAAAAATTAACTATTTAAGCGTTTATTTAATTTATGCATAAAGTTATTAATATTATTTCAATTGTTAATGTTATATTTACGTTATTTTGATACGGAAATTGTACTTTATTGATTCCAATTAATTTGTGGAGGCGAATAACTTAATGTCCACCGATAGAAATTAATAATATTAATATGCGAATGGAAAAGAGATTAAATTTTAATGTATTTTTTTCATTTTATATGCTATACCTACTTGACACGTTATTTTAAATTTTGATTAAGTGCACTGTAAAATTTATTATATTTTAGACTATTCAAATAATAAATAAATCATTATGCAATTGTTGATTTGTTTATTTTTTACAAATGAGAATTCAATTAGGAAGATTAATATTTTTTGCAGGTCAGATAACTGTTTTTATTCTATTTTGAGTATAAATAATTGAAGTTGTAAATATTTATCAAAATTATTTTTTTTGTATGATAATAATAATTAAGCTGTGATATTAAGTCAGTCAAAAAATATTTGCTATGACGTAATATCATTTTTTTTCCATATTATAATATGTATAGTATTTATATTGTATTTTCCTTTGGATTCTGTTTGTTTTACTATATGTATATCACATAATATTATTCAAGTGTTTTTCATTATTTCTATGTGCACATTATATAAAAATGACATCACGTTTAATTGCATTTTTCTACAATTATTATAATTCTGTTGTTCTTAAAATAAATGATATCTATTATAACAAATTAGTAGCATTACCTTCATTTTGAATAGTATATTTATTATATTATATTTACTTAATTGTTGTCATGGCCAAGAAGAATGAAAATTAAATATTTAATTAATAATTTTATAACCATGAGCTTCATATAAAATACAGAAAATACATAATGTTTGTATACATTGGTATTGAATAATTGTTTTAATTTTATTGTATTTGTCAATGTTAATTAGTGTGTTGCAATTTGCAACACACATTAAAACAATGTTTTAAGTATATATAAGGTACTGAGTATCATAGAGTATACGTAATTTCATTTTTTTTCGCAGTTCATTAAGAGATTATAATGGAAAAAAACGCTATCGTTTTTTTTTTTTAATTTTTTAATTCTTTATTGTAGTAGTAATGCAACGAATATAAAATGTGCGTTGCATGTAACGGAAACAATTAAATACCATGATGTAAGGTTAGGTGTAGATAATTGGAATTTCTGTTATGATAGTCGATAAAATAAGTTTTACCGACTATCATAGCTAGATATCACTTCGCCAAAGAAATATAACTTCTAATGCGCGTACATAAGTACACACACCCACTTTTTTATAATTAATAGTATTTTGCATAGTGTAAGTTAATATTTTCATTCATAATGGGATTAAAACTGATGGCAAGGTTCTTAAATTAAAAATAAAATTAAGACTAATAGACTTAAATATGGAAAACATATTTTTTTCTTCGTAAAAAAATACAGTTTCTGAGAAAAGGTTAGAGAATATTAACTATATTTACGAAAAAACATGAATGTAGCGAACTAATCAATTTATTTGGACATTCACTGTCATTGTCAATTGCAATTAAATCGTAAAATGTGAAAATTGTAATGGCTTTGAATGTTGTGACTATTCTATAGGTTTATTTTTTTGATAGCTTTGGTAAAAGTCAGTGGCGGCGTAAGGGGGGGGGGGGCGGTGGTGGCGGCCCGCCCCGGGTGCCAAGCACCAAGGGGTGACAAATTATTCTTTAAATACTCTGGAAAGTGTATAACATGTCATTAAGATCATAAATAAAAATAAAAATATTGAATTGACAACAAAAAAATAAAAATAAAATAGAAGGGGGTGCAAAAAACCAGAAAACTGAAATTAATATTGAGTTGAGAACGAAAAAAAAGACAGCACTTTTTTCTAGAAGGGGGTGCAAAAACCAGAAAACTGATATTAATATTGAGTTGAGAACGAAAAAAGGAGGGGGGGGGGTGCAAAAAAAACCGCCCCGGGTGCTAATCTACCTTACGCCGCCACTGGTAAAAGTTATTCTTATGTCTGGTATCATAAAAGAGCTAGAAAATTTGCTAGCTAGCAAGCACTCTCAAATGAGGTATTAATTCTGTGATAGTATCTATAGAATTTAAAGCAGTGACACTTCAACTTTATTGTGGCACAGTTGGTGATTGACCGTACGAGATAACTTTCATATTATCACCACTGTTTTAATACCGTTGGTATTTTCATACAACACGTGCGAGAAACTTGTTAAAGTCTTCACGAAACTCCAAGAAAATTGTCATATAAGTTTGATACCTCATTTGAGAGTGGCTTGCTAGCTATGATACCGGAAAAATGTGTTATCTCTTAATGCTTATTGTAAAGAATTATTAGCATAAGTCATTCTAAAAAAGTTGTGATTTCAAATTGGTTGTATAATAGCTTATTATTGAACAGAAGTACTATACTAGGCATTTGTTTTATGTTGAATTTTCACATATTTCTTGTTACTTTGTTTTATTCTAACGTGTTTGTTTTGTTGTTTAGATGAACGTCCGCGTGACGACGATGGACGCGGAGCTGGAGTTCGCGATCCAGAACACGACGACCGGGAAGCAGTTGTTCGACCAGGTCGTTAAGACCATCGGCTTGCGCGAGGTCTGGTTCTTCGGGCTCCAGTACACAGATTCAAAGGGAGATCTCACTTGGATCAAACTGTACAAAAAGGTGAGCGATTATTTATATTTTGTAAATTACTTTCGGTATTGCGACATAAAATTGCAAGAATGTGAATGGGTGAGGTTTGGAAGTATGATTAATATTAAGATTTTATATTTTATCATTGTTATATTTTTATAGATAAATGTGTAATTGTTATTATCATTGAGATATGTTTAATACAGATACTAAAATTTTATAATCAGGTTAATATGATATTATGTATATTTACATGGTTAGTTAATATTTGATATTTTGGAAATATTTATCGTTGACTGAATGGGAGGTTCTTTTTATGAAATTGGGATTTTAGCAAACTAGCGAATATATTTTAGCTGAAATGTAGAAGAAAATTCTTGACTAAAACTGATATCAAAAATTTGAAACATGTAATCCTTTTTTTGGTTTGGGGTTAAAAAATAAGTTTGTTTTTATATATTTTGTATTATGATTGACCCTCCTCTCTCATAAATTCTATCTGGTAAAAATCGGTCCATAAGTCTTGCGTTCTGAATGGTTGGTAGAATTTTTTCCACAATTACATGAATGTAATCCTAATAAACTATTTGTATTGTACAAGGAGGTTAAACATTCGCCTATTGTTTGTGTATTCTATTCATCTGCAGTGGGATTTTTATGTCAAGGCGTTTAACTTCTTTCATATTTTTTTTGCCTGGTAAAAGATAAATGGTGTAATAAAACCATGAGTGGATTTGCATGATTCATTTGAATAATTGTGTTGTCATTATGCAGTCAAAGTACACTACTTTTATGGGCAGTGTGATATATTTTCTGACCTTATCGTTTTAAAAATTATTGTTAAAATTATTAAAAACAGAAACTGTCATTTAAATGTTAGTTTCGCTTGCACCAGTTGCGGTTGGGTTGGCAAATGCTTCAAGACGGAGAGTCCACCGTAACATTACTAATGAATATGTAACATAAAATAAAGATCGACAGTCTTAATTCAAGGTTTCCTCATTATTTTAATACGGACTTTGTAGAATTTATGTATTTTTTACATGTATTATAAGTCATACATAGAAGCAGATTATATCTTCCTTTTGGTCGTTTGTTATATGAGAGTTATAAAAAAATTTCCAGAGTTTTGGTGATGTTTCTTAAAAGCTCAAGTAATTATTATTCAAATTTCAAAGGAGGTTGGTTAGTCTTTAAGGGGGATGGCCACTGTTACAGAAAAAAAAAATAGAATTTTTTTTTCTTAGATTTTTTTAAAGTTTACATACTCATAAATATGTATACAAAGAATTGAGTTAAAATTTTGAAAATTGACGGAGTTACAGTCAATTTAGTGAGACGAGGTAGCACGGCCGGTTATGACATAACAAAAAGATTAAACACGTTTATCTCGGAATGACATTTTTCGACCTGGTCGACACGATTCCTCAAAGACTAATCAACCGATTTCAATTATTTTTTTTATAATTTTCGTAATTGTAGTAGCTATCGTTGCACGTAGCCGATTTTTGAAATTTTGATAATTACTATTTTTACAACCGCTCTAATGACAAAAAATAGGTCTTAAAAATGAAAAAAATTTCAAACGATCGCCATTTTGTGAAAAAATAAAATAAAATAAAACGGCTACGTGCAACGATAGCTACATTCATATAGATATTGATAAAATGTTTATTTATTTTTTTCATATAACCCTTCTCGAAATTTCGAGTCGACCATAGAGAAAACAATTTTTTTTGGTCGTCACATCGAGGCTCATAACTTTGTAAATATTTAATATTTTTCAATAAAAATTGATATTAAATAAGTTGAATATATACTTAATAAAATGTCCTTTACCTGATTCAAAAATAATTAGTTATATCTGTGAAAAAAATTCCGAAACATTGACAATTTGTTGACCCGTCACAGTGGCCATCCCTCTTAAAAGAGAAGAGGGGTTAAGAAACAAAATTTTCATTGAATAGTATTGGTCAATTAAAACTTCTATAGGAATATTAGGTTTTCTATCACAAATAACACTTAAAAATATATTTTTATTATATATTTATCCAGTTAGTACTGAAAGTGGCAACACTGTAAACGATTTAGTATTGTAGCCACACACACACACACAAACATACATACATACATCTTTTGTGTACATTTATAATTTTTAAAGTTCGGACCTGAATATTGTTGGAGGAAAACATGGCAATACATCTTCAGATTACATTTCGTGTTTAAAAAAAAGTACATTGCTTCTTTTCAAAGATAATAAAAAAGTACATATCAAGGTAAAATGACGTCAGTAAAAACATATTTTGTAAAAATTCAGCGAATCTGGAACTACACTTATCCAAACAATTCACGATTTAAATGCATACTCGATTCAGCATAGCAGGCTTCAACAGTGAATAATTGAGGCAATCGTTACAATAAAAAAAGTGTTAAAACGGATTCGGTTTGTATGAACTTGACCAAAATCTACACGGAATGCATATTCGTGTTGCGCGAATGTTGTTGCTACATATGAGAACACCCGCTGTTAAAAAAATACAGGGCGAATATTTTTATACGATTGTTACGTAATCGAAGCTGTACATGTGCTGTGGCTTTGTATGTGTGTTCATGTCGACAGGTTGTGGATTAACTTTTGGAAAGAATAGCAGAAGTACATGCGATTATATTCATAAAGGAAGACGTACATAATAAAAAATACACATACTTTTATTTTATTTATAATATACATACGAGCGCATTGGACCCAGTGTTACCCGGGATCATGGAAACAAAACACTATAAAGATACAATTTTTTAGTCTTTTGATGTTAACCCTTTGTAGCCCCATGTGACATTTCTGTAACAAACCTCAATAATCCCGCTAATATATATTATATTTAGTTCATTCAAATATGTGTAACACTCCTGTAACATACCACTGAATAACTTATTGTTAGTATCAAATAAAATTCACAGATGGCATAACCTATTGACATGCGTATTATTACGTAACTATTAGCAGTAAGGCGGGACCAGATCGGCTACTGGCCGATTTGGGTAGAAAAAAGAATACGTTGTAAGTTTCCCCATGTATGGCGTTTCACAAACAATTTGCGAAAAATGCGGTGTAGCATTATGCTACAACAAAATAAATAATTGTTTCAAATCCTGCCATAAGACATAAGTGTTTTTTAAAAGCTTTTATTTAATTTACGATTAACTCACAGAAATGTCACTCCCAAAAAAGTCAAATAATTAAAAATAAATATTTTTAAATTTTTATATGCCTAAATATAAACTTGTCTCTTTATCAACATAATTTAAATTTTTAAGATCTTGAGCTACAAAGGGTTAAATTTTACGTTTTCATAAAATAATAATAGCTAAGAATATGCACTGAAAAATTATCTAAATCTGAACACGATATCTTTAGTTAATTGTCGCAAAAATTAAAACAACTCTGTCATTCTTCATGTTACAATTTATTCTTTAGGATAGGTATTTTAATTCTTATTCTTTAAAAAGGGCATTTGTAGCTCCCAGTGCATCTCTCTTATTGATCCTTTTTTATCTACATTCTTTTTCTGTTCTCTCGTTAATTTCTTCCTCCACTTTTTCTTATAAAGCCATTACAAATAAATAAATTTATTTATTTTTACTTTATTACGCTGTACATTGTTCATCTTGACCCACGCCATTTGCTAATGCACTTTAATCCGGAGTTTTTCAGTTACTAAACCATTTAGTGGTAAATAAATAACTCGCCACTCGACTAAAATTCTAGATTACTGATACTAACAATAAGCTTAAGAAAAACGAAATTTATTTTACTCAAAATCAATATTGGACATGGGCTAGTATTGGAATAGACGAATTCAGAATATGATATTGACTTTATTATAAGTACTTTATGAATGAGAATGTACCTAATAAATAGACTGAAAACGTTAGAAATTGCGAGTTTTCTGTATTTCAGATAAATATTTGTTTAGTAGATCTATCTCAAATAGTTGATAAACATACTGCAGTCTGTGTTGTATATAAAAAAATGTAATTGTTAATCGTTATCTTTGGAAACATATTTTTTTTATATTTGTGATAAATTGGTAAATTTATTCAGTTCGACTCTGCCCAAATACCATATTGTTTAAATTCTCTTTCGTTTTCAGTCAAGGATGATAGATACATACATTTTTTTTATTACAACTTTTCGATGCGGTTAACTTGTTACGGATGAGTTGTGTTTTAATGAGACTAACAAAAATATCAATGTGGTTGGTCAGATCTTTGTTGATCTATTTTAAATTGGGTTATGCGATACTATTTAAATAGTGTTTGTGGTTTTTTAACTAGCTATTATTATTAGAATTGCTTATTTATACATAAAATAATTTATTATAGATTGGTGAGGGTAAAATTAAAAATGAAAGATTTTTAGAACATAGAACTTTGATGTTTTCAATGAAATTGAAATTGTTTACACTAATATGAGGTTTTTTTATTATTTTATTTAAATTGTATTGCAAATACATCATTGTCAAATATTGATACGATTTTATAGTTTTTGTCGATCGATAATAAATGAAGGGAAATGAACGATAAGAAGAAATATTATGTAAGGTAATAATGTCAACGATAGTTTCAAGAAGATAGGGTTAATCCCTTAATCCAATAATGACAGATGTAATATTTGTTATATGTTGTAAATAATACAATTATTTGGCTGAAATACTTATTTTTTGGTACTTAAAATTCTGTATTGATTGTTCATGTGAGCAAATTGAATTTGTGTTTCGAGGAAAAATACGTTGTAAACTAGTTTACTTTTATTCAGTTTTTCCTTATTATATTCACTTTTCCCTTGTGTTTTTCGGTCGATGATTTATTATTTATCAGCTGTGTGAAGATAACAATATTCAAAAGCACTAGAATTCGTATAGCACTCTAATGCCCAATGTTACCAGTATGTTTGTGCTGACAGTTTGGTATCCATCTGTTAAATGGCAAATGATTGGACCATTTGGAGTTGGTAAGACTGTTAGAAATAACAGACTTTGCCGAAACTGAGGTATATTCTTGATTTCTTCTATTTATGTTTGTTTTTGTTGACAGCTTGATACGGATCTGTTAAATAGCAAAAAACTGGGTTCTGATTGGTTCATTAGAAAATTTAAATGGTCGGTATCAATGATAGAATTTGATAAAACTAGGGACTAGAGGGCTAACTCACAATTAAAAAAAATGTTTTTTGAAACTTGTGGAGCTAATTTCATACATGTTTATTTATGTACCAAATAAATATAAAAAAACTTAATAAAACTTTTATTTTGAATGCTATAAAAATAAAAATTATTATACTTTAATAATTGATTCAAAAAGTTTAACTCTAAAAATAGCTTTTAATATATTATTTTTATATTAAAATGCATTATAACTTGTATAATATGATGATTTTTGTTAGATTCAAGGTCAATTGAAAGTACAATTGTTGGTGTAATTTCGTACTCATTAAAAACGGAAAACTGTTTTAGAAATATGAAGACGTTTGTTTTAATTTGACATAAGTTCAAGGTAACGTAATTCACATTATTTAATAACGAACGTGTTTAAGTAAATTGAAGTTAAGTACATTGTTTTCACTACAAATACATATAAATTTGTGTTAATGTATTACGAATTTTCTGCATTGCGGTTTTTTTTAATTATTAATGTTTTATTTTACCACATCCTTGTATTGAAAACTAGAAATTTCCGTTTACGTCATTTTATTGTATTTTATTTTCATATGCATGTACACTTTTTTCTGTTGATTATCTATAGCGTTAATTAATAATACTTTTCCTCTTGAAATTTTAGTATGACATTTATTTATTTAATGGAGGTTTTCCTATATCAAGAAATCTCAATATTGCAGCAAAAAAATCTAATCATTTGATTTTTTAATTTAAATCAAAAATTTTAATTTCGATAGAATGAATTTGTGATATTCTCAAAAACACGTTAATTATAGGTACTATTGTTATAAAATAAGAATTACATTACATGACACAGTACAGTTTATGGTGTATGAAAAACGAACAAGTTTTGCTAATATTTTTGTGATTAAAATCAGGGACTTGAACCGGAATTTATTTATGGTTCGGGTTCGGGTTCGGGATCAACAATAAATTTCGGTTCGGGTTCAGTTTCAGGTTCAGCACGTTGCAAATTTTTTGGGTTCAAAAACCGTTATTTTTTTAGGTTCAGGTTCGGGTTCGGGTTCCAATAAAAAAAATATTTGCTAAATAAATGCACAGTGTTTCCTCGTGCTAAATGCATCAAAAGTAGTTAATTATCATGATCAGACATGATCCAATAATACAAGGTCTGGTTAACAGTTCGCAGTTCATTTATTCTATACTGTAACGTCATCACCATGAAATTTTTATATAAGGAATTTGTAACAAATGGAATATAAGTAAATAAACTACCAATACTGTTGTCCCCCCTCCCTCTTGCACTAGATTTTAATAATTTTGAAATGGGATCGTTTTCAAGCCAGACCCAACCAAGTTTCATTAATATTGGTTCAGTGGTTCATGAGTTATGTGTGACAAGGATTCAGGAGACAAACACGAAACAAAAACGAACCTGAAACGGAAAGATCAAGTTAAAATTTTTAAATCGGAGAACAATTTTTTGAATCTATTTCATTCTTGTATCTTCGATATTGTGGTTAACCATTGAATTTTCATACAATTTTAATAAAAAAATATTTATTCAACAATTTTCTGAGTACCTAATTTGTCACGATTAACATTTGCAAGATTGAAAGGGACAAAGGGGTATCCGTGAGCTACGGTGGTTAAACTGTGCCTGTTAGTAGGTATTAACTTTTATTATCATTGTAGTCCTTGGTGCATAAGTCACATCACATTATACCGCGAAATTCAAACGGATTACCAGTTTAGACATTTTAAAATCAATGAAGAAAAATTAGTAAAATACTAAAAATAAGTTCTTGAACCTTTAAAAAATATATGGTTACCGGATATTCATTTAAAGGTTCGGGTTCAGATTCAGGTTCATTGACATTGAAATATAACGGTTCGGTTCGGGTTCGGGTTCATGAAAAATACGGGTTTTTTCGGGTTTCGGGTTCGGGTTCGGGTTCAGGTTCAGGTCCCTGATTAAAATATGTATTTCTACCTACTTATTGTTACACAGAAAATAGGAACCCTAAAGAATTACAGTTTTTCCCTGTACATCTCGGATAGTATGCGACAACCTATTATACAGGATGACCAGTTTCTGGAAAACCGGGAAAAGTCAGGGAATTTTGCTATACAGGGAAAAATCAGGGAATTTGGTTGGGAATTTTTTTATAAAAATGCAAAAACCACACAAATTCTCGCCAATATTTAAACATGTGACCTTTTTTTGTTTTTTATCTAAATTTTAAATAAAAAACACAGGGAAAAACGTAAAAATGCTCCTAGGAAACCGGGAAAAGTCAGGGAAATTTGTTCCAGAGAAATACTGGCCACCCTGTTATAAAATATTTTTTACTCTCTGAAACTGTAAAAATTTTAGGCTGTAGGTAATATGTAATTGCAGTTTATCCATCAATTTATATTGAGCATCTACAAACATTATTATGCGGTATTTACATCAAGAAAACAAAACAGAAACACAGTGTTTTTATTACAAAAAAGCAATAAACCCTATACATTTTTAAATAGGTACCAAGTATTTTAAAGACACGATGTTTCTGTTTTGTTTTTTCGGTGTAAACACCGCATTACAGTTTTAGACTAAAAAAATATTTTATAATGATAGGTTTTCACTTAGGTACTATCCGGAATATATAGGAAATTCTTCAGGTTTCTTTTTTTTCCGTGTAAATATTTTTCCAATAAAACACGAAAAAATATTTTCAATTCGTCTTATTTTTTAATAAATGTTTTCTGAACTTTGTCGGTTTATAAATAATTGATTTAAACCGATGCAACCTTTTTTTAATATATAGTAATCAATAATTAAACAATAATCAAAATAACCAAAACTTAACATTGAAATGTTTTCATAGATTGTTTTTCATTTACCCACGCATATGGATTATGGAATGCAGTAGTGTAGTTTGTATTATAAAGAAATCAATTTCTAACTTTTTTTTAATTTAATTATTATTTCGTGCAAAGTGATATCATCATTGAAGTTTGGAATTTATTAGATCATAGTTTGATCATATCCTTCATATCTTCTCAGTGAATCAAACACCTCTTGATACATGTGATTCAGAGATAGGTGTATTGTTGCAGATTATGAAACTTAAACATGACGTCATATTTACTTAGTTGTAATAATTGTTCTATTTTTAGATAACAGGTATGCAAACATTTGCCGGTTAGATATGTGTGTGCTAAATAACGCCTTGGTTTCGAGTAATTTGTTTATTAGATTCAATTAATTTGTTTTAATATATTTAGTTTGATTTAACGAAGTATGTTAATTATTAACAAAACTATAATATAATTTATAAGCTAATTTTGTCATTAGTATTATTTATAAACTAATTTTGTCATTAGTATTAGGGTCTCATTCGGGTACCATAAGGGCATTAGGCAAAATAGGTGGCGGCACATTTAACCCTTTGAGTCCTAGTAGCTTCGCACGGGAACCACCTATTTATACATTATTTCCTAGCGTCTATTTTAAAAAATCAGGACTCAAAGGGTTAAGAGAGTATAGAACAAATTTTGGAAATGAAGAGAAATAAAAATTCACAAATGTAGGTTAATATTTTGAATTAATATTTATATTATATTTGATCAATTATAATTTGGTTAAGGTCCCATGGTAGTGCCTAGTCTGCCTACACGATTAATGCGGTTCTGGTATTTCAGAATGAGTTATATGCATGATTTGAATAGGTATTTGAAACAATTTTAAATGGTTAAAGAGAAATATATCATTATTGTAAATTCACTTAATTTATTTTTCGTTGGACTTATCCAACATTTAATGGTCTCAAATTTCAGAGAATCATTAGAAATGTAGATACCTACATATGTATACGTGTTTTCCTAATTAATTAATTAACTTAATATTTCTCTGAAATCAGTAGCGTAACTAAGAATTTTCGTCCAAAATATGTAAAATGACCACCCAAAATAAACGCATTTAAAAATTATTTTTACATTTATTAATTAACAAAAATGAAAAAATGTTCTGTTAAAATATCATATTTATTTACGGAATCTTCTTTTAAGATTGTATTTATTTATTTTTCATAAGAGGGTTTGTAAATATTGATTGAAAAATTGTTTAATAAACAAACTTACCTAACTCTAATCACTAAAACAATTGAATACACTTTCAGATAATCTTTTCACTTTTGTGACATGTTTAATTGATAAACACAAATTTAAAATGACAGGTGTTTGTCCTTTTGACGGAAAAAAATTCGAATGAATATTACACTATGCAACAAAAAAATACTTTTGTAATATAACAGAGATCTGAATAGAAAATTTAGGAGGCTTTTGGCATGCCGAAACCGGATTTGTTGCCCAATTGGTTTCATCACGTCAGGGTTTTGAGATATTCTAACCTAAAAATCCCAAAAATGACTATATTGGCAATGTTAAAGAATTTAATATCATGTAGGGTAATTTTTTCTAAAGTTTTCGATCGGTAACAAATAGTATTATCTTTCCTCTTTAAAATGAGTCTTAACTTTTTACTGTACTATTTACTGTACAGCCGAGATGTACTAGTTTGAAGATATGCTATGTTTGATAATAGAGTGCAGTATAGTAGATACAATGAATTTTACTACATACATATATCTTCAAAGTAGTATATTTCAGTAAAGAAAAATCGCATAGTAAAATGTTAAAAATCATTTTAAAGAGAAAAGATATTACTATTCGAAATCATGAAAGAAAAATTCAGAAAAAAATGACCTACTTACAATTAGTAATAAATTCCCCAACATTGCCAAAATCGTCATTTTTGGGACTTTTAGGGTTCGGATATCTAAAAAAAACCTGACGTGATGGAATCATTTGGGCAACGAATTCGGTTTCGGCATGTCAAATACCTTCTAAATCACCTATTAAAATTTCTGTTAATTTTTTTGTTGCATAGTGTTATTAATATAATATTATCAGAACCCAAATTTTGCAGTAACGCATTTACATTTCACAATGTTTGGATTGACAATATACGAATGTGTATATATATTTTGTATGTATGTATATTAATAGATGTAAGTTTTGTCGATGATGTCATTAGTGTTAAAGCAGATGGTTTTAGGTTTTATTTACCATGACGCAAATGTCTTCAGTAAACGCGACGGTTTTATTGACTAAAAAACAATTCATATGAAAACGGTTACTCATCGTTGATATAGTGGTCTATCTAGCGATGAAAACATTATATTTTATTATATACACATTGATTTCTCCAGGGACGGTGGAAAGTATTTTCGAGCGATGTATACATATCGTTATTTACATTTTAATAGATTTATGTCTGGTAGTATAAAGGAGCTAAAAAATCTATTAGCTTAAAGCACTTTCCACGGGGTATTAATTGTGTTATCATCTATGGGTGTTTTAGAATTTAGATCAGTGATATTTGAACTTATTACGACATAGTGACTCCGACCTATGAAATAATTTTCATATCAACACTGTTTAAACACTATTGGTGTTTACTTATGGCGAGAAACTTGTCAAACATTTCATGATATTTCAAGGGAACTGTCATATAAGTTTGATACCCTTTTTAAAGTGATTGTTAGTTAAAAAAATTGTCAGCTCCTTTATAATACCGGACATAAATAATAATTAATATCTGTTATCTGATAAATTGAAAAAAATATTAAAATAACTTCAAAATAACCGAATAGATATTTCAAGATATTCAAGAATTTACATTTTTTTGTATCTACTACATTCTATATATTGTTCATAGTGAGATCATATCGGTGATGATTATTTTTTATCATCAGCTTGAAATTAAAATACCTCGGAAAGATAAATAAAAATTTATATCACTTTATTTTATCTTTTTTTATATTATCTTTTTTTTAAACTTTGGATGATGAGTTTGTTTTGTTTATCAGAACATCGTGACATCATTTCATCAATGAGAAATCTCAAATTTTATCACAGATAGGTACAATATTTTTTATTAAAATATGTATAAACATTTTCTTAATTTTATGACAAGAAATCAGAGAAACTGTAGTTTGTGAGTTATTTCAAACTAAATATCATCTACACCTTAACCACAACAAAACAATGTCACTCGGCACGTGTTTCGACTTCACATGAAGTCCTCCTCAAGAAATACAAATTAATGTACATTTTTACGTACAATGATTTTATCAAATTGTTCAGTAAACTTAATTTAAACAATCAAACTGACAGTTTACAAGTTTCTTTAATATTTAGTAACAAGATAAACTATTATTTTCTCACCGTATTTGTTGAATACAAGTTTTAAAAATAGTACCGATTTCGCCTTCATAAAATTCGTTTACTTCATGAATAGTATCAGTTGGTATTACTGAGCATTATAACCCTTTGATAATATTTTTACGCGGTATCTTCTTCATTATACGACACGTGTTTTACACTCGTTTGCATGACGAATATCAGGCTAGCATCAAAAGGGAGGGGTGAGACGTATGTATGAGTGAATATGAATGTAAACCATGAATGTGTGCGTGCTGGTCTTCTCTATGGTCCAAGGACGGCTACTTCCACGGGCTACGGGTCACTTAACTGACTGACTGAGCAAGTGAGTACTGCACGGTGCAATGGTGTCCAGAGGGGAGTGGGGTAGGTTGTAATATCTTGTTAAAAGTACCCAGAATTAAAGTAATTGATAAGAAAGTATGAGTCAAGTTATGTAAACTTAAGTATTTTTGATGTGACTTTTTTTATTACAATTTTAATGACGAATTTAGGCTGTGTTTGTCCTAGATACAGAATATATAGGTTCACGGATTTATATATATTTTTTTCTTATGTAAATATTGAATACGATTGTAAGTGCTATACAGCTTTTTGACATGTTTACTTGTAAAAATGTTTTGACAGGTCAGTTTTATGTAAATACACTTACTTATCACATATATAAGGGACTATCTATATATTACGTCACAAAAATTTCATTTTTTACCCCCTCCTTGGCCTTGTCAAAGGTTGTCACATTCGTGTGACCCCCCTTCTTTTGTTGTGACATCACACTGTTTTTGAAACAATAATTAAATCAACGAAAAAAAAACAAGAGAAATATTCTTTTATTGTCCTTGACTGTTTATATTATTTTTATTTAAAATAAGAGTGCCTGATTTAATTTAAATAAAAAACGCTTATTTTATTGAGCGAGTGGTGATTTTTTTATTGCATTGTAAAATAGACATGTTCCGATTAATTATGGAATAAAAAATCCGGCAAATGGTTCCCGCGAATTGGAATGCAGACCCTTACTCTTTTCATGAAATTTGCAATGACGTTCTCACAGAGATCTGGCTCTATCTCACCGATGACGCGTTGGATCTCGGGCTTGAGCTCGTGAATAGTCCGTGGCGCATTGGCATAGGCCTAAGATTTCACAAAACCCCAAACGCGACAATTTTGTTTGTTAACGAACCTGTTCAAATGAAAATAAGCTTCATCGCTGAAAATGATTTTTTTTTTAGAAAAATCGGCTTCCACTTCATTTTGCTCCACCAACCGTTCAATGAATCGTCATGAAATTTTTTCGTTTATTAAAAAAATTATATTAAATTTTAACTTGCGTTTCATAGTAAAAATTATTATGAAGCACATTCTATAATAATGCAGAATGCTATAGGGTAAATTTTACCAAGCACGTTTGAAATTTCCTAAGTAACTCTTCGCCGGTTTTTTAGTTACTAAAAACGTATCAATTTTTCCTCAAATTTTTGTTCTAACAATTCATATAAGATTCATTGTTTTGATTTTTTTAGGTGTGACGTACTACCTTGTCACATCACGCCACATTTTGTAGACCCCCCCCCCTAACTTGTAATGTAATTTATGGATGACCTCTAATACGTGAGCCAAAATATATTCAGTTTTTTTTTTTGTACCATAGTACTGGAATTGGAACTAAAGGAAACTATTGGAAATATAGAAAAGACTTATTGCATATATGTGATTTTAATCTCATGTAAAAGAAACATTTACGTCAAGTAAATATTCAGTATACGTATAAAGTGTGAAATGACGCACGAATTTAACACCGAAAATAAATCAGTTAAATATTGATATTCTGAACTGTAACATATATGAAATAATACATACTTGTTCCCAGTATTGATTTGTACGTAACTATCTTTTTCAAGGGAGGGAAAACTACGGCCCGCGGGCCATAGCTGGTTTGCTATCTTTTTATGCGGTTTGCGACAAATCTATGTAAAGAGAAATTTATATTTATTTTATTTATATTTGAAAAACTGTTTGAATTTGTCAAATGTGATGTCAACAAAGGTGGCGGTCATTTTATTGGCTTATTTTCAAAGAATTACATTGCAAAGAATATATCTGTACGTTTTATTTTAATTTTTTAGATTTTATCAAAATGAATTTTCGGAATTTACTAAAAACATACCTACTTATAATTTTTGAATTGTCGAAGTCGTGAACAAAAAAAAATATTTATTGATACCTATATTGCTGTATTTAGGTAGAAGGCAGTAAGAAGCTAAATGTAAAAACTGAGAAAAATCGGATCAAAATTTTTAGCACTTTTCAGTTTTCAGGTCCCACCGAACTGTACAAGTAGTTTGAGGGTGATTTATTACTAGTGTAGGTACTAAAATTATAACATTTAATACTGCTAAGCCGTTATGTTTATTCACTGCTTTCTTACTTTGAGTAAGCAACCAAATTACGAATGACAGAAACTTAAAAAGGCTGTATCTCCTTAGTAAACCATCTTTTATTTCATTTTTCCTTCAGTAATGTGTAGGAAATCGTTTATAGAATCAAAAAGCACCAAAATAGAAGATATTAGATATTGTTGCCTTTTACACAGCATATCCCCAACTTCTATTTTCTTTCTTAAAAACATGTAGGTATATAAAATTGAATATTAATTATTATATCTATCAAATGTGTACTACAGCATCTGTTTTAATTTTAATATGATGTAAACTATGTATATCAATGTGAAATATATATATTATTATTATTATTATATACGTTAATATTAAAAATATAATATTCATAAATAAAAAATGTGTTGTCGATGAAGCATTCTATGTAGTATATAAATCAAAATCTCATAACCTTCTAACTCTAACATTTACAAACACACAATCAATCGACTTATTTTAATCTTAACAATAATCAAAAGGTCACGTACCATAGAAAATAAAGAAACGTAATCAATATAATTTCTTTAAACATTTCATAATTGCTTCAGCAAAATGTGTTTTCTAATACATTTAATCAATGATATTTTTTCAACACAAGTTTCCTATCGAAAGCCGGGAAACCACTTTCACTTGCAGATTGTGGAATTCATCTCGCGAAAGATTCTGATCGTGGTGGTGGTTGCTTACCTTTATACAGCCTTGGCCTCGTCTCAACAATTAATACCGGACCTGCAGTAATATTAACCCTTTCAAATTGCACTGATTATAATTTGCATTTTTAAATTTTATTTTAATGTATACTCTCTAAACCTGAAATAGTGAATTATCACTAATTCACAGTGTATATTCACTATTTGCCACAGCTAAAAGTCGGCCACTTGGAATTAGTGCATATACACTCATTTAAACAGTGAAATTCACTGTAGTTATATTAGTGGCAAATAGTTCTAATAACTACAGTGAATTTCACTGTTTTCATAAGTGCATCATTTCACTGTTCCAAGTGGCCGACTTTTAGCTGTGGCAAATAGTGAATATACATACACTGTGAATTAGTGATAATTCACTATTTCAGGTTTAGAGAGCATATATAATATCTATTATCAATTAAATATCAGCTTATTACTTACCGTAATATTATTACTTATACCATACCTACATTAATATTAGCTAAAATGCCGTATATATACTGAATCAAAGTGAAATCACACCGTTAGCGAGAGTTAAGTTTTGTATAAAACTGAACTTGAAAAACGACGTAGGATATGGTGCTCTCAGTGACGCGGTAAAAAGATGAAACCACTTTTCACTAATCATAGAGTGGATTGACTTTTGAGTCATTAGTCAAACAAG
Source organism: Sialis lutaria (assembly GCA_949319165.1). Classification (NCBI taxonomy): domain Eukaryota; kingdom Metazoa; phylum Arthropoda; class Insecta; order Megaloptera; family Sialidae; genus Sialis; species Sialis lutaria. Next base: position 28,886,875 of record OX439231.1, on the reverse strand, counting down.
TGAAAAAAAAATCTACTGTTTAAAAAGTAAAATTTTCACTATTTATAGATAAAATTCATTTTTTTCCAGTGAATTAGTTGATCACTGGGAAAAACAGTGAAAATTTCACTATTTCAAGTTTAGAGAGAACGTATGTGTACATTTACATAACGTTAATTTTATTTTTTAACTTACGTTTATTAATATTTTCTAATATTCGCAAAAGGGTCATGATTGAAAGTTTAAGAACCACTGCTTTAAGTTTCTAGTTACAGTAAAACTTCTAACAGATTTTTTTTTTCATTTTTATTGGAGAAAATTGAAAATTTTGTCGATTAAATGAATTGTTTTCTACGAATTTAATCTTAATTCTGTTAGGTGAAATATCTATTTTGTTTATTTTTTAACATGTTCGTTCATAAAACCTTCTTTATTATATAAGAAATTCGTTCGTTTTACCTAGGTTCTACTATACTTTAGTATAACTATCCATGTTTATGAATTGATTTTCACTTTTTTTACTTTTGTATACATACATACATGAAATGTAATTTTATTTTAAGAACGTAAATCAACTTTATTTTGGTTTATATTTTTTTCATTTGTAGGTAATAAATATGTAGTTATTATCTGCGTTTATGAATTTAATCGTTTTTCAGTAGTAATTGTCAACATGTAATAAAATGACAGTTATAACAAATATATAAAAAATATTGATTAAGTGGTATTACAGCGTTTAAGTATGTTTTTATATTCATATTAGATAGACACAAAAACAAAAATACACTTAATATACTGTAGTTTGTGTTTGTAGATATATTTTAGTATCTGAATAAATATTAGTATATCATATTAACTGATTATAAACCTAACTTGATTATATTACTATATGTATAAGAAAAAACAAAATTTATTGATTTATGTTGGAAATATTTATACTTTTAAGTTAAACCATCATATTTATATATTTATTTATAAACTTTTAATTAAAAAAGATCGTAAATTTATATTTCCATATTTCCCGCCATAAATTACACATAAATTATATGTTTTTCTTATTAATTACTATAATGTAAGAATTAAATAACCAGGTTTTGCTAAAATATGTTTTAAATCTGTCAAAATAAAATATAATCGGGACACATGAATCTATCTAATTCAGGGGTTCCCAACCGGTGGTCCGCGGACCACTAGTGGTCCGTGAGGGGTAAAAAATGGTCCCTATAAAAGATTTCAAAGTTTGGATGAACTTTCAACTATTGGCGACCTTTTTTTAGGGTCTTTAATGCACAAAAAAACATAAAAGTGAAATGTGAAGACCTTTTTTTTTTTTTTTTTTTTTTTCATTTCAAATCTATTAAAAAATATATTTTTTTAACCTTGTGGTCCCTGCTAATAATAATAACATCAAAGTGGTCCCTGGTCAACAAAAGGTTGGGAACCACTAATCTAATTTAATGAGAACAAAACACATGTTCATTGAAAATGGTTGTATGAAAACATTTTAACAACTACTGATAGAACAAACATTGCAAATTTATTCATCATCATCATCAGCAGAGGAAAATACGTGTGAATCTTTGCATACAAAAGATTCCATTCTAATATCTAATCATGCAAGGTGTGCTAGCGGTACAAGGGGGTAGAGGGGAGGAAAGAGTGTAAGCAGCAGTGTACATGAGACGACAACTTTCTTTTCTAGGGTTCACTTACCTTACCTCGTACGTTAAGTATCTGGAGACAGAAAGTTTCCCCTCTAACCGGAGACGATTATTATAATATGTTTATTTAATTAATTTATTTTTGTTTTCTACGCACATGTGCGAATCAGGTGATTGATTTAGAAAAGCAATTATTGTGTTAGAAAATTGCAATTATGGTTTTCTTATAGTTTATTTTTTTTGTATAAACTTTGAAGTCTAATTATATTGTGTGGTAATTTTAATTTCGTTTATATACCTATATTTTTTCTCGCTGCTTACCATTGTATCGTTTGAACAGTCAACGTATTTATAATTAAAATACATTTTAAACTTTTGTTATTTTTGAAAATCACGTATTAGGTAAACGTTAGAAGAATAAATCGAATAAAACACAAATTATTTGTCTGTGAATTCAAATAATTAAAAAACCTCTATGTATGTACAGTATGTATGTGTTGATGTATGGATGTTACGGGTGTTACATAAGTGTATTAAGTTATAAAATATTTATTTTGATAAGTACTTTTTATCAACGATTCTAATCCAATATATTATTGCGATATAAGTACATTTGCAAACACAGTATATTTATTTTGTTAAATTTTATCTCAATGAACCGGAAAAATAGCATCCGGCCTTTAGCAATTTTGTTATATCTATAGACAGGGTGGTCCCCTATAACTTAACTAATGTCCGGTATTATAAATAATTTGCTATCTAGAGTCTAGAGTTCTAAAGCATGAATTTTCTCGGGATTTTATGATGTACACTTATCACCATTGCTTTGAAATAGTTTATTTCTAAATGCACATGGGTCAAGGTCATTCATATAAATCATACCATTGATAAGAACTGTCAGTGGACTGTCATTTGTATTTAATATCTCGCGTACCTTTCGTTCGAGAGCAAACTCTTTATAATACTGGACATTACTCAAACTATTTTCTAAGTTTGGTAAAATAGAGTAAACTTTGTGTAAGGGGAATGAACGTATTTTTTCTTTGGTTGGAATGTAGACATACTACATTGTATTTTTGCAAAAATACAATAAATTAAACATTTTAACCGTTTTTATGGATGAATTTTCCTGCGAAAAACAGTAGGTGACTTGTGAATTTCTTTCAAAGATGCAAATGCAGTTTAATGAATATTTATTTTCTCTTTATCATTTTTTATTAATTTTTTAATGGCGCAACATTATAGCCACGTTTTATTGTTATTAAAATAAAGTAATAGTTATTTTTCTATGTTGAGCTAATTCAATTTAATCAACAGATTCCAAGGAATTCATTGACATAGTTATTATAAAGATAGCATTTAAATTGTCACAGTTTTTTTTTAAATATCTGAAAATATCTCTAAACATGGCAGGAATACGTTCGTTCACTCTATTTGTTTTTATTTGTGCATGCTGCATGTATTTGTGTAGCCCGAAAATGTCGTATATCGCGGTTATAAATACTTGAAGAAGATACATAAAAAATATATGGCAGATCCAGACAAAAAAACAGACGACGATGATGAAGAAGATTTGGTAAGAGTGTTGTACGAATCTGTGCGGTATATATATGTACGTTGCACAGTGGGTCGAAGTTAAAAAATCTTGACCAAAAATCAAATCATAATCGACTTCTCCAATCTTGAGCTCTATAGTTTTACCTATTAAGTCACAATTACAAAAATCAAATTATAAAGAATTGATGTCTAATAATAATAATCGCAGACAGTAAAAATTTAATGGTATTTTTACGTAATTTTTTTGTAATAAAAACTAATTTAAAAAAATCTAGCTACCTGCAGCTTTCTGCAATAAATGTCCATGAAAATGTAAACTAGTTAATAAACAATAAAGCGTGGTAAATCTCAGCCTTTAAGTAATCTTTAATTATTTTTTTTAATTACGATTTAATATCACAAGAAAAAGTCAGTTTAAAAAAATAGTCGAAGAATAAATTATATTAGATTTTTTTTAAATTTACATTTGAATGTATAAAATAAATCTGTGAAGAAGCTATTTTCCACTTCACAGCTGAAAAGTTAGCAATACATATTTAACAAATTGATAAAATGACAGCTAGTTGCATCAACGTGAACATATATTTTCCACAAGTTGTAAAAATTATCTTTTGGTCACTTTTTTCATATTTTGACCCATTGTGCATTGCTAGATTAGAAAAAGACAAAGTAAATGCTAAACTTTATAGTTGATAGATTATTGTTAATTTATTATATATGTATTTTAATTTGTTATTAGTAGTTATACATTTAATATTGAGCTAATAAAATTACTGGATAACATATTTAAATTAAAATATCAGAGTAGAGTACCTATAATAATATATTTATCAATATGCTTCGTTAGCTTTTAAAAACCGTGACTTCATGAAAAGCACATTTTAAAGTATTAAAATATACAATAAATCTATAGATAAAAAGAAAAATATGATTCCATAAACATCAATTTCTATTTAAAGAAATGAAACAATAACACAAGCATTTAAAAAAAAACAATGAATTGTTCATACCTGCATACTTTATAAATTTTACTCATCAGTGCCGGGTTTACCATTTGGCTAAAAAAATAACCCCGCGGTTATAGAGGTCCTCAAATTTATTTTGTATTTTTATTTAAAAATAATGAATTACTTTAAAAAGGAAAATATTCTATAAGCAATATGACTTTCATCAAAAATATGATTGTCGAAAGGATTGTAAAGTTTTAAAAGTATACTTTCTACTGTTTTTTTTTTCATTTCTGTACATGTTGAGATTAATTCGTTTGATTTTTTAAAATCTGATTGTTTAATTTATACTGAAGGCCCCATTTTCTGTTGTAACCTAGGATCTAGTGTTACTATTATCTGACCCTGTTGCTAATATTTACTTATATTATTAATTATGAATACAAATAATTAGAAGGCAATATACCTACCTTTACATAAATGTATGTTTAATGTAACTATTACAAAGTAAACAATTGTATTGTTCAATTATCTAAAATACATACAGTTAATATAAATTTTCAATGAAGTTCAATATATGTGTGTATCGATATTATTTATTTAATTTGATTTATTTGTTTTATTTATAGCCTACAATTTAGTTTCGTAATAGGTGCAATATAATTTAGTAAATAAATACTTTCATTCAATAAATAATGTTTGACAAAATAAGTCGGAACTGCCGACTACAGTAGCTTGTATTATTACTTTATCTTTACCATATTAGAAATCATTTAACTTCAATTACTTGACACATATTTTGTAATATTTTAATCTTATATTATTCAATATACCTACTGGTTAAAACAATTGTTATTTTTGTGAAATAAGATAATTTATAAAAATAACTGTAGGTATGTAGTTAAATGAAACTTATAGAATTTTAAGAAAATTGCATATTTTACATTTTTCTTAATACTGAACAGGGTAGGTTAAATTTATTTTTTCATAAAATTATACGTATAATAAGCGGTTTATGATCGCATAGGTATGGGGGCCCCTTTTTTACTCTCTTCAAGAACAGCCCTGCATATATATACTTAATATACAAGTTGCGAATGCATTTAATTATTAAGTACGTGCTAACGATATTTCCACAGTTTCTTTTATTTTATTATTATTTGGAATTCCATTACGTTTTCATCATTAAAATTGTTTATTTTTCCTTTTCTATATTTTATGATATAAATAAGAAATGTGTGTTTGAAATAATTTAAAATATTTACTACGTGAATCACTTTATTACTAATGTAAAATGTGTATTACTGTAATGTTTCTATAAGTTTTGCAAATTATAAATAATGATAGACAGTGGCGCATTATTCAATAAAAATAAAGGGCCTTGAGGTAAATGTAACCGAAGAAAATGAAAAAATCGTTTTATTATGGTACACAGGTAGAAATGTTTACTTGAGCCAAGTAATTTCTTAAGATAAGAAATATATTCTTAAACCAACTATAGTTTTCTTGGACGAAGAAATAATGTAGTTGGATTAAAAGTACTTTTCTTATATAAAGAAAATATTGTTTTCGTTATATACAAAACAAGATTTTCTTGGTCCAATACAGTTTTTTTTTTTGTAACCTAACTTAATTAACACGTTTATCTTTTATTTCAAAACAAAAAAATTGTCTTATAATGGGACCCCTAACTTTTATTCACCCTACAGTCCCCAACCGCCATAACGTGTCATTGCCATTAGTTATAAGAAATACTTTATTGTTTTCGGTATTTTATAAAAGTAAGTACTACTTATAATAAAATGCAATTTATGTTATTGAAAACATCTGAATTTACAGATATTTACAAATTATTTTATCAATTATTTTTTGATAAGAACACTATAAACCTTGTAAAATTTATATGAAGCTATAATCTACCATTGTTTTTTTTTCAAAATAATTACATTTTGAAATGTGATAATTTTTTAATAGTGAAATAAATTTTTTTACTCAAATTTTCAAAATTATGAGTGATACTTTTTATATAGGTACATTTCTTACTCAACATAAAAAACAATTTTTGAGAAACTATTTTTGTAATTATTTGGAAACTTTTTTGAAATTAAAATACAATCTATTTTTGATTTGCATTAATTAGCGTATCTCCCAAAGTATGCTCGTGCAAGCTGACGCATATTTTTTCTGCAATGTTTATTTGTTTGTTTGATTTTTTTAACAGTGTAGACAAAATAATTGAAACGGAAATAACGTTGAGTGGCGCACGGAATCGTTAATTTTGTACGCCATTTTCATGCGACCTTCACTCAATTTGTTTCCAATTTTATTCTATTCACTCCATCAGTTTGTGGAATTTTGTATATTCGAAGGGATTTACAGTTAGTGTTTTTCGGATGAGTAGTAATTAAATTAATGAAATATAAAAGCATGTGTCCGAAATGTATACAAAATTTATGTCTTACATCAATTTTGTTTTGTATTGTAATTTTTTTTAATTAAAATTTCAGTTATTTATTTTATTAGATATGCCTTCATGAAACAGTATCTGCGAATATTTCAAACTCTTTTGTCCGGTATTATAAAGAATTTGCTTGAGTGCAAGCTAACACTATCTATTAGGTATTAAATATAAATGACAACCACTCACAGGTGTAGCGAATGAAATCGTATATGTGATAACCTTGATGCATGCGCGTTAAGTAGAAATAAGCTACTTAAAATAAGTTCTGCCAAGTGTACCTCATAAAATGCATTGTATTTACATTACTATACATTTATTACCACTACTTTAAAATATCGAGCAATTAGATAACAATTTGACACCTAGCAGATAGCGTTAGCTGGAAGCTAATGTGCTTTTGCACGCAAGCAAATTTTTTATAATACTGGGCATTATAGTATAAAACAAAAATGATAACGATTAGAGTAAATCGACCGTTTTCTAACTGACGATTATATTTACACGTCAATATTATTAGTAACATATTACACATCCTTGATATTTTTAAATATCTTCTTGTATTTTTCTCACATTTGTCCAAAGTGAAATGTATTGTGTTAATGATTTTTTTACCGCTAATTGTTTATTAGTGAAACAATGTGAAGGGAGATTCTCTGTAGATATCAGTCTAGTTTTTTTGTGCTTCCAATTATTAGTATGGATTATTACTTTATAAGTACATATGACTTTCAGATCATGTACATATATGTAGGTACTGTCTAATCATAACTGTATTTCAATTCATTCTTTACTTTCATTGATTGAATATGGAAGTAATTAGTGTTTATTAATTTTTATTTAAGAAAAGTTGTTTGTTAATCCAATTAAAATTTCAATACATATAATTTTTTGTCAAAAATAAAAATTATATATTAAATAATTGTATCTTATGTTGTATCTATGTTTCACACAAAATACGACTATTTTCTGTAGGTTTTCGTGGCCATAGTCTAGTTGTACACATTGTTTGGATTCACAGATAGCGGTTAGTTACCGGTTACACTGACCAGCGAGTTTCGATTGGTTGATTTATGGAATTTCTGGTAGAATGTACCAGAAATACGATAAACCAACCAATCAAAACTCGCCGGTCAGTGTAACCGGTAACTAACCGCTATCTGTGAATCCAAACATTGTCGTATTTTCCTATTTGACGTTTCGACTCTCAGGCTAGAGTTTTCGTTATAAGTGTTTTTGAAACTGAGAAGACTCTGACTTAAGAGTCGAAATCTCAGGTAGGGTAATATGACAATGTGGACAAAAGTCCGGAAGCTTTGTTCATAAGTTTATACAAAAATATGATGTTAATATCTACATTCTACAAAAATTAAGATAAAAATCATAATAAAGCAACTTAATTAATGTAAATCGAAATGTAATAACATATTTATGAATAACAATAGAGTGCAGCAATTAAAAAATGCATTAAAATCAAGGATAAAACCATTTATAATACCAGTCATTAATAAATAATAAATATCATTTTATGTATTTACATTTATTATAATTTATCTACATATAATCAGTATCGAAATAACTTATAAAGCAAAGGTAATTAAGGAACTGTCAGAGAATATAGACAAAATATGAAAAATTAATTTTTCTGATTAAAACAAATCAGTGAACAAATTTGAAATAGAATATAGAATGAATATGATATTCATTCAAAAAACTAAACTATCAATTTTAAATTATAACAATATCTTAAAATAAGATAGTTAATTTCTTCCTACTCAATGAGGAGTTTGAGGAAATAGTTAAATAATGTTGCGTTTTAAATACTGGAAAAATTCTTCAAGTCCGAGACCCTATTTCTTATAAATAAACGAGATTGTTTAAAAATTATAAAAAGGGTATCAGGTGACATCTTATTATCTTTGATTTAGTAACTGTGCTAATAATAGTGTGTATGCTACTATTATAAACTTAATTATTTTGAAATATTGATATATTAAAGTATTGTATTTGCTTTAGTATTATAAAAAATTCATAGTAATAAAAGTAAATTTTTATATAAACTCTTACAGTAATTTTGTATTTAGACTGTTCATTAATTACGTTAATTGATAATTTTATAACTGATATTTTTTTATTTATAATGCTCACGTGGAACAGAGTGGTTCCATGCCTTTTTCTACTTGGGTATGTATGTATTATGTATGACATTATTTGTGTGACTTGATTGTACTCATATAACTTATTATTTTAGTATTGTTCAACATCAATATATTTCAATAAAATGTTTAACTCATTCATATTTTTGTAGTATATTACAATATAATTAATTTTTTTATTACTTTTTTTTATAGGTTATGAACCAAGATGTTAAGAAAGAAAATCCTCTTCAGTTCAAATTCCGTGCCAAATTTTACCCAGAAGATGTTGCTGAAGAACTTATTCAAGAAATTACCCTCCGGTTATTCTATCTTCAAGTGAAGAATTCTATTCTTTCTGATGAAATATATTGCCCACCTGAAACTTCTGTTCTTTTAGCTTCGTATGCAACCCAAGCACGCCATGGAGATTACAATAAAACATTACATAGCTCTGGATTCTTATCAAGTGATAGACTGTTACCTCAGAGGTATGTTTTTACTTTTTTTTTGTAATAACCAAATAATTTATAAACTAATTTTTTCTAAAGAATTAATTCAGTATAGTAGAACATCAATTATACAGGGTCCTTCAATAGTGCGTCCGGCATTGTTTTACGCCCAAACTATTGAAGATAGAGAGTTAGGATAAAAATTTTACTATATATATTGACCCTAAAGAATTTCAGGAAAATATTTTCAACCCCCTAAAACCGCTCCTTGGGGGGTAGTTTAAGGGGTACATGCCCTTTTCTCAGTAAAATCAAATGGAATGGTATATCAAAAAGTACATATTTGTAAAGATAATGAAAAAATAAGAAACTTTCGTAACACAAAAATTTTCATACTTTCAATTGTTTAAAAAATATGGCGACTTGTTATCAAATTTTAGAGTTTTACTCAAAGTGCTCTAATTTCGTTAAATATTTATGGAATTTTATTATTATTTTAAATTTAGAAAGTAGAAATAATGAACTTTGTAAAGATGTATGATTATTTGAGATTTTAATAGTTTCAAGTGTCATACTCGACATACCAAAAATTGAAAAGTTCAATTAGGGATAATTCAAAATTTATAAATACAATGGTATATCAATTAGTACTTTTTCTTAAAGAAGATATGTAAATAAACAGTTTTTGATAAAAAAAAATTAAAATTAAAATTTTTAATTTTCAGTTTTCAATTTTAAAATTATAATTTTAAATTTTAAATTTTCTTAACAAAAGTTGTTTATTTACATATCCTTTTTAAGAAAAAGTACTAATTGATATACCGTTGTATTTGAAAATTTCGAATTATCCCTAGTTGAACTTTTGAATTTTTGATATATCGCGTATGACACTTTAAACTATCAAAATCACAAATAGTCATACATCTTTACAAAGTTCATTATTTCTACTTTCTAAATTTGAAAAAATAATAAAATTCCATTAATTTTCAACGAAATTAGAGCACTTTTAGTAAAACCATAAAATTTGCGAACAAGTCGCCATATTTTTTAAACAATTGATAGTATGAAAATTTTTGTTTTACGAAAGATTCTTATTTTTTTATGATCTTTACAAATATGTACTTTTTGATATACCATTCCATTTGATTTAACTGAGAAACGGGTATGTACCCCTCAAACTACCCCCCAAGGAGCGGTTTTAGGGGGTTGAAAATATTTTCCTGAAATTCTTTAGGGTCAATATATATAATACATTTTTTATCCTAACTCTCTATCTACAATAGTTTGGGCGTAAAACAATGCCGGACACACTATTGGAGGACCCTGTATAGATTGATTTTTTGTGGTATAGGTAATTGAAGATTCAAATAGTTATATTGTATAAGGGACAAATTCAATTTTTTTTTTTAACAAGTTACATATTCTAAGGATCTAAGGGATTCATTGACATTAAATAACATTGATTGTACAAATGAAATATAAAATATGATAAGGATATAACATTAAATGAACATTTTAAAAATTGGAAGAAGTCCAACAATGATGTTAGTTTAACTGATTGAGAGTATCCCAATAATAATATAATCAGCGTTCTACTGTAATTTATTTTGTTATTTTTTAATCTTGTTGTATAAAAAATAAACTAAAAAATTTCAACCATTAAAAATATGCTAATCATTAAACTTAAATTATAAGTGTACATAAATCTAATATTTATATGAAATATTCAACTTTGTTATTTTTATGTAGAGTAATGGACCAACATAAAATGTCAAAAGACGAATGGGAGACAAGTATTACAACATGGTGGCATGAACATCGCAGTATGTTAAGAGAAGATGCCATGATGGAATATCTGAAAATTGCGCAAGATCTTGAAATGTATGGTGTAAATTATTTTGAAATTCGCAACAAAAAAGGCACTGAATTATGGCTCGGCGTTGATGCATTGGGTCTGAACATTTATGAAAAAGATGACAAGTAATATATTAAATTTATTTTTTTAGTTTAAGATTCCTTTTATCCAAGTTTTTATAAACAATATTTAGTTTATCTGTAAACTATCTCAAATAAATATATCAGAATGTTTGAGAAGTTCATTGGAATTTTGGTTATGTAAGATCATGGTGTTACATACATACATACTGAAAGAGCATTTAAATTTATTATTTACTTCAAACTTTTTGTTTACTGAGTGTGATTTTAAAAATGGTGATATAAAGTGCCAAACCTTATGTTTCTTTGCTAAGTCAGCAAAAATTGTTGCAACTTAACTGGGATGTCTTTTTCCATCCACTTTATACACCTGATCTTTTCCCTTAGATTATCATTTATTTCATTCCATAATTATGTTAAAGGCAACAATTACAATTCTTTAGAACATTACTAAAATCACATTGAGATGTTTAAAAACGGGAACTCTGGGGTGGACGTTACATAAAAGATGGCAGATGATCACTAAATAAAGGTAGATATTAATATTAAGAAATTGTGTTCTAATTCATCTTAAAATTCCTATGAACTTTCTGAACAACCCAATATTTCAAGACAATTTGAGAAATTATAAATAATATACCTGTGTGTTTGTTACATTTACAATATATGTTCTACCATATATTAAAACATGATTTATATTTCAGACTAACACCAAAGATTGGATTCCCTTGGTCAGAAATCCGCAACATTTCATTTAACGATCGTAAATTTATTATAAAACCGATCGACAAAAAGGCACCAGACTTTGTCTTCTTTGCACCACGTGTTCGTATAAACAAACGAATTTTGGCATTGTGTATGGGTAACCATGAGTTGTACATGCGTAGAAGAAAACCTGACACTATTGATGTTCAACAAATGAAAGCCCAAGCACGTGAAGAAAAGGTTGCAAAACAACAACAACGGTAAGATATTGAAATAATTAAAATAAAATAAAGTTATGAACGCCTGGTTTTTATTAATTTTTAACTGGATTGTAAGGATCTTTTGAAAATCAGATATATAAATTACAATTAAGTTATATTTATTTGACTGTATCTTTTGTTAAAATTTCATCATGACTACAGAAATATTAAAATATATTACTTATTTCAGTGAAAAACTTCAATTAGAAATAGCAGCACGTGAAAGGGCAGAAAAGAAACAACAAGAATACGAAGATAAGATGAAAGCCATGCAAGAGGAAATAAGTCGTAACCAACAAAACCTTGCTGAGGCTCAGGACATGATCAGAAGGTTAGAAGAACAATTACGGCAATTGCAAGCCGCTAAAGAAGAATTGGAGCAACGGCAACATGAGTTGCAAGCCATGATGGAGCGATTAGAGGAGAGCAAGAACATGGAGGCTGCCGAGAGGGCTAAATTAGAGGATGAGATTCGTGCTAAACAACAAGAGGTGATGCGTATTCAAACAGAGGTTGAAGAAAAAGATAATGAAACTCGTCGCTTACAAGAAGAAGTGAGTATACTTTTTTGTTATCTATGTCTAATTTTTATTACCAATAATTTTACTATAATTAACTATAACAATTTACTATTTTAGGTTGAAGAAGCTAGACGTAAACAAGATGAAGTACAAGCTGCTCTTTTGGCAGCTACAGTGACTCCTCAACATCACCATCTAGATGAAGATGGACATGATGAAGACGATGAGATGGTTAATGGAAGCGGTGATGTTAGCCGAGACCTAGATACAGATGATAACATTGTAGACCCAATAGAAGAACGTCGTACATTGGCTGAAAGAAATGAACGTCTTCACGATCAACTTAAGGTGACTAAATGTTATAATTTAGTGTTTCAATTTATACTACTAGTAATGACAATGGATAGCATAAACTTCACAGTTTTAAAATCTTTAGCAAAGTTAAGAACCGATAGTGCAATTAGTAGCAGTTTAAATATTATTGAAAAGGTGGAACCACAATGTATCTTTTTAATTACATTCTAATTTTGAATTATTTTTTAAAAATATCTAAAAACATTATTTTAAAAACAACTGAATCCTAAAATTGGTTATTGATGAAAGGTGTATTAATATAGGATCTGGAATTAAATAAAATTTATTGTTTTTCAGGCTCTTAAACAGGACTTAGCACAATCGAGAGATGAGACAAAGGAGACGGCGATGGACAAGATCCACAGAGAAAATGTTCGCCAAGGGCGTGACAAATATAAGACACTGCGTGAAATCCGTAAAGGCAATACTAAACGTCGCGTAGATCAATTTGAAAACATGTAAAACCCGTCCTCAGACTGCCTTGTAGCACATTTATATTGTACGATTTAATTTTATCTATCGTACGACAACCTAAATTGTGGCCTTTTATATTATATAATATGTTTTATTATAATTATATTAGGTGTAAAAAAGTATTTTTTGTCTGCAAATTTTATATTACTGTTTATGAAGAGGTGCATCAGATAATTTAATGTTTGTCTCGTAATTTTTTTAAATTCTTATGCTTTATAATAAAATTATTAAAAATGAAATTGAAACTAATTTGTTCTTTATAATTCCAGTAAAAATCAACACTGAAAAAAATAATATAAATGAACCAGTGATATTAGCTTTTTTTAATTATAAAACAAAAGAAATTTAAATTGCAAGACGTTATGTATATCTGTATTTAACTGAAGATTTAGTTTTAGTTCAGTATTTTTCTACTACTTGTATTTTTGTAACGTTTAAACATACCAGATCTGTATATTTAATGTGATTTTTATCAACGAAAACTAAACGTTCAGTATTATTTGACAGATAATTGTTTTAAATGAACATATTTGATGCATCTCGGTTAAGTTTTTGTTTTCTAACATTTTTACATTTTCATTTATAAATGTACTCCTAAGCTGGGCCAGTTGATATATTTTTTTGTTGTTTATTTTGAATGTTAAATAATGATTAGTTTTTGAAAATTAATGTTTTTTTTTTGTCTAATTTCCATCGTTGCGTTTTATTTATTTTAATATGGCCGAGGTTATATATATAAAATTAATTATTTTTCTTATCTGGAAGCATTCCATTTTTTTAATTTTGATAAGTTTCAGTATCTTGTATTCTGCATTGAAATTAGTGCCATTTATAAGAGCATAACTATATTGTTCTTAATTTCCGGAGTTGATTCAAGTTTTTTTAAATATAAATAAATTATCAGTGTTAGCTAATTGTATGGTTACAATTATGTTATGTTAACTTCAATAAGTTATAATTATTTCATGATTTTGAGTTACAGTCTGTCTAGTAAGAGTGAAACCGACATAACTTTTAAACTGTATTATATTAATAAGTAGTACAATCACCACCGTTATCAATAATTGTTTCATAGTTTTCATTAAAACCCAGTAGCCTAAAACATACAACTTTACAAAATCTGCAGAAGTCAGAGGTTTCATCAGAAATACCACATTCTCATGTTTCCTAGTGAAGGTAGAAGAATAAACGAGTCTTTCTATAGGGTATATTACTTTTTATCTGCTCATTCATAAATTTATAATATAACTGATTTCTAAACATAGTTTTTCTCGGAGACACTTTTATTTGACAAACTGTACGACAAAATCTTATATCTACTCTGTTATCTAAATAATATAGATATTTTCAATGTTTTTTATTTTTTTTTAAATATAATAAAGAATGTATATTTGAACATATCTTTTTATCTATAAATATACGAATTTTTTCTATAATGAATAGTAATAATAATTGAGTGAGTAAATTTCAAAATAAAAATTGTTTGACTGTAATGTTTGAATGCAGAACTTATATAAAAATAAAATAAAATTAATTTGATAAGAATGCTTATTCATGATTAAAAATGTAATCATTAAATCATAGAAATCATTTAACAGGTTGAGCGCTTTTGTTTTTAATGACGTTTTAGTAATTTTAAAAATTCAATATTTTTATAGGTTTCAGATATTCAGTTATTCATGTATGGCATCCAAATAATCTTATGCTTAACCTGTTATATTACATTGTATTTCACAAAACAAACCGAAGAATTAATAGGAAATGAAATCAACGCTGCCACTGATATTTATCAATAAATTATTCGTAACAAATCAATGTAGTATTAAAGGTGCTTCCACAAAAAAGAGAATGAGTTTGTGTACACAAGTTGAATGTTTCTTTTTCCGATATAGATATGAATTTGTGTGAACCGTGTTGCCTTTAATATTAACTGCGGTAGGTGAAACAAGATTGAGAGTTAATATACTCAACAAGATTGAAAAACTGTTTATATAGCAATCGATTTATATTTTTATCCAGTTTAATATATATATATATAATTATGTATATGTAACGAATTGAAATAATTCGAGCCGTTTGTACTAATAAGAAAGAACTTAAATGATGCTATGTCTCATTTTGATAATACTGTTATGTGCATTAGGTGGTAATTTTTTTTAAACAGTTGCTCAGTAACATTTTTGACTTAATGTACATAATAAAGTATCTAAAACATACTAGTTTCAGTTGTTTCTGTAAAAATATTTAGGGATATTAAAATGTAATCTACTCAAGTATTTGTTTAATTATTTAATTTTATTCCATTTCAGCAAAAATTAATAGGGTATTTAATTTTAAAAAACCTTATATTGGACATTTTTTTTTATTGTTTAATCATATTTTATCCCATCCAACATGATTACAGAACGGATAAAATATTTTAAGTTGTATTTTATTTAATATTTTGTTGCACATAAAATTATATGGAGGATGATGATATAAATGTAACATAAATTCTTATATACACTGTAAAACTGTTTCAAAAAAGAACGTACGTTTTTATATCAAACTCAACATAAAATATTTTCAGAAATTTATTTCAGACAAGTGCAATTCATCAACCCTTTTACTTAAAAAAAACACATTTCAATCTTGCATTTGGGCTGCAATGCAGAGAAGAGAACCCAATGTGTCCATTTATTTTAGTGGTGTTTTATCCTTTTCTACACATTGTATATTTTACACGCTCGCTCTCTGTTTACCGCGAGATTCGTATAGGTAAGTTCGATCGATCTGTGCAATCCCTACCACTTTTCTATGTTCAATCTTGTGTTTTTGGAGTTCTCCCATCACAATTTCAGTTGGAGCTCGTAGTTCAGTGTTGAATTGTCTGCGCATGCTATCCCAATATAAATAGTGCGTGTATGTTATTGTTTTTAAATACTCGTGTTTATTGTTGAATAAACCGATTGTGCTTGGATTAAATAAAAAGCAAAAGCGCAACAATGAAGGTTCTGTGGTTTTTAATTGTTCTTGGTTTGTTATTTGTTTCGGGTGAAGCAAAAAGGAAGAGGAAATTCGAAGGTGATTTTGAATTTGCTGATGAGGTAAGATTTAAAATATCTATAAAACAATCTATGTATTTTTTAAAGAGATGTATTAAGAAATAATAAGTACCTGTGTTTTGAAAGTAAATCTCGAAACGCCCACACAAGAATTTCAGGTTATAAGACAGGTGTACGGATGTATATATTTACGACTAGTTTTTGAACACAATACCTGTAGGTACTAACCGATCGTCCGTTTCTTATTGAAAAATAATCATAATAAAGTTTTTTTATGTATTCTGCATGCATATCTAAAATATGCACTTAAACTGAAGTACCTATTTTAATTAATCAAAGTAAGTATGTAATAAAAATCTAATTAACAATTCCTAATAATAATATTCTGTCTTTGACAATTCAGTCACTAATAAACGTATCAAAATATTAATTAAAATTATCAAAAGAATGCATAGAAGAATTTTTGTGTCCTTTTAAATTTAAATTACATTATTACTTTTACTTATACTCGTATGTACCTGCCTACTTGTTTTGTTTTTTATTTTTTTTATTAGTACATACTTTACTTTAAGCTTGATCTATATTATAAACGTATCGACAATTATAACAATTTATTATGGGAAAAGTAGTTATTTTTAGCTAATGCTTACCTGTACGTATAAACAGGTCCGGCGCAAGGGTTTCATGTGCCCTAGGCGAGACTCAAAATTTTCGCCGCAGTTTTAACCCTCCTCCCACCGTCTAGCACACAATAAGTCAAATATTACCCTTTCTTTTATCTTATTATTTTCATATATTTTTTTTAATATTAACGTAAAGTACTGAAGAGGCGATACTAACCCTTAGTGTGCATACGGGGTCAGGCTGACCCCACATCTTTTTTCTTACCTGAACATCATTCACAGGTAAGGGTCAACTTTGAGCACGTTTTTGAATTACTATAAATGTTTTTTTTAGAAATCTAACTTCACGGCCTTAAAGTTCGATCGATTCACTGCAAAAAATGACTTAATCTTTTTTTCCGAAAAATGCATAGTTACCGAGATATTCGAGGTCAAAAATGACCTGGGGTCAATTTAAATTAAAATTTAAAATAATTTATATTTAAATAATTTATATTAAAATCGTGACACGACCGTGACCCGCCGTGCGTGATCGGGCGTGAGTAAAAAATACAATTCGTGAGCGTGCGTGATCGTGATTTTTATTTCTGAGACCGTGAGTGAGCGGGCGTGACTAAAAAAAATTTGCTCGTGAGCGTTCGTGATCGTGAGCAAAAAGTACTCACGCCCAGCTCTAATCAGACATAATCGAGCTACTATTACCTCATATTATTAGACATGCATATTACAAAGTACCAGGGCCCACAAATCGACTTACTTGATCAGGGTAATACGGCTATCATAAAATTTTCTTTCTTCTCTTAATTATACGAATAAATGATACCGATAATGGTATTCCTTTATTAAAAAGTAATTATTTAATTGTTTGGTTTAAATAAATATTTTGAAGGATTTTTGTACCCTAGGCGGCCGGTCTAATGGACGACACTGCATATGAATCATATTTATATTATAAAAATATATATTTATATTAGGTGAAATCCTGTGAATAGGTTTTCAGTGACTAAAAAATAAAACATGCAATAAGTGCTTTCAACCAATACATCAAACGCATATTTAGAAGTAAAAAATATCAAACAATAAAAAAATGTAAGCTTTAATAAAATACACTGTACATGTAAAAAATACATACTACATTTTTTCAACTCTGAAGCACCCTGAAAAATTTAATAAAACGTATGAAATAATATCAGGAACAAAAGTTGTATGGGGGCGCATCTTGTTATTAAAATATTTATATACGTCGTTTTTAGGTATTTTATTGTGAAGTTCTGACTTTGCTATTTCAATTTCCCTGTCACATTTATATTAAAAGATTAAGAACCATGATATTGTGAGCATAAAATATATCAAGAGCTCTCTGTAGTATTTACAGCGCAAGTGTTCAAGAGATTTGTATGAAATGTTGTAAACACGAAGAGAAAATATATAAATTTGTGTTTTTCTGCTACATTTTTTTTGCATATGTTTTATGATTTTTTTTACAACTCTTGTCGTTACGTTTCCACTGATGTTTTGGCCATTTGAGGATGTAAAGTTGGAAAAAGCGTCATGTTTTTTTTATAGATCCACTTATTGTTAGTTCTAATAAATGAAAAGACTTGCGCGTAATTTTTCAAAACGTTACATTATGAGAATAATTCTAACGAAATACATATCTTTACAAAAAGTTTTCTTTTTTCGATTATTTTTTATATTTTTTAGAAATATGTATTTATGATATCATATTTTTTAAATCGCTGATTGGGCTAAAATTAATTCTTACGATAGAATATTGCTTATGTAATTTTTGTGTGGTTTCGCTTATAAAACAGAAATAAGAGTGTTCTGTTATTGTTTTTAACATCTAAACACTTCCGTTGTGATATTTTTTTTCCACAGAGATAATGTCCCTGGCGAGGGTCACATTGGGAGGGCATTTACTGTTTAGAATATTTTATGCAAATGAATTTGTTCGGCATTTACAGATATTTCATCGTGATTCGTGATGGATAATTCATAAATAAAACTAAATAACAGCAGGGTTGTTTTCAAATTATTATTTAAAAAAATACCTTTTTGGTTATTGTTTTAATTTGATTTAGATAACGTTTCAATTGCTACTTGGCGATTTTCTTCAGTATTGATTAGCTGCACTATTTCTAATGAAAACAGGCCATGGCACAGTGGTACAGAATTTTTTATTTTTTCCCAAAAATAAATTAAAATATTAAATACAAGCTTTTATTTAACTATTTACGTAAATTTGGTTCAAAAGTAATGCTAATTTCACCAGCTACGCCCATTGAGCTAAAATTTGGTATATTATATAATATAATTTTAAAAAAATGGCTGACGAATTTTATCATTTATAAATAAAATATTTAACGAATTTAAAAAACCGCGGTTTGTGGCAGATTCCGAATAAAATGAATGCATTTATTATGTATGATTTCCAGTAGTGTACATAATGGGGTAAATTCAAGACTTTTTGATTTTTACATTATTGCAATAGCGGTGCTTTGTCCGATTTTGTTATTCATTCCAAACATAAAATTCTAAAATATTCAATTTTGGGTCTATCTTTATGTTTAACTTATGCTATAGTATTTCTGGCAATTTACAGCTATGGTGTATGCGAATAAGATAAATGGTTCTACCACAACTTCAACATGAAAAAAAAATGTTTTTTTGTGAAATATAATTTTTTACCCACTGTACATTAATGGCGTTTCCATTTTAATTACGTAGAGAAGCAGTTGCTCATAAATAAAAGTGGAACAGTACGGGTCTGAATTCATCTAGGTAATACTGTTTACATGATTTTGGGCGCGGCCAAGGTTCTCTATCTATTAAGTTTATAAATCAGGGATGTCTCATCATCGAGATAAAGGTTTATAAATTATATTTATTAGAACAATTGCACGCTTTTATATATGCTATCCATGATATGGATTGATTTCTAAAATTAACCCTTTAACGTATTTCTGGGGAAAGAAGTGTAAAAAATTGCTGTTGCCATACCATAATGAACTTAAAATATATACATATTTTTAATTAGATATAAATAAGATATAAAAAATTAAAATTAAATTTATAATAAATAAAGATGACATGAGAATTAATAATAATTATTTTCTAAAAATTATAGTTATTTTAAAATCATTCTGCATGCCCGATTTCAGATACGTGAACGTAAATTTCTTGCGCGTGAAAAATAGTCATGGCCTAATTGAGCTCGAGTCTAGACATTTCTGCCAATTTAGTATGCTGGGCTCCTATTCTCGATCTCACTCGAGAATAGTGTTTCCAAATTCCCGGGAATTCTCCAACGCCGGGAATCGGGAACAGGAAATCGCAATTCCCGGGAAAAACGGGAATTCTCGAAATTTGTATACATATTTTTTACATTTTCATAGCTTCTCTTAAAAACTAATAATAAGAACAATAAAAAATTAAGAACACTTTTTGAATTTTAATATTAATCGGTGATTATCTAAACACAATACTATTACATTTTAAGAAAAATTGTTAATTGAAAATTATTAAGAAAGAAATAATGAGTCATTGATATAATAATTCTTTGGATGAAGAAAATATTATATAAAATAGAAAAATAGTCTAACAATAAGTGGAAGCAGAAATTTTTTTATATTGGAAATAAAAATATATTTTTTTTAATTTAATTTTGTTTTTTTTTTCAAAATTTGCTGTCTCTAGCAAAATGCGCCCCAAAGTGGGCACCCCCTCTGCAAATGGGCAGTAGTAACACTATATAAAGTTATAAAATCAAATACTATTTTAATAGAATTTTAAAAACAAACAAATATGCCAAGTCTTATTGTTAGTTTATACTTTAGACTCTATCTAAACTCTAATTGTAATATTTATAATAAAAGGTTTATTATAAACAATTTGAATTTTTACCATAATAAACCTTTTCTTTTTAACTTTAAAATGCATTTTTTATTCTTTCTCAGAAAAATACACTGCACAAACAGCTAAAACAAGAATTTCAAGCTAGTAAGATAATTTAAAATTACATCCAGATGTACCAAACAAAAATTTAACTTCCAATCCATATTCTTAACTAGAAGTACATACCATACATTATTGAATATAATAACAATATAAGTGCCCCTACAGTTGAAAGTATATATTTCAATGATTATTTTTATTTCCCGAAATTCCCGAGAAATAATTTTATTTTTCCCGGGATTCGGGAACTGAAAAAACTACAAAATTTCCCGGGAATTCCCGGGAGGAAACACTACTCGAGAATATGTCGATTCGAGTTTTTCGTTCAAGATTTTTCATTCGACATTTCTATAGAAAAAAAAATCGCACCGAGATTCGAGAACAGGGTATAATTTACACAATCGAAATTCTAGTAAATAACTTAGTGACTTTTAGTTTAGTAATCTCGAATGAGAAAAAGTCGAACGAACTCAAGAATAGGGACCCTGAGCTTGAGGTGGATATTAAGGAGTTAAAATGTGTTTTTAAGCAAAGTTTTTAACAAATGTTCAATTTATAGTTTGTAATTACTAATTGTAATCACAATTAAAACTATAAATTGAACATTTGTTAAGTTTTAGTAGTAATTTATTACTGAGACTTATAACTTTAAAGTTGCAATTTTTACGTTGTTAAAGAACCAATATAGATGTGGGGTTAGTTTTATAATACTATCCTTACGCCCAGTATTATCAACTTTAACTAAATGCTCCTTTAACTAACTGTCATATTATCAACAGATCCAAGCATAATACATTTAATTAAATAGATTTTAAATTATCTGCAGTATTTCTTTACAACGTATATTATGTCTATTTTTCATTGAGAGCTTAAATATTGATTTAAATCACGTTTGTAATACACCAAATTTACTTTAAAGGAGCATTTAGCGCTAAAGGAGCTTTAAATTAGTTGATAATACCGGGCATTAGTATCTTAATTATTTTAATAATTAATTCTGAAAGTTAAAATATATATTATTTCCTTTCGAATAGCATTTATTTATTATCTTTCATAATTTTTTCCCAATTTGAAACAGTACAATAATTACCTTAAACTTTTTGTCAAATTATTTATTGATATCCTCGATCTACGCTCTGAATGTTACTCTCTTTAGCGACGCCACTTGACGGGCATAATACATAATTATTATAACCAATTAGAAATATTGTACTATGCAATTACTATTATACATACATAAATACAACATTTTCATTTTGTGAGCTTAACTATAATGGCGAAGGGCATTGGATTATAGCCCATAAAACCATAATTGCATCCAGTTTTGCAGTCTACATATCCCTTGAAGATAATAAAAAGACAAATGAAAAATCTGGGTAAATCACATTAGATATCTGAGGTCATTTATTTAACCCGGCAAGCGCACAGCTTTTATAGATTTTATATACATGTACAACATTTAAGGCTTCTGTGGTGGTATTTAACTGAAAGTAAGTCACGTCTTCTTGATAAATATGTTTTTATATTTTATAATATATATTATAATATATTAATAAATTTTATAACGTCGATACGAGACATTACATCGAGACAGAGACGAGATTAAGACGATACAACTTAAAATCTAAACAAAACGAGACTTTCAAATTTCGACGAGACAAAACCGAGACAGTATCATATTTATTAAAATAGATTATTTAAAAAAATACTATTTGATGTTAATTTAAATCAGCAATAGAAGTCGAATAAATATATAAATATAAAATTCATTGTATTTAAAAATATATTTCTTTAGCGACCGAGGTGAGACAGCTTTATTTTTTCACGGGATCAGACCAATACGAGATGACTTTAGCTTATACGAGACGAAAAATACTTAACTCTTGTCTCGTGTGTGCTCTTATTGATAAATTTTGCTTTGAGCAAAAGTAGAATAACGAGTCTTAAAAGTATTTTTTTACATTGTTTAAATTAAATGCTATACTTTTAGTTTGACGCTAATAACGAGGTACAAATGTATATTTTGGCCATTCCTGTTGTATATTTACATTGTCCGGAGCATTTACATATGTATATATTATGGCTGGGATGTAGTTACTCACTGACCAATTGCATTTATATTAGTGCCGCATGAAAAAAGGGTTAAGTAATGACGAAATAAATTGTGAACTGTGGAATTTGAATAGGATTTAATAAATTCAGTAAGCATCAC
The DNA here is from genome assembly GCA_949319165.1 of Sialis lutaria. Lineage (NCBI taxonomy): Eukaryota > Metazoa > Arthropoda > Insecta > Megaloptera > Sialidae > Sialis > Sialis lutaria. The sequence continues at coordinate 28,863,601 of OX439231.1, read as the reverse complement.
AAATGTAGAAAAAAGTTATTTTTAGTTTAATAAAATGTAATGGATAATGGCTTTCTACATTTTTAATGTATAGGGGCAAAAAACCTATTTCAGAAGTAGGAGTATCTGTGTTTTTTAAATATATATATACCTACATATTTTTTTGTAATTTATATTATGTAATTTTAAATTTAATATTTCATTTGGAATGTTATTTAATTTTAATTACAATATCATATTTGGTAAAAAGTAAAAATATAATACGACGAAAATGTTGAATTTTTAATTAGAAAGTTAAATGTAAATAAAAAATAAAAATAATGCGACATGGTACAACTGAAACAGTGGAGTCGTCGTTCATTTTTAATGAAAAAACAATAATACAATAAATGCGGATCAGAAAGTTTATTAATAGCTTTAATAGATATTCCTAAAGCTGCACATCTTGAGATTCGCGGCGTATTAATTTTTTTATCAGCAAATAAAATTTTTTTTTAATTAATATTTTGAGACCTTTTTTTGCTCTTCAGCAACTAAAATAGTTAAGTAATCATCTCTTCGAGGCATCTCCTTTTACCTTTGTCTCTCATGAGGCTCCTACTATCGCTTATCATGCGTCTGTTCATAAATTGGGTGTTCCCAAAAATTTAGCTAAATTTTTAGTGCAAAACAGTGCAATAGATGATACGTGATAGTGTCAAAACAAGAATTTAGTGGTCTAATTCTTTGTTGTCAATATGTATAGGTGCTTATTCACTCAAAACAATATGTAAATATTCTCAAAAATTCCGTTACAGAAATCGATATTATACTGTATTTTCATTTGAGAGAACGTTTTATTTATTTTTGTATTTGTAAAATATGTATGAGCTATATATCGTACATTCAAGTAAATCAATAGTAAAACTAACATATGTGTGGCCAAGAACATGGTAATCACGCAAACCTACCCCCACAAGGACGTTGTAAAACAGGAAGGGTTGTTTTAATGAGTTTACATTAAATTTAAATTAAAAGCGATCCCCATCCTTTTTACTGGTCTCTATATACATAATATTTATTTATATTTTATTTGATATGCACAACTTTACGTTTTGTTTGTTATTTTAATAACGTATTTTGCGTTTAAATTAATACCACAGTTTATATAGAGATGTATGTGATGCAGTAATGGACAAACGAATTGTTTTTTTTTTTGTGGGAAGAGTGATTAATTTAACGATTTAAATCCAATTGAAAATTGATGTTTGATACGTTTTATTTATAGAAACGAAATTAAAATTTAATCCACATACAAACAAACGTGTATTACAAAATATCAGGACTGGTTTTATCAGGAGCCCAACAAATCGCAAGAAATAATAATATATTTTTATATTTTCAAGAATAGGAATCAATAACAGTTTACGATGTAAAATATATTTTAACTTTGAATTATAAAAATATATTTTGATTAATAAATATGACATATAAAAAGGACTTCTAAAAAACGGAGAAACTGTGGTTCCTTGGTCACTTAAACTAAATATATACACCTTAACCACAAGAAAACAAAATCACTCGACACTTGTTTGGACTTCACAAGAAGTTTAGGCTCATAATGAGGACTTCTTGTGAAGCCGAAACACGTGTCGAGTAATATTGTTTTCTTGCGGTTAAGGTGTTTGCCCGAAAAGTCAAAACTTACTTATCTGGTCCTCAAAAAAGTCCCAGGCCTAGGGACCCGTTAAGTTTATATATCGACACTGGGAAATAATTTTTAATTTAAGAATATTTAACAAAATTGAAAAAGTTTTTCACAAATTTTTTGCAAAAAGCGCTGTACACTAAACAAATATTTTCGAATATACATTTATAAATGTATTTTACATTAAGTTATACATGTTGAGAAACACTGAAGAAATGCATAAAACAAAGTCGTTGCATAAAGAAGCAAGTATTCCGGCGGTGCTGCATTGCTTTCATCTCTTATAAAGGCGGCGACCTTCAGCTTTAGTGTTGGCGGCGCTAAGGTTATTGGGTCATACAGCAATTGTTATGTATAACGTGTGTTTTGTAAAAACGTTCACTGCAAAGGTTTCATTTTAAATAGTCTATGTATTTATAACCGTTTTTGTTTGTTTGTTGTAACCAGCAAAAAATGTGATTTGTACAATTACGTGTTGAGAGTGTTCTTCAGGTTAATAAAGACTAATATGTGTATGCGCAAAGATTATATTATGGGCTGTTTGAGTTTTACAAAGAATACATTTTGATAGTTTTATAAATTGCTTATCTGTCTTTTGAGCACGAATTTGGAAACCACTGAACTGATTTTGATAGAACTTTCATTGCTAGAAAGTCTTTAGAATTAGTAGAATGAGTAGATTTAGAAGTATGAAGTATGTAGATTCTATTGAATAGTCAATCTATTATAGTAAGATTTCACTTTATCAAAAGAAAAGTATCGTGATTGGGATGTTACGTCTATATACTGAGAGTAGTAGGTCGTGCGGGCATTAACCGATTTTGAAATACATGTGGGCAAAACCAAGGAAAAAATCACTATTTTATAAAGAAAATTGTCGAATGCGAGTCGAGCCTCGCGTATTAGTGTCCCGTATCGTAGTGTAGTAGTATTAGTAGTAGTAGTAGCCGAAATATTATCGAAAATATGGCAGCGACAACACAATGTACTTTCCATTTATTTAATGTATAGATAATGATTTCGAATTATTATTAAAACAATTTTAAAATTTGTTAAACAAAGATTTTAACAATAACTACACGTTTACATATTTAAATTATTTGAAGTGTAAGCTTTTAATTGATACCCCACTCGCCGGGATTAAATAAATATTTTTTGGTAACCAATTAATACCTTTTTAAGTGCCAAAAAATTAAAATTTTATTTTTATTACTTAAGTCTTTTAATCTCAGCTTTCTAGGTCAGTTGTTAGATATAAAAAGATGTAAAAGACTAACGGACACACATACAGACAGAAATACTACTAAAAAGTTATATCAAATATTTAGAAACAATTCAATTTTAAGTAGACAATTTCTACAAAATTTTCCATTTGAAAACTATTGTGTTGTAATGTATTCTAATATCATATCTACAAAAAAAAAAATCAAAAAAATATGAAATAAAATGGAAAAATATTCTCAATATATGGTAATCCTCTTACAAAAACACTCGTCTGAGAATTTCACCACTTCAACTGCATCATCATTTCTTATTACTCCTCCATAATTACACAGTTCCTAAGAGACACAATACACATACCTACATGAAATTCCTTCCTCTCTTCACTTGTAATCCTTGTCAAAGTAGGTATAGGTAGATAAGATTTAAAATGCGCTTAATTGCTTTACGTTGAACAGGTGAATGGTTCTACGTATCTGAATATTCACTCTGGATGTTTGCTTTGGTCCTAATCCCCAAAGCTAACAAATTGTACAAGCAAGGCTTTGTATTATTCATAGAGAGATGCTGTGTTGTTGACAATGTATGGGGACCAGGGCGACCCTGAAATAAGTGTAAATATTATATTTTGAAATTTGTTTATTAAGATTATTACTGTTGACAGCAAGTATTCGGATGTTTTCTTCCTTTTTTATAAGACTTCTGGAAAGAATTGTCATTTTTCAAGTTGAAGAGGAGCAAATAAATTTGTCTCATGCAAAATTGAATATGATGTGTACAACACTATTGCTTCATGTTTTTTTCGCGTCGCACTTTGTGCACTTGAAGTTTCAACCAACATCTCGTGGTTTTCTCCAGAAGTGCAGAGACCACGAGATGTTGGTCGAAATGTGATAGAACCCAAAAATTCAAAATTTAAAAAGTTAAAAAGTTTACGTTCAAAAATTTAGTACACTTTTATTGATAATTTATATGTAGTTCTTATTTAGTTTAATGATGTTCGATTTCATAAAAGATTAATGGTAGGTTTGATCAATCAGAGCGCTTAACTGATAGTTTAATTTGTCATCTTAAGAGAGAGAAAAGTAGCAGTTGCTAGATAACCTACAAATCTATTGAGTTAATAATTGTAGTTTCATAGAAATTAATTTCTCTAATGAAAATAAAGTGTACAAGTACGGTATAAAAATTGATAGAAAAAGAATGAGTATGTAAAAACATGATTTTTACTAAAAATTAAACTATGTAGTTATATTTAGGTTCTTGGAAGTTTAAAACTAATTTATATAACCTTTTTGTAAATATGCACTACATCTGTTTTATTCTAATGTTTATTTAAGCTCTTTGAAAAGAATTTAAAAAATAAATACGGACTACAGTAAGTATGCTCTTCATGATCGAGAGTATTTGTTTTTCTTTCTCTTTTTTAACCTGTTTAACACAGAATATTAATTTTTGGTAATAAATAAATCAGTACTGTATCATAGCACTAAGAAAATAAAACCCAAAATAACTGCATATATTATTATTTTTTCAAAGTTAATTATTTTAATTGTGTTCAATTACCATCATTTAATCTTTTATGATGACCCCTACATGATTATCAATTTCAGGATATATGTATGTACATAACATATACATATTTTTCAAATATTACCACTGTTAAATACGATGAAACGTCGACCAATAAAATTATGATTAAAAGTTGAATGTGGTTATTTGCACATATCGTATGTTCATATAATTGGCTATTTGCACATACTGTTTACGTACCTAATTAGGTTAGGTTGTTAAGTTAGGGTAGGTTAGTTTACGTTAAGTTAGTGGTATGTGCAAATAGCCCCATCCTTAAAAGTTAGGACTGTATACATATCTTGAATATCATAAAGATATTTATGTGTGTAATATATACGACCCTGAATAGCCAATGTCACCTGATCCTGATAGATAATTCGATACAAATAATATTGATAATCGTATCAGATAAATATAAAATAGCTGAACAATGCGGGACACGTGTCCGAGAATGAGTGGGTCTGTTGTGTATATGGGGAGGTCAAGTTTATAGACTTATCGAACCCAATACTTACGTTCTTATTTTATTTTACCTGTGCCAGAGGAATGCTCTTTTTGTCTCGGTGGCAGTGTTCTTAAAATGTATCGTAATTTTTAAATTTATATATGAAAATGTTATGATGTTTCTGAGGTTGTTTAAAAAATCGTTTCAATATTTAAATCAACATTAAAATGTGAATCAAGAAAGTTCAAGAAAAATATATTGATACATAAAATATTGTTATATTCGTTCATATTTCTATATTTAATTGAATTTATTAATAATAACTCAAATTTTACAATGTAGTACTGTATCTTTTATAGTATTTTATACGATATTTAACATTTTTCATCAGCAAGTTATACAACACATTTTAATTAAATTTAATTATGAACTATGATACTTTGTTTGAGTTGTAATGCAACATTGTAAAATGATATTTTATTAGTATATATATGGTATTATACATTTTAACAATCATATGCGTGCCCGCAAGTTACCTCTCACAAGGGAACCGAATACTCGACTTTATAGAAGCTATTTGTGCTTTGTGTTTTGTAATAATAGTTATAATCATTACTAATTATTTTTATTAATTGAACATATCAAGTTAATTTGTATGATGAACGAATAGACTGAATGCGAAATAATTATATTAACCTACTTTAATTGTAATGTTAAATTTGCAATGCCATTTATTATCTTTGATTGGTGGTATAGTTTACAATGCGAGAAGCCATTTTTAGCTTCTATATATAGCTTAAACTCATTCGAGAGTCGTAATTTTCAAACTTTGGAAATCTGATCAAAATCAGTTCAGTAGTTTTCGTATCAGCCAGATAAAAATTGTTATTAGACACAACAAAAAAATATATTTTACAGACTGAGCATACAATTATACTTCTGTCACCCTGAAGATGAGAATCATTTACAATAAATTCGAAAATATTAAGACAAACATCATCGGTTATCTTTTTTTAGGGTGGAGCTTAATAAAGTTACATCACTTTAAATAAAAACACAAATTACGTCCATTTCTAAATTCATTAATTAATTTTATATCAAGTTTAGCATATTTAAATACCAAAATACAGAATATCAAATATTTATCGCCACAAAATTTACTTATACAATTTTCAATAAATTATATAATAATAATAATTTTATTGCACAAATATATATGAGTACTATAAACGAAGAGTTCTTCTTTATCTAGCAAATGAGTTTCAATATATATGTCTTTGTTTGGTACATGGAGAAATGATTTAAATACTATAATAATCAAATGGTAGGAGCCCAAGTTTGTGATAAGAGAATTTCAATACAAATTGAACGACCACTTATTGATGCCAAAATTCAAAACGACATAAAACCTTTGGTTCCTAGAATGTATTCGACTGTATTATTTTTGTCATCGATGAACGATAATTATAATTGGTATAAAAAATTCAGCTATCAGTTTGTTCTACGAAGCATAAATTATATAATTAGAAAATACAGTGGTTCTCAAATAAAAACAATAAAATAAAAATAAACACGAAAGCTGATAATCCCACCCCACGCATATCTACCAAGTCTGAGCTTGGGGTCGTACGTGTCTCTACAGGTATTATACAACCGCTGGACCGTAGGGCGAACAGAGAACGTTACGGTGGACACGTCAAAATGTTTTGTACTTCTGCTTCATTTCGTATTTCCCATACATAACGCATGTCCCTGTGATAATTACCGTGAAAATTTTATAATTGCTTTAACTGGGTTGAATTGTTTTATTCATGTGAATTGTTCATTTATTGTATGAATTAGTTGTCCGTTTTGAATACCATACGATCATTTTATGTAAATATGTATGAATAAGAAATGTACCTATTTGAGAAATACAATTTATAATATACAATATATATTTTAGACTTTTAAAATCTCTATGCATCAATTTTCAGGCAATTCTGACTGAAGCTTGAAAAATACCCAACCGATTTACATTGACTTTTCACGGCTGGAAGGCCTAAGACCCTTGAAATAGTTTAGGCTAAATATCATCACACTTTTTCATCTAGAGCAGAGGTTCTTTAACTAGGGTCCCCGGACCCTCGGGAGTCCGCGAAACATGTTTGGCATAAATTAAAGTGCTTTTACATTTCTATTTACTGATTAATTAGTATCTAATGACAGAATCTCAACTCGTAGTGATTACTTGTGATGATTTATAAAATCATTTTTATAGATTTTATCTTTAAATTGATATTTTTAAGAAAAATTTAAATTTGAATCATGAAATATGACAAAATTTTTTTGAATTTTAGATTTCGTTAAAAGTGTGATTATTTTATAGAAAATGATGTGAAAAGTTGAAATTTTTAAACCGCAGGTCTGTATCTCATCACGTTCTCGAGATATGACCTCTCAAAGTTTCAGTTTTATCAAAAATTTTGAAAAAAAATGGCTGTAACTTTTGAACGTGTGGTCGGAATTGATTTTTGTTGGCAGATTTGGAATTAGCGTGTCAGAATCTATATAATGACATATATAATACTTAAAAATTCGAGAAAAAAATTTTTCGCGAAAAATCGAAAAATTCAAAGGGGTATACCTTAAAAAAATGTCAATTTTTCACAAAATTTTTTTTCTCGAATTTTGAAGTATAAAACATGTCATTATATAGATTTTGACACGCTAATTTCAAATCCGTCAACAAAAATCAATTCCGACCACACGTTCAAAAGTTACTCTCCAAAATTTTGAAAAAACTAAAACTTTGAGAAGTTATATCGTGATAATGGTTAAAGATACAGACCTGCGGTTTGAAAATTTCAACTTTTTACAACATTTTCTATGTAATTAACGTACTTTTAACCAAATCGAAATCACAAAATTTTTGAGTAAAATTTCACGCATCAAACTTCAGTTTATCATAACAATAAAAACTTTATTTCAAAAAAATGATTATTAGAAATATAACTAACTATACTTTTAACAATAATTTTCACTATTTTTCATACAAATCACATTTATTTAGGTAAAATGCAATAGGAGATACATTCAAATGCTCGAATTACCATAGAGAACGTATAAACAACACGATTAACCTTTAGAAATAAATATTTTACATAGTTTTTTTAAACCCCCACAGTATTTAAATAATCCATTTAAGGACATTAGTACAAAAGTATAATAACCTAAACGAGAGGGTCCGCGAAACAGGTTTAGCAAAAATTAAAGTATTCTTTCAAACAAACAAAAAAATTACCGAATTATTGGTGTATTTGTCGGAGTCATGCTCAAAAATATATAAAAAATATATACAACCAAATTAAAAATCCATCTTTTTAAGTCCATGGTCAGATTCAGATGAAATTTTCTATGGGACCACCAAATTCGGAGTTATGCTCAAATATAAATAAAAAATATATATTGGTTGAATTGAGAACCTTCCTCTTTTTTGAAGTCAGTTAAAATAGTTTAATTTTTTTATTTTTATTTATTTTCGATTTTGTATCTAAAAAATGAAATATCTCTAGGTGCCACACCCTAATTTTAATAAAACTTGATAAAAATATTAATAAGATAAAAATTAAGGACATGTATTTTTTTATACGTGACCGAACTCAAGTTTAGGGGATGAAATCAACTTGAAAATGAGGGTAAAATTTCAAATTTATAAATAGCTAGTAAACCGCATGGAATATTCGGTTGAGTACAAAAAAAACTCTTAGCCCTCCTCATCCCCTTAAATCCGCTAATGAATTCATGCAATTACATTTACTTATAATCTAATAGGCATCAATCTTAAAAAATCTCATTTCAAATATCTTTTATTCTCGTTAAAATAATTTTATCGATTCCTTCCTACACTTGTGAGATGAAATGTGTCACTGTCAAATGAAGGTTATTATTAATTGATTTTTACTTCTCGTTAGACTTCTATTACATGTGTTTCATCAGACTTGCAAATTACATATTTCAAAGTGTTTAAAGACTAGCTACCATTTAATGTAATACTTATTTCGCTAGTTAAAAATGTTTTATGCAATATGTAATTAAATGTAATGTAAATATGTATGTATTTACTAAACACTGTTTGTTTGTAATACGACTCCACCGTAATTGAATTATTCATGCGTTCATTTATCGCATTTAACATCAGACACATACGCTAACCACGATACTAATCTTTGGCAACCAATTTTTCGACGGTAAATTACGAAAACCATCCCTCGCAGCGAATCTGTCTGAGGGACAGCGGCTATGGTTCAGTGACCACATCAAGAGAAGTCTACGTTTTAACAGTTACTGTTACTAGGACACACGCATACACTCTCGTATACACACACGTTTTGTGCGTTGTATTAAATCCGTAAACAATTATTTTCGACAATAGTAGCACCACATAAAAAGCTAACAACACGTTATTGACTAGGTGCTAACGTCAGTTGCTAATCTATAAAAAATTGTAAAAAAATGAAAATTATAATATTTTGTCAATGTTGCGTTATAATATATTTTAATAAAATAAAAATCTTTTTTTTAAATGCACTAAAAATTTTTTTTTATTCAAATTAGTTGATTAACAAACTACCAGGCAAAACAATTTCCATGTGACGAAGAAGGTAATTCGCTATCATGTGGTGTCCGCCATATTAGGTTTAAAATGACGTCTCATAGATTATCCTATTCTACGCATTAAACCTTTTCATTTAATACTCATATCAAGGGGGTTGTGACGAAGAAGGTAATACGCGTCCACCATATTAGATTTAAAACGTCACTGGACTTATACATGTGTACAAAGTTTCAAATAGATATGACAATTATGAGTGGAAGTGAGCTGTAAAATTTGCTTACAGTGTTAGTTACAGGTCAAGTTATTAAAAGCTATGTAAAAACATCTTTCGCTGAAATATTTGAAAAAAATAGATTTAAGTTGATCTTGGTCTCATGCACAACGTGTTGTAGACAAGACGAGACGAGACAGAGCATTTTCTTGACATGGTGGTGTAGGTACATATAAAAGTTTGAAACATGTATACTTCTAGGAACTCACTAAAACTGTATGTAAAAAATTTAAAAATATAAACGTATGTTCAAAAATACACACTTTTTAAGAAAGCTACAACTCCCCAATGAATATACGTACAAAATAAATATAAACGTATAAATATTAAATAGTGCAATATTCCAGAGTTGGATTGGAATAGTGGAGGTCTTATTTTTATTTCTTACATTAGTTAGTTAAAATAACAAGTACTGAACAAAAATAACCATTTACATTTCTAAAACTTTTTTTAATCTATGGTTATTCAAAAAACCCATTCTGTGGGGGCCCTTGAGCAGCTATTGCTCTCCCTGAAATCCGGTATTGCAATGCAATTTTATATGTATCTATTAATTAATATTTTGTATAAAAAACCTTATAATTATTTATATCTAACCTCAAATTATATATTTATTAACACTGCCTCAGAGCTGTCAATATACTTGAAAAAGTACTTTTACATTTAAAAATTACTTCATAAAACATATTTAATTTAATTAATTACTTGATTTTAACCAGTAAAGTGCTTGAAGTACTAACTTCAAGTACATTTGAAAATTAGAAGTACTTTCTGAATACTTGTGACAGCTCTGCCATAGATCTAAACGTTTGCTTTATTTTTGCTCAAGAACAAATTATTAATAATACCGATATAACAAGCCTTTTTAAAAATAAAATCATCAAAACTGGTATGAAACCTTATATTTTCAATTATAACTATATATGGCTTATGTAATTCCCAAGTCAAGCTTGAACCCACCCACACATATTACGTACGCATTCTATAAATTCGTATACAATTACTCTGGCTGTATGTTATGTCTGTGGTTACACAAATCCTCTCAGACGTTGAGCAGGTACACAATTAGTGGTGTATTGTTCTTTGTGCGACTCCATGCAACATTGTTTCCTGGACTGATTGGATGCAGGAATTTCCCAATTGAATTTCTTGTTATTGTTAATCTGTTTCATATTTTGTGTATTTTTTCAATTACTAAACTAAACATTAATTCGGATATACTGAGAAAGCGAAAATTATAATGTTTTAAATTTTAAATGATATAGATTTTTTTAAATTTAATTCAATTGATTTAAATCACCCTTTTGTATGAATTAAAAGCTTAGAAAATTAATGAAATTTTAAATAAAAATTTCTTCTCATTTCTTATTTTTATTGCAAAGAAAACATCTTCTTAATTACCTTATTTAAAATTTGCTTTAATTTATGAGATTATTTTCTGTTAATGTTACAAAAATATAAATTTTAATTAAAAAAATAACCTTGTTTGTTTATTTAATGCGTATTATTACCACCATCATGTTATTAAATGTAACATTTTAATAAAAAATTATATCGAAATAATTTTTTTCCTTGAGTACTGAGGGAAGATGCGAATCATTGAACGCTTTGTATGAATTATAAATGATCAGTGGCGCGTTATCCTACAGGCAAAAAGGGCAATTATCAAATATCAACTCAAATACATTTTAAAATTGTAAAATTACTCACACGCCTAAAAGGTAGTACCGAATTTAGCTGAAAACTTAAAAATCGTAGAATAAATGTCTGTATTCAACACTACACCTCTCACCCCTCACCCGCGGTCTAAAAAATGATTTGTTTTATATTAATCTCTTCAAAATCTCAAAATTCTAAAAAGATTCCTTTTATAAAATATGGAACATTTTTTTCTGAAAGGTACCTATTTTATTTAACAATTCAAATTAAAATAAAAAAATCCACATAGTTTAAATATATTTATTTTATTTTCTAAATAGAGATGAACAAAGGAAGATATATACATAGACATAGAGAGAGAGAAATAATATAATACCACAGCAAAGTGATTAAAAGCGTAACCGAATTCAACAATACAAGCGTCACCCGTAAACTATTTACAGATTTAGAAGTCAGAGTGTTTATAATTCTCGTAGGAATGTTGTTACCTTTGTGTTTGTTACATTGTAACTTCTTACTCCGACATTGCTCCCAAATATACAGACAAAGTCAGCGGTCGTTACCTTCACCACATTAATTGAAATTAACTATAAACACTGCGTAGACTACGCTGGAGATAGTTGCCAACCAGTGTAGTATATGTGTGTGATGCTCACAGACTTTATTGTGGTTAAGTGTTTCAGTATTATGTTTGTTGTATATAACTTTTATACAAATTAAACAATTTGAGAAACTAATAAAAATAAAATAAAAATGCAGAGATAAAGTTAAATAAAATATAGCAGATAGGGAGTGTAAACCCCCACCCCAATCCTTAAAAAGTTAATCCGTTCTCGAGTTATGACTTATATAGTTTTTAAATGTTCATAAAATGGGGGACAACATTTTAATTGATAGTTCAGTTGTTTCATTCCACCTTGCGGCTGAAACCCAGCAGATTAAATGACCTTATTTACAGTCAATCATATTAGAAATAATGAGTCTTTAAAAAATACTGTATTTGTATAAATAGGGAGTTATATCTCAAATGCTATATGCTAACAATAAGTCAATTATATACCTGGTATGTTTAATATATCAAAAAATTATTTTTAAATGTCGATAGTTTTAATAAATAATCAAAGACAGAATGTTCAAAATATATGTAGATTGTAAGTATTAATTTATTTAAAGTGAAAATTCGTTATTAATGGAAAATTATTAAGTTATTATTATTGTTTTACATTAATAAAAGTTATAATTGCATTATCATTCATAAAGTTCATTATTTTAATGAAAATAACATTTTTTTCTTAGAATTACCACTTAGATGTTACAGTTATAAAAAAACTTGTTTTATTTTTTGTATGTATTTTAATTAATGAAAAATATTATTTATTTTAGAATATAAAAAGATTGTTTACTTTTCGACATTTAAACATGAAATACCAAAGTAAAAATACTTCAGTATTCATATTTCTTAGAAATTTGGAAGAAAGAAAAAATAAGAAACATTAAATCAGCATATTAAAATTTTATTCTGCAGTATATTACATTTTATAATGGACGCATAAAAATTTAAGTATTTGTAAAATTATATTTAATTACCAATTAAAAAGTAATTTAATGTTATTGCTAATAAATTTTATAATAATAAATGGTGCTATTCATTGGCAATTTATCATTTTGTATTCTATTATACACGTGTACATGTTTACATTACATCATTACATGTTTTGTAGTCTTTAATCTTTTAATGAGATATGAATAGTTATTAAGAAATTTAATTAATTTTTGTAATTCCTATAATTAGATATAAGTATATTATGTTATTACTTATCTACATACTAACGTTTGGTTCCATACGATTATGCAGTGTGGCGCATTACACAATAGGCAACTGCCTAGGGCTTCGCGGTAGGAGGGGGAAGAATTAAAAAAAAAAGTTCAAACTGAGTCGTTTGAGTTTTTGATTAATTTCATAATTTCAAGTCACGAGTTTGATTATATAATATACATTTATATGATACGAGGTAAATTTTAAAAATTGTTATGTTGAGAAAAATTGTAAATATTTTGTGAATGCCAAAAAATAGCTATACATAATTTGACATCACTGCGATTTTGAACACCTTATTTATTAAGTTATTATTAGATAATCAACTCGCATACAAAAGTTCAAATATTACCTTTTCCAAAAACCAAGAGATATTGTCTAAAATATTGTGTTTTAAACAAAAAGGTACGTCTAAAAATACAATTTACTAAAAATTATATCACAGCGATAAAATAAAAGAAAACAGTGTGATTAATAATTTGGACATAACACGCTCGACATTGTTTTGAAACATTCAGTAGGTATTATGTACATACACAGACCTTAATAAATTCCAATACGGGCCCTAACCTGAAATATTTTACGAAGATATAGAGCACATTCCACGGAGAAGCGAAACAGGTATAAAAAATTACGAATTTCATATGTTCGCTTCTCTTATTTACAGGGGCGAATTTAGAGTATGTTTAAATTATATTTTAAATTCATAACGAACGTTTTCATGATTAAAAACATCCCTGCAATGGGTGCCTTATTTATTGAAAAACCAAGAAAATTGATTAAATAAGTAAATTTTTGTCTGAATATTTACTAACAATTATATTTGTGCATTATGGTATAAATATTTATTTTTGAAGTTATACTTCCAGAAGCGCATACAGGGTAAATTTTTAGTAATATGTACAGCGCAACGAATAACGTTGTTTGCAACGGCAACGAAATGTGTTGCATGCAACGATGCGCATGCACCATCGTTCACTATGATGTTAGATTATGTAGATAATACAGATTTTTGTTATGATAGTTGGTGAAACAGATTTTTAGTCTTGCATTTTCACGCTAGATGCCACTAACTTCTTAATAAACGGAAATGTTTAGTACTTTTATTTGCTTATTGTTAGACTCACTGTGAAAAAATACGTTCGCTGTGAATCGACATTTTTTGGGAACCTCTGCATTGTGTCACAATGTTTTTTATTAACATTTTTATATTTTGTTTTATTTTGTTTTTTAATCAAATACAGTTGGAACTGAACCAGTTCTTTATATTAATATTATAAATGCGAATGTAACTCTGCCCGTCTGTCTATTTGTTACTTTTTCACGGCTAAACCGCTTAACCAATCTTGATGAAATTTTACACGAAGATAGCTTGAATATTAAGGCAATAAGGCAATTAGGCTACTTGTATCTCGAAAATATAAATATAAATATATTAGATAATATCGACGAAGTTGCTGGCAACAGCTAGTTTTTCATTTATATTATCAATTTTTTTTTACCACGCATTCACTAAACATTTATAAATACCAATGAACTTCATATAAATTTGATACTCCGTTCAAAGTATACGAGTACTTATTATCCAACTTTTAGGTATCTAATTTCTTTATAAACTGCACTTTATTATAGAAATAAAATATTAAAAGCTGTGGTCTCTCAAAAATAAAAATAAAAACGAATTGATACTGACCTAATTAATAAATAAACTATAAGCCCCTTCGATTACTTCCGTTGATGCGCCTCTGTTGTTTTCTTTCATATATGTACGTTACGTAACGTATTTATGAAACATTTGTTGTGGGAGTGTATGTTTTTTCATTCTACTTACATACATATGTTCGGTTCGCTGAGCTTCTGGAACGGCATCGCACGACGATGGAGGTGGGGGTCGGAGTGGATGGAAGTCTAAGATGCTTCTACTCCAGAGAGAGCGTCACCTCCTTTTGAGTAAATAAATCGTCGTCTCGAAACAACAATGTTATATGAAAATATGTATATCAAATATTCATACGAGGAGCAATCTCTCACATTGGATGTTTAGGATGACTGGAAGAACGTGCTTTAAATTGATGTATTTATAGAAATACCATTTGTATATTTTGTTTATGTACTTCTAAAAATAATGGTCGTAATTCATTCAAGACAATAATCGCAAAAGTTTAAATTTGAGAAGTGATAAGATCTCGACTAATGTTATTTAATTCCAAAGACTTATTGATGTGATTTTAACAAAACAATACATAGTTTAAGCTAAACAGTGTCTGCTTATGAAAAGAATAAGGCTTTCAAAGTCTCGGATTTGTAATCGACAGAATCGTTTCAAAAAACCGATAATGATGTTAAATAACTAATTATTGACAATTTTGTGCAAGCCCTTGAAAACACTGGCATGAGAAAATAAAGTTGTTTTAAATAACGACTTCGCGTTATTCAACTACTCACTTTAAAATTTCTTATCAAAACTCGTGTCTCGAGAAAAATTATTATTGTTTTTTCACGTGCTGTTTAAAAAAAGAAATGTATATATATCATAAATATTATTCTTCTCTTGCAGTTCCACGAAGGATTGGAAAATCTATAAAAATATACATTGTATCATTCTTAACGTTCTATCTATGTATTCCGTAAAAAAATATTTGGAATCTAAAAATCACGATGTTTATTTAGAAAAATTTCAATATTTACGAATTATACAAGTCTTGAGGCTTCTGCGGTGATCTTGATATGGATTTTGGCTTCTGGGTGTGAGCCACGTTGATTTGCTCGTGTTATCGGCCAACGTTTCGTCACACATTGCAGTGGACATCATCAGAGTTCTTCTAAAATTGACCGGTAACACGATCAAATCAACGCGGTTTACACCCAGAAGCCAAGATCCATCTACGAATTAGTTTTATTTTTTCTCAAGCTCATTGATCGGTAAAATACATATTTTGTTATTATTATTCCAAAACTTGTAAAAAACATATTATAACAGTTTATATAATACAGTTTTGAAAGTTGTTCTTTGTTCCAAAGTAGCAGTTGAGAAACACGTTATATACGATTCAGTTGTCATTTAATCTTAACAATGTTTCAAAGTGAAATATGTAACATATGTATGTAGGTAGATATAGGTACCTACTGTTAATTCAAAACTCTACTATAGAGCCAACAACATATTTGTTCAACATGCTAGTTTACTGTCAAATCACGCCTTGCGTTATTCAATATAACACTGTCTCAAATTTGTCTCTCCTTTAATAAAGCAAGCACATCATACATATACCCCACTCCGCACCCTCTTAAAGTATTTATTATGTATTCCAACAATTCCTTACTCTGCCTCCACTCCATCGAATATGTACGCCAGCAATTTTCACCCTCGCACCGTCGTCTCAAGTTGGCCTCACACCACGTATCCGGGGAAGCCCCATTTTGTGATAAATGCCTGGGATACGGCAGTTTTATTGCTACGAAATCGCAACATTTTACTGAAGTATATGTACATTGTTCTTGCACAGTGCAATAAGATGCATTTGAAAGGGCATGAATGTAATGGATTTGCAAAGAGAAATATGGATTTGTACTTATGACTACATATGTATAAAGTGTATTCATTTTAAAACTATTAGCTCGTGAATATTTCTGATGTCGTCGAGTATTATAAAGAATTTTCTCTCGAGCAAAAGCTTGAACTAACGCTTTTTGCGAGGTGTCAAATCGTTATGAATTTATTCGCGATTCAGAGCAGTTGTAATAAATGTATAAATTATGATGTACATTTGTCACTATTGCTTTTAGATCGCTGATTTCTACTTAACGTTAATGCGTTATCCATGCAAATGTAACTATAGGTATAGAGCATTCTGTATTAATAAGATGAATGAAATAAACACTATTGTTTAAATAAGAACAAGTATATCCTAAACTATGTATTTTTTTATCTCTTTCTTTTGACACGACTCTGTTTTCGAGTAAGATGCGCGGTCCATGCTCTATGTTTATGCATATAACCATAACATTGCATTGGTTAGAACTGTTATTGAGTTGTCAATTATATTTAATACCCCGCAGATAGTGTTAGTTTAGTTTAGCTCGAGTACAATTTTTTTTATAATACCAGACATGAAACTAAGCGTTTAAAACAATATTGTTTTAAATAAAAGTTGTTTTGGTTTGAGGGGAAGCAAAATGGCGATATAAATTATTGATTTCGTGGACGTTTTCAAGGCCAATGCAAAATAATTTTTGTGTGACTTCATGAATTTTTTATTAGAAAACCACCAATTTAGAAAAATGCTTAATTTTTTTTTATTTATCTAATTAATCTTCGATAATTATTTAAAATTTGTACAAACTTTTGTTATTTAATTTATTCAAGCAATAAAGAATCTAAAATGTTTTTTAGATTTAAAAAATCTTGTTTTCAATAGGACCAAAAGTTTTTTTGCACCGAACCTCAAAATATCTAAGTACGAATCTGGCTCGGTTTACAATACAAAATTTTTCAATACGATACAAAAAAATTCAGCAAAACTGTCACTTACGATAATTCAACGGTTACGAATACTAAAAAAATGTGTATAATGGCGAGAATGTATGAGTCACCCTCGTACACTGTAAAAAGTGAGTCGTAGTGTATTGTGTCAATACAATAAACTACGATTCACTTTTTGCAGTGTATTACAATTAATACATTATGTAGACATCCCGTCTAATTACGCCTTTAGTAAGACTGAATACAAAACAATATTTCACTCATTGTCAATCGCACCTGTGTGACATACTTTTTGCTAATTTGATAATGTACATTTCAAAAAAAGTTATTTAACATAAATTAGTTATTTCGTTTCACAAATTAATTTTGTAGAATTTTATCATAATTACTGGGTTTTTAAATTTGTCATTGTGATCCTAAAATTAGCATTTATTTTCTATTTATAAAATCGATTATTTGATTATCATTGTTGAAGCATTATAGAAATATGAGCAGCTATAATAAATAATAATATAAGTATCCAATTACCATGTAATTTAAAATCGAATATGTAAATATTCAATTAAGTATATAAAACGTATGTAAAACATTTTTACGGGTTAAGGTCATGTAAATATTTAAAATTAGATTATGATAAAAATAAATAGTAAGACTTGTTAATTTTCTATCGAAGAAATAATTAATTATTTTGTATTTTTTTATTATTTTCGTCATTATAATAAATAAATAAACACGTATTTTAATCAATTTAATTCTTTTTTTGTTTGTTTAAAAAAATGAAATAAAAAGTTAAAAAATGTGACTTCAAACTGGATTGATTTGGCAAAACTAAATGTAATACTAGATTTATGCAGAATTAAAAAAAGTGATTCTCATTTTATGTAAATAGATTTTTTTACAAAAAGTAATTTGTTTATAAAATATAAAAAAATGTAGATATATACAAATGTAATTAATAAAATTGGGATTATATAATATAATTTAAAAACAAATTAAATCATCAATTATAAAAAAAATCTCATTACATTCATCTTCAATGTTAAATGAAAAATATAATTGTCTATTTATTTTTATTATATTAGAAAAATTGATGTTTCTATCAAATGCAGTGATTTTTTAAATAAAAAATTATTTGTCAAATTAAATTATGGAAATTTTACTTGAAAATCAATAAAAAAATGATTTGTATACCTAAACGATTTTTATTAGAAGTAGGTACATATAAAAATATACAGTCTATTTCAACTATATAATGTTAATCACAAAACTATATAAAACGACTCTTTCAAACAAGTCTTCGGTAGTATAGTGGTAAGTATCCCCGCCTGTCACGCGGGAGACCGGGGTTCGATTCCCCGCCGGAGAGATTAACTTTTTATTTTTCAAAAAGCATTTTCCACACAAACTACCTTAAAAAGAATATTTTTGTAACAATTTTGTTTGGAATACTTTTGAATATATTACATTTAACGGTCAACAAAAAGCACGAACTTGATGAAACTTTATTCGATGGCAATCCATCATTTTCGTATAAATAGCAAAAATATAAAAGCGAAAACGATTCTTTTGCAATGTTCATATATATGTGTATGTGTGTTTAAATCAGGAGCGTAGCTACTGTAAAATATGGGAGATGCCCCAGACGTAAAACTATTATATTTGAAGTGTTAATTCGAAAAATCGTTACTTTTTTCCTTTTTTATATGTATTTAATAATTCTCAAGACAAGGAACTTATATATTTTTATAATTTTTGTGCTAGTGACCGATCGAAGCTAAAATACGTGTTTTGGCCGAAATTGAAACATGGCCATTAAAATTGCATTCGTCGTTTTTCGCCACGCCCCGAATGTACTCGGGTCCATTCGTATGATTAATTATTTATAAGAGGTATACACTCATCTCTCGATGATAGCGATCTTCGATTTAATGACCGCTTAATTTAGTGACGGGCCAAACGAGTGACCATAATACTACCGCAATATTTCTGCGCGAAATTTAAATTCACCAATTAACGTTGAGGTCGGCACGGTGGTGGGGGCCCCTCTCGACGTTCTTAAATCAAGCGGTTGAATTGCCAACAACGTGATTAAATCGAGCGATGAGTGTTGTTAGTTTTAAGCTATTAATGCTGAATTTTTCAATGGATTTCGGTTAACCTAAATCTTTATTATTTTCCCTAATCAAAAATTAGCAAAAACATAAGTAAACTTGGCTCAAAATTACTTTAAAAATGATTCAGTTTCGACCGAAACTGAGATGAAAACCGAAATTCGGTTTTGGTTCAAAAATCGGTTTTGTTCGGCTACTACAATGTGCATGTACGATGTACGCCACTGGTTTGTGACTATGTAGGTATATATGTTACAATTTACATGTATATGTATAACGGTCGAATCGATAACTGTCACTACCTTCACAGATTCAATCTGAAAAGAATTTTTGTATTTCTTATTTCCAATTTCGTACTTCTTTTTATCTCTTATCTGAATTAATTCTTTTTATTTTTACATCGTAATTAAATACTGTTATATTTATTATACAGACTTTTCTGATGGTCATTGAATCAAAAAAGATATATGTATTTTCAAAAATAATGTTTTTAACTCTAAGCAAGAAATAAAAGATATAAAAAATAATAATTAAGTTAGTTAGAGTTATGTTCAAAAGAGATATAGGCAGGGCCGCGCCGCCCATATGTGCAAAGTGTGCGGCGCACACAGGCGCCAGGGCATCAGGGGCGCCTTTTGGGTTTAATGAAATACCAGCGCCAATCATTAAAATTAAAAATGTTTCGAAATAAATTAAAAAAAAATTAAATTCTATCGATCTTTTTTTTTAAATTAAACAATGTTGTGGTGAAAAGTTTAGTAGGAAATGCAGAAAGGTCGTTTTCTAAATTAAAACTGTTACAAAATTACCTGCGCTCAACTATGAGCCAGAAAATTTTAACGAATTTAGCAACAATATCTACATATAGAGAATCATATTGAGCACGTAGATATACCAACACGAAACTATTATTTTTTTACTATTTTTGCTTTCTTTTGCAAAATATAACATACATATCAGGCGCTTAGCGCTGAAAGAGTTTATCCCGCACATATTGAAAAAAAAAACGTTTTACATACCGTTCTAAACGAAAATTTCCAATTTTTAAGAAACTAAAATGGCTCAAGCGTTTCAAGCTACCATTACGCTATGAGAATAAAAAAAAATTCCTTACAAGATATTCACAAAAACGTTTATGCGTGTTTTCTTTATCTGGAAGTGAAACGTAATTTCTCTTCGCACATGATAGGGTTCCGTAGTCATTCTCACTACGATTTACAAAAGAGTTACTTATTTCAAATTTTTTCATAAACTATTTTTGTTACATTCTGGATAGTTTAGAAATTAAATGGGGGGGGGGGGGGGGTGGCTTTGATAATGACATTTAAATTGTTTTTCAATTTATCGTGACTGAAGAGTTAAAATGAAAAAGTCCTTTAACATTTTTTGTTGCAAAAAGTCAATTGAGATTTTTTTGCATTTTAGGAACCCTATCTTTTTGTTCACTTTTCCTTCTATGGGAATGGGGTCCTAAATAATTTTGATAGTGTTCGTTATAATGTTCATTGAAAGTACTGATTAATTTTATACCAAATTTCATATTATCTATTTATTTTTAAAGACAGACAGACGGACAGAGCAAAACTAAAAAAAAATTTTTTTTCGGAAAAGGGCGCTTCATAGGTTTCGCACACAGGCGCTGCCGAGGCTCGGCGCGGCCCTGGATATAGGAGTAGGAGATGAGAAATACAGTGTTTCCAAGAATGTAAATATTTCCTAACGGCAAATTATGAAGTTATCTCCAAAATGGAAACAATTAATTTCCCTATTTTGACGTTAACAAGCTTTGGACAATTACTCATTTAATTAATTGTTAAAACTTATAAACACATTATTAATTATTTTTGTAGTAATTTGTAAACCTATTTATTCTTATACCTACAGATCATATTTGTAATTATGAATTTTGATGTTCATTTTGACTATTTAATTTGGAGTTACTCAAGTTGGTCTAAGAATCAGTAAAATATATTTTTGTTTGTATGGCAGTCGATAAAACTATGTGCATAACATACGTTTTTATATCAAGTCATCACAATATTTTTATTATAAAAATAGAAAATATATTATAATTTCGTTTATGTGGACCAGTTTTTGAGAAATATTGATCCAAATAATGTACAAATACACTCCTAGGCAAAAGTCGACCTGAGGGTCAAATACACCCATGTAATTAGTTGAAAAATCGTGATTTTGTTCGTAGATTCATAAATTGGGATTTTTTGTTATAAGAGTAACGAGTAACTGAAAAACAATTTTTGTCGAAATACAATATTTGTATTTTACACATTTGTAAAGACATACAAGTTCGAATAGATTCAGGGAAGGTCTAGAAAAAAAAATTCATCAAAATATCGAATTCGAAAAAAAAACGGTTTTACCTACTAGGTATATACTTTCTTATTTTACTACATGTTACACATATGTCATATGTACTGTTCATATGACCATATAAGAAAGTAAAAACAAATAGCTGAATGCTAATGCTAAAAACATAAACGAACAGTACAATTTAAACCACATTATTATTTTCGCTTGAAAAATAATTTTCTTTTCAGTCAGATCTGTTGAGACATTTTTCAACATCTTCTTCGCGCTACCCTTGAAGCATTTTAGAGTACCCCCTCCCACTGCACCTCCTCTTCTCGCATAAAGCGTCGGCGGCGGTTTCTAGAGCTCATTACATACAGGACGTGAATGTCAACCGCACAAAAACGTGTTCCTACGGCTACATAATTCTTTTAGATGGAATTAAAACTTTACAACTTTATCCCCTTTTTCTTGTTCTGTCTTTCTCTCCCGCTAATATTTCCCCCTTATACTTGTCTACGTCACTGCGGGTTGATTTCAAAATCTTTATGTTATATAATAATTAAATATTTTTGTCTTTTGGATATCAGGGCCGGCATTAAAATTAAAAATATATAATATAAAATAAAAATAGAATTTTGTAGGGTACTGAAATGAGTTATGGTGTCTATGAATTTAGCTCATGTAAAAACTAAATTGCTAAAAACTATAGTAGAAAGCTTTTTGTTTTCTTGCAGGGAAATTGTTATTAATTAATCTCAGAATTAGCTTATCTATTTCAGTATAACGGGAAGAAAACTTATGTTTATTTTATGTTTAATAAATGTTGTATATGTACATAAACATTTGAAAATTATTTTGTTAAAAATAATCAAAGATTTTGACATAAGATTTATTTTGTATTATAATAAGGTTATAAATATTATATTAAATGTAATGCTTATTGATTATATTTGTAATGGGTATTTATTTCAAAAATGCATAAAATCTATCTGCTATTATAGAAAATGGTGGAATAAATTTCTGTAGCAAATTTTGATACGCCAACCCTGAAGGGAACCTTAAAGAATAAATCAAAAGGTCCACATCACATTTTCAAAACTTGTCATGAACTGAAAAAAGTTGGCAACTTTGTAACAAATGAGACACAGATTCTGTTCACGTGGAGTAAAACAAAAGCGGATGTATAGTCGTTCTTATCATTTCCATGAATTTGGATAATTTTATTTATTTAATTGTTATCACGTTTATGAAATAAGTTATAATTACTATATAATTACAAAATATTACATGAAATTTAATTGAATTTTATTTCATGAAAAAATTAGAAGCTTTGAAACAACTTTTAAAATTTATAATTTTTATCTTTTTTTACGCATTTTACACATTTCAATTCTGAAATGTAATGCGCGCAGTCATTTTAAATTGTAAATCAGTAGTCTTTAAAAGTGGAGGTTTGCGAATTATTGTGCGATATGTATACGTCGATATAAGAGTTGCACACCGAGATGAGACTTGTCCATGGTCTCGAAACGAGATCGAAACCACATCGAGAGTGCTTAAATTGAAACGAGACGAGATTGACTTAAACTTGTACGGTACGAGAGCGAGATGAAATCTTTTGAAAATTTGATTAGACGAGAGACGATATCAACTTTTCGTTTTGGTTTTAATAGCTTATCAAAAAGTAAAAATTAATTATTCGGTATAAATTAATAATCGAAATAAAATATATTCTTTATTTACTAAAATAAAAAAAAAATGAAAAATATTTTTTTACCAAAATTCACACGAGACTTATACGAGACGTGACCAGCTAATTTTTTTTAAACGAGATTAAGAGATGTTGGTTTCAATTAACACGAGACGAGATTGAAATAAGACTTTCCGAGAAACGAGACTTTAATTCCAAAATCCGAGACAAGACTTACTTACCTGACTCTCGTCTTATCTTGATTCGGAGCCTTAGTTCATATATAAATACATACCTATGTACTTTAATAACATAATATGAAATGTTTGGATATCACCTAAAATATAAACAATGAGTTTTTTTAATTAAGATATGCAAGTATGTGCATACATATATAACTCTTAATATACCAGTCTAAAACAGCTGGTCTATTCATAAATATGTAATAAACCGTGCAATAGGTAAATGCGAAAGATCAGATTACTACAAATGTATCTTTTTGCGCTACTGTTGTGATTCGCGTATTCTGCGGTAACACAAAAGGCGTAGAGATGACGGAGGGACAGGAGGGGGGGGGATGCTGTCACATGCAAAAATATACATGAGATATGCTTTTGTGCATCTGCGACCAATCGGGACATTTGTCAAACTGACAGTGCGGCCCCATCCTTTTTTCTCTCCATTTTCAACCCTCTTTTAGAAGTGTGTAATATTATTAATATATCATACCTACCTACCTTTATGTGCATGATGTGTTATTCTTTAGATAAGATTTGTTTTTGATTGATAGTGAATTATTATTTTGTTATTAATCTATGTATGAGGGTTTGTTTGCATTGGGACATTTAAAAATGTGTCGTTATATATTCACCTAATTTTTTTTTAGTAAAAGAGGCCCGTTAGAAATCCTGGCATAGGGACCTTCGATAGGATGTCGGGGCCATGATATTCACTAAAAGAAATGCTAACTATAATATAAATATAAGAATTCTTAAAAAATATTTTCAGTACAGATAATATAAGTGTAATTAAAAAAAATACTTATTTTATAATTAAATTAAAAAATGTATTACATGCGAGTCAAACCTCGCGTAGGTACTAGTGTCCTGTATTGTTTAATTAATCAATTTAATTGATTTTAAGCAAGGTTAAGAACCATTATAATATTAATATTTAAGTTCGTCTATTAGGGCTCCAAATAAACTATAAAAGTATAAACTATTAATATACAGTAAGCGCTGATAATTTTCTTTTGATCTCAAAAACATTATACATATTCCCAATATTTTTACGATTTTTTAAAAATTTGTTTAACTTTTTAACAAACGTTTGGATATTTAAATCTCCTGAATTTTCAGCTTTCAATTGATACGTCACATTTTTCATCCCCTTTAAAAAGTGCCAAAAACAAATCTCAGCTTTCAAGATCAAACTGTTCAGTAGCTAAAAGGTTATTGTGTCAAATAGACAGTGTTGATTCCATAAGTGTTTTTTTTCCTATTTCGGTACGAAACGCTATAAAATAATATATTTTCATGCAGAAATATATACCGTGTATTCAGTATTCGACCAAAACCCTTGTTCTAAACACCCCTTATAGTGACTTATGTATATACTTACTGTGTTCGTACTAATTCCACATAACTTTATTTTGTATCATTTTGCAAAAATTCTAACTTATTTATATTAATAATGAAAGTAACAATTACATTGAATGGTTTCCACAATATAAATACATAAATATAACTAAAACAACAACGAGAAGAAGGAAATGGAATCAAGTAACCGGCACCTCCACCTGAAACTCTCACACTTTGAGCGTTGTAACTCTCTCGTGGCCGTGACACACAGCAATCCTTGCGAATTAATATTCAGGTAGTGCTCATACACATGCGTGCGCGTACGAATACGCGCGTACACGCTGTAGTAACACGTTTAATGTTGGTAATAAATCAAACAAAGAGATGGGGCTAATTGTATAACTTACGAGTTGCAGATTATATTTTGATGATGAGAGCAGGTCGCGCGCGCTAAGTATTTATTTCACTTCGGGGAAATGGCGGTGGTGGCGGTGATATATATGTAGTAATGAAGACCTTCACGATGTACGGTCATGTTACCACGTTCTGATTAATTAACCCCAGAACGAGGTGGTGGAGGCAAGTACGCTGTTTTGATTTTAACTTCAGAGTGGGTGTGGGTTTATATATTTTTACTCGAGTTTACTTATACATATAGAGTTAGCCAAAAGTAAGGACCGGGACATTTATTTGTATAACTTCAATTATACCAAACAAATGTCTTTATAAAGTTCAAGCAACGAACTTTTTGGCAACCTTGTTTTTTTTCTTCATAATATAACTATAACGTCATGGAACCTTTTACTAAATGGCATAATTAGTACCATTGGAAATACTTTTTTCGCTTTACTAAACATAATATTAACAAAAAGATATCGAATGCGAGTCGAACCTCGCGTACTAGTATCCCGTACCGATTATTTCTTTAATTGATTTGATTAAATGTTAATTGTATTTTAGCAAAGTAAAGAACCACTTATTTATATTACAAAACATTAACTCCAAATGTACTGTACTATCTACAAATATTTTTATAGTAGTTTTGAATTATTTTTGAAAAATTGAAGTGATTTTCGATATTTTTTGTTATCTCAGCTTCAGTACATATACCATTTCTCAGATTTTTCTTACTATTACTTTCAGAGGTATTTATCATTATATTTGTAACCTGTTACATAAATGCAAATTTAAATTTCTCGAATTGCCAGCTTTTAATACCCCACTCACCGGAATTGAACAAAAAATGTATTTGGTAACTATTTGCCTTCGTCAAAAAGTGCCAAAAACTTAAATTTGTATTAATTGTAATAATACCTAATCTTAAAAACTTAACTTTTCAATACAGTACCTACTTTACGATTATAAAACACTTTCGAAATACATTATAAATAAAAACTTGTTGTTTACTACATCTTCATTTATAATAAGAAGTTGATTTAAAATTCTGAAAAGTATTAATTATTAATAAGAGTATGTTAGAAACTTAATAAAGTTCGCTAACAAGATTGAGAAACTGTTCTTGTAGACCGCCAATTTTGATAATGAAATTCAAATTTAAAAATGCACGAAAAGATAAGTGTGTTATAATTTTAGCAGATCATTCAATACCGTGGACTCCTAGTGAGTTACATACGAGTATGTATGTATATAAAGTTTATCATTTCAATTAGAGTATTTCAATATGAATGAACAACAAATGTATGTACTTTTTAAATTATATTTACATCCAATTTAAATCAATATCCCAAACATTATAGAAATGAAATAAGGTATTGTTAATGCTGTAATTTTAGAAGGAATGGTCTATTTAATTAAGGCGAATCCTTGGATACAGACATTTACAGTAAATAATTGTTACAAATTGAATCAAAAGTTAAATTGAATTTAAATTCAAGTCATAGAAGTTCAAATCAATGTATTTTGTAATTTACATATTTATTACAGCTAACACATATACATCTATTATACAATAAATCTATTTGAAAGCTTGGTAAAGAGTACTCATCATTTTGATAAATAAATAAGACAGGCGCTTGTATTCAACTACAAATTAAATTATCAATAAGAAATCAGTTTGATTAATTTATAAAGTTAATAGAGCCATATTCCCCTGCGTTTGAAATCGTTGTACATATTTAACAGGAATGTTTTCGAACAAACTTTTTGTATGTTTTCCTTTATATAAGAAAGTTATAATTGATGTTATGAGTCCTTTCACGATGCCGTCGACAATAATAACAAGAAATGTGTACAGGTTCATTTCACCAACTCCCAGAATGAGAGAGTTTCATATCTTTTTAATAATAAGTTCTCGAGTGAATACATTTTTCTAAAAATAGACAATTTTTTTTACTTTGTAAATTTTTATAATTATTTATTACAAAATTACATTCTGACTATATATGTTTTTCAAATTCACCCTAATCGGTTCAGTGGGTGTCAGTGATAGTGATAACGTAATTACTTACAAAAACTTGTAGATAAAACTACAAATCTATGTAGATGTTACTATTCTCATTTCATTAATTCAAAAACATATAAACTTACAAGGGAACCTTTTCAAGTCGAAAATTCGTATCGAGTTTAAACTTTGTATATAGTTAGAGGAGGTTAAGGTAAGTAAGAAAAAAATTATCACAGCTGCGGTTTAGGGCGCAAAATAATCATATTTTTCAAATACATAACTCTAAATCTAATGAAAATTTAAAAAAAATCTACATTATAAAATGTTCATGATTTTTTATGCTCTTTCGAATGACGATAGTTAAAATTCGAAAAAAATAAACCGTTAACCTCCACCTCCCACTCACATTCCATGGGTTTAATTTTTTCGAATTTTGACTATCGTCATTCGAAAGAGCATAAAATTATAATATTTGATAAAAGATGATTATTTTGCACATTTTCATAGGGGTGTTTCACCCCCTTAAACCGTTTTACCACAGCTAAGATAATTTTTTCTTACTTATCTTAACCTCCTCTAACTATATACAAAGTTTAAACTCGATACGAATTTTCGACTTGAAAAGGTTCCCTTGTTAGTTAACAACTTTCTAATGAAAAATGTTTAATACTAGTTCTCTTTATCAAGAGTAAATAACATATTTTTCGTACTTGTTTTTCACCAAATCCTAGCAAATCCGAGAGCACGTTAACTACATCACTGATAATAAGCCTCACATCCATTCCGAACACACACTCACAAAATAGATTCGGCAAATAGATGTTATATATTATTCTAAAACCAGCAGCAATGGATTAAAGGAGCCATTAGGCCCGAATAGAAATAGAATAGGGGAGAGCAAAAACAAAAGTAGGGAAGCTTTGAAACTCCTCTACATGCTGGCTATGTGTGTTTCCTGCGTACAGATAACCCTTTTAGTCCGGAAGATGTGTGTAATATATTTGTGTGCGCTGTCTCTATGTCGAAAACAGTGGCGGGGAAAGCGAGTGGTCATAGATTTCTTAATTAAAATATTGTAGAGATATGACAACCATAAAAAGTAATTAATTCAAACTCTATATGGTTCTATAGAAAAAGCAGATATGCCACCCCGGGAATAAATTTTAGAACTGAAGTGATCAAATCTTCTTCTTCTTCTTCTATGTGCTTAATGTCAGCTGAATCGTCTCCTTTTCTGATAGTGATCAAATCAAATCTTGATAAATCGGCATTTTGAGACATCATATTTTTCCACTGATTTTTGATCTGAGGAGACCTGCAAATATCTACTAGGACCTACAAAGATCTACAACGATCTACAAAGACTTCTAAAGATCGTTGTAGATCGTAACGTTGAAAATTCATGAATTTTCAACATTACAATGATCTTTGTCAATCATTGTAGATTTTGTAGATCGTTTTAGATCTTTACTGGTCTCCACAGATCAAAAACTAGTGAACAAACAGGAATTTGTTTCAAAATCTAAAAAAAATTCCAGGGACATTTTAAAATATTTAAGGAGAGGTAAAAAGAGTTTGCTAGCTACTAGAAAATCAAATTTAGATATTTGAATACAGAAAACTAAAAAAAAAATACGTTTTTTTATTTATCCAGGGTTTTCACATAAAATTTATATAATTTTCGATACAGTTAAAAACAGAAAATCGATTTGGTGTTGACATAATTTATGTGTCATTACAAAAATAGACTTTTTGAAACTGTATTTGTTGATTTTGAATAAAATAAATTAATTATTTACCAAGATGATTTGTTTTGTATCAAGCTGTATGAGATCTGACAGTCAAGTAACGGGAATTTATTGAATTCTCTTTCTGATAACTTCTTTAATCTTGCGTACTAAGATACATTCATTTGTTTTTGGTACGTCTATCAAGCTTACAGGGCCGAGACATCCTTAGATTTTTAGATATTTTATTTTATTATCTTAAAGTCGATATTTCTATGGCAAATTGATATTTGGTGCATGGAAATTACTTTAAAATTTTTAATTTTAGATTTCGTTTCAATTATGTTTATTTTATAGAAAATGACGTGAAAAGTTGAAATTTTCAAACCGCAGTTCTGTATCTTAAAACGTTCTCGAGAAATGGTCTTTCAAAGTTTTTGATTTTTGAAAATTTTGGAGAAAAATGACCGTATTTTTTGAACGTGTAGTCGGATTTGATTTTTGTCGACAGATTTGAAATCAGCGTATCAAAATCTATAGAATGATATGTATAACACTTCAAAATTCGACAAAAGAATTTTCGCGAAAAATCGAAAAAAATCCAAGGGGTATACCTTAATGTCGATTTTTGACCGAATTTTTTTTTCGATTTTCAAAGTACTATACATGTCAACATATAGATTTTGATACACTGATTTCAAATCCGTCGACAAAAATCAAATCCAACTACACGTTCAAAAGTTCGGGCTATTTTTCTCCAAAATTTTCAAAAATCGAAAACTTTGAAATGCCATATCTCGAGAACGTTTTGAGATACTGAACTGCGGTTTGAAAATTTCAACTTTTCACGTTATTTTCTATAAAATAAACATAATTGAAACTAAATCTAAAATTAAAAATTTTAAAATAATTTTTATACACCAAACTTCAATTTGTCAAAAAAATATCGACTTTGAGATAAAAAATAAAAAGGATAATCATAAATTACTATATAAATCAGGGGTTTCCAACTTTCTTCCTATACAAATCTCTTTTAAAAGAATGATTTTCTGTATATACCCCCTTACATTTTTAGATTCTAGAAAATATAAATATACTACAATCTTATCGAAAAAGTACAAGCAATACATAGCAAATACATGCAATTATATATCGATAAATATAAATGAAAAGCAAAAAAGGGCATTGCAATTCAAATAGGCCCCTTGAATATATACTATAGACCCTTTTCAAACTTCCATAGACCCCCAAGGGCTCCACCTGGACCCCGTTGAGAATTCCTGGGTTAAAAAGTCGGAAGCAAACGTAGGTTATTATTCTTTACCACATTTGTAACAAATCCTTTAAGTAGCAAAATTGCACCTAAAAAACCTTTTTTAGCCTCCATTAGTCTGGACTACTTTTATTTTGTTTAATTATATATTCAATTATAATTTTAAGTAATTTAATATGTATATTAAATATAAAAGCATACAAATTTTTAAATACATAAACATAATATGTATTATAGTACAAATCGACATTTCCGGAAAATGATAATCTAATTGGTTTAATTAATTAATTAATTAATAAAAACAAAACAACATTAGAGTGGAATATAAACAAATGTCTCTACATTTATTTTTATCATATTTTTATTTTATGAACCTTGTAGCTATTTAATTTAGGGAGGTATTTATTATTATAGTAATGTTTAAACAACTGTTTTTCGAAATTAACACCAAAAACAACAATTGGCTTGTAATATAGTTTAGGAAAACATAATAAAGGATCAGTGAGAACTAATCTAAAATAGTACACTAAACATAAAACTCAATTTCATCGTCGATTATTTGTACTCATAGCAATAAAGATTTTATAAGTTGAAATTAACTTATCCACTGGACGCATTTCAGTTGGTTAAGTGCTAAATGAAGTTCTCTGAGTTTGCTTCACTAATTTGTTTTATAAATAAAGTCTTCAAAATTAATAATATAATTGAGTTTTGTTTATTATATAAATCTATTTATTTGAGGAATGACTTGTTTATGGGGTCCTTTACAAGAACCGCCACTGTTTATAGGAAGGGTGGATGTAGAGAAATTTTAGTGGTTTCCAGTTTAAAATGTAGCAGATGTTAGTGATACCGATATATTATGTGGGCTTCTTCCGCAAAGGGGTTGAATTGGAGTTTGTATTTTTTAAACCTTTGTTTACATAGTTTTAAACTTACATTATGTATGTAGGTATATATTATTGGTGGGTTGTTGATTACAGTAATATATTATGTCTATGTAACTTTGTGTTTTGAATTTTTAAGTTTTTTTTTTTACTAAAATAAAAACATTTCAGTATAATTTTATTCATTTATGTCCCGTATTATAAAAAATCTGATTGTATTTATAATGTATATACAATTAAGCTCTTAAGGTTGTTCATGCCGATTTTTCCGAAACTAATTTCTACGAGATGTCACCACCGTAGAAAAAA
The DNA here is from genome assembly GCA_949319165.1 of Sialis lutaria. NCBI lineage: Eukaryota > Metazoa > Arthropoda > Insecta > Megaloptera > Sialidae > Sialis > Sialis lutaria. The sequence goes on along the minus strand of OX439231.1, from coordinate 28,831,574 downwards.
AATTATTTGCACAAGTCTAGCCCTGAGGGGAAATGACAGATACAAGTAATTCAGTGACAATTGACGATCGAATGAAAAATAGTATATTCTCGAAATTTAACAGAGATGAAGCTACAAAGGATAGAACTAGTTCTTATGTTTTTATGCTTACATTCAATATTTTCAAATGAAAATTGCAGAATTATTATAAAATTAGAAAGCTTAAACAATTATCTATGTCGTGGTATATTTTTTTCTCCGTATTTTTCAAGAATTTTTGTTATATATTGAGTTTTATCATATCAAGAAAAATAGACACATTTTCGGTTTTTTATAATAAAATATAAAAAAATTAAATTGAAAAATTAAGTATGTCATTACAATAAAATTAATCTAGTTTATCACTGTATTTTTTCCTAAATGATTTATTAATACTGGTCAGAGCTGAACTTAAAATACAAAACCGTAATTTCTCTATAGTAATTCTTATGGCAATTCAAATAGCATGTTCAGCCTTAAGTAGATATCAGTGATATATAAAAGCAGTGGTGATTGGTTTATTGGTTTATAGTAGGGATTGATCCATGGACCATTTGCGGCTCACAGACGTTTAACTAGTTCTTCTCTTTTCTTGAGAAGTGAAAAATTAATACAATTTTCTCTTTTCTTTTTTATTGAAAATTGTCAAACTGAATTTTCAACAAAATTTACGGATTTTTATCAAAACAGTAACGAAATGCAAATTTGAAAAAATCTGTTTAGTTTATGTATTATATGACGTACAAAAACTACAAATGAATTTATAAAAATTACAGAATAATGAAACATTGCAAAATGCATTCTTATTGGACAATATCCAAGAATTCTAAAATCCATAACGATTTAACATGTAGAAAGCGTTTTCTTCTAGACCAAATTCTTCTTTATAATACTAGGCATTAATAAATAAATTACATTGTTTCAGTATAATAATAAGTATCAACATTAACAATTTTCTTTATTACTCAAAAATACATTTTCTACGACTAATACGTTTTCAGAAATTACAAAAACAATTTAAGCACGGTGATTGAAAAATGGATTAAAAAGGAAAACAATAAAAATAAAAATAACGTCATCCTTATTGTCCTGTATAAAATAATTTGTTTGTAGCGAAAAAATTCCGGTTGAAGGAACAGTTGCTGTATTGATTAAAAACAAAAGAACAGCAGTTCTATAACAATATTTGTCAAGGAGAATGCTTACCTTCTCTTTATTGCAGGATTTCATATTACTATTATCAGCATTTAGATGAAAAATTATATACTAATACATTTTCTTGAATATTTTTTTTATTAGAATATAATACATTTTATTTACTTCTCTACAAGAATATTAGATTTATATCTATTTAATCTGACGTTTCCTGAAATTATATTTGTTTTACACGCAGGCAAACAGTTCTTGTTTATTTTTTTATCCTGGTTTCATAAATTTATTTAACAAATATATATAGGTAGAAATATTTTATTTATCGAACAATATTTCAACCACAAACTCGTATAAAATTTAATTTGTTTTTCTATTGGTACATAAACATTTTTCTTTATTTTCCGACTTGCTTTTATTGAAAATGTTATTGTAACGTTAAAAACTAACTTTTTCTTTGTTTCAGGTGAGTGATTTGACATTTAATCAATAAAAACGGGAATGACATGACGGGTCACACAGTAAGTAAGTTTGTATATATTTCCTTTTTTTTTAACTAAATGTTTAAAATATAATTTACGCGTCAATATTAATTTTATGCGTATATTTTTGTTACACAAATAATTATAATGAACGAATATTTTTTAAAATAATTAATACCTTTTGGTAATGATTTGTTGTTTAGGGTTTTAAGAACACATATATGTACAAAATGTACATATACCATTTTTGTTATGAATACAATAGGAACTTACATAGTTCGTTGTTTGTACATACGTGTATATTCTAATGTCTGATTTGAATAAACAAATAGTTACCAAGCATTTATACATGGTTACCTTCTACCTGATTGTTGGAACAGATAACTTTCTGGCACTGTCTCATTTCACTGAAGTTCAAATATTTAAATTTCTAGTAACTTTTACTTGTAGTACACCATTGCTTGTATATCATCTATATTTTGAAATGTTTGTTTTATATAATATTATTATTTTAACAGTTACGGTCTATGGTAGGTTTAAACACAGGGCGGAATGTTAGGTATGCATCCGCCCCCCCCCCCTCCCCAAATATCGTAGGTAAAATTTAATAAAGTATTGTTTTTGTTGTCAGTTCAATTTTAACGCCTCCGAAAATGTGAATACGTTTAATCCTCATGTTACTCATCAAGTTTTTCTTTCTCATTTTACCATCCGAGAAGAACCCCCCCCCCTCCCCCCTAAAAAAAACAAAAGTGCTTCAATAATGCTTTTATATTTCGATTTACATAAGTAACCAATATACATACATCAACAAAGATACGAAAAATTTGCAATGTAGCAAAACAAATACACTTTATGTACGATAATATACATTACTTAAATCTCAACTAAAACGACTTGATGTTAGTTATTATATAATGTAAACATAATACATACACCGAGTGGAAATGAAACTGTATCCTTGTAAATAAGGGCTGAAACACGACGACAGCGACAATGTAAATTCGCCAACACCACGGACACAAGTGGTTTCGTGTTGTAATGACGTAACGCCGTTACGTTTAACCGTTATGGCGTGTCGTAAAACGCGAGTTTGCCCCTTGCCCCCACCGCCCTACGGAAGCCTTAACCGCGACACAACCCGCGTGCTAGTGTTTTAAGTCGTGACTTGGTGTCGTCCCACACGGACCTGATTTTAGTATTTTAACTCTAACTTGTTGATGTTATAGTGTATATATTTAATTATATCTTGAAATTCCAGATAAAACCTTTTTTCAATTAGAATTTTAAAAACAGAAAAATCAAATTTTTGAATATCATTATTAAAAAATATATACAGGGTAAGTCTTTTCAGGTGAAATAAACATGTGTATTGAGAAAAATATTTTAAGAGAAAATGTTGATATAAACATGTGTCCGAAAATTCTTCATGAGGGAGCTACAGATCCTCAGAGATTTAATCTAAAATTAGTTTTTATTTAATATTCTTGGAATTCAAACGATTATTGACCTGAAACAGAAAAATCGAGTGAAATTTTAGAAATTGGAGAAATATTTTTTCTATTTAAAATATGATCGCAAAACTTTTCGTATTTTCAATAATAAAACAACTCATAACAAAGATACTACGCATTTTATTCATTATTGAATAAAAATCACAATTGCCATGGAAAACTAAAATATGATTGTTAATCAGCCAAAACTAGAACATTCACTCGAGTGCAATATTAAATTCAAGTCAAGTAAGCTTTGGAAAAAAGAATGGTTGATGTTTGAAATTTTTATATTTGTTAAGATTCGTTGTTTATTTTGTTAATGTATATCAGCAATGCTGGTTTTAGGTGTGGAGACTGGACGACCGCCCGGGGTGCCAGTTCAGAAGGGGCGGCGGACGGTCACATGGAGAAAAACTTTTCTCTTTAAAAAACGGTTATCATTAAGTCAAATTCTTGAATATCTTTACTATCATATTTTCGTAAACGGTTGACGACCCACTGGCCTCACATATTTTAATTTTTAATTTAAATATGATACTGGAAATTGATAACAAATGTTAATACAAAACTGGGTATCAAATTTAATTACTGCATCGCAATAGGTTCTCAAAATATTAAATAAAAACTAATTTTACACAAAATCTTTGAGAGTCTGTAGTTCCCTCACGAAGAGTTTCCGGACATATGTTCATAAGAACTTTTTTGCTTGAAATATTTTTCTCAATCAGCTACCCAAGTTTGTTCCACCTGATATGACTCACCCTGTATAGAAATCAAAAGCCATAAAACTGTAGGGAGTTAGTCGGGGAAAAAATAAATTAATATAAAATGGGACAATATATAAAGACCATTGTGGTTTTTCTCTCTTCAGTGACTTTAGATTCGATTGAAGTACAAGTGTACCAAGTCTCATTTAAATTAGTGAGATATATCTCGCAATGTTCGCAAAATTGCGAATATTTCTAAAACCCCTGATCCGATTTACACCAAAATCAATAGGTCTAGAGTACTCACAGAGAAACATTTTACAAACAAATACCAATCGGAAATTATCGCAAACGAAATAAACTAAAATTTTACATCCAGACAGAAATATACATATGTACAACTGCCAGTGCTGCGCAAAAATTAATTGTGGAAGCAATAAGCAATTACCAATTAAATTGCCTTTTTTAGTTGCAACTGACAGTCAAACTAATTAATTGCAACTGCGAGCTATCACAATTAATTATTGTCCAACATTGACAGCTGTCATGAAAAAAACAGCTTTTCTTTACATTTTAATGGCAGTACAATCATAATCTGTTCTTATCTCGAACACGAATTTTCGATGGTATTATCATATATATGTAAATCCATTTCCTTCGTAAAATAATCAATTGTAAATTGTTCGTATTATATTTGTTTAGCAATGTTGTCTAAGCATGCCGTTTTTTGTACTCCGGCTCCGCTATAAGTCCCTTATTTAATTACAAAGACAGATGAGCAAATGCAAACTAGACAGTACATGTTATAAAGTTAATAATATTAACCAAACCGCATACGATCGGTCAACATTTGAACGGGACACCGGGAATTTTCCAAGAATTATATACACCTTTGGATACCTATATCATTACATTTACATAGGTATTATAAAATTTCATATGAATTTACCTTATAAGTGAATTCATCTAGTGGACGCAAATAGCGGTTATATTTATTAATTACTACACCTACATATATGATACAGGGTTTAATTTTTAATTCGTAACCGGTTTCAATGTAGATTTTATCTTATGAATACTTTATTATTATATATATTTTTTGTGTCTTGTACCGAAATTGTTAAAAAGGCATTCTTATGGAATCAATCTGTCTGTTTTTCTGCCACAGCCTTTATTAACTTTGCTAAAATTAAATTATATTAACATAATTATAAAAAGTATGTGAAATCTGAATGTAAATTATATATTTTTTATATACCCTTAAAGACTACACATTTTCTGAAAATCAGTCCGTGTGAACTGGTCCGAATCGCGACAAATGTTTTCGTGCTCCTGCCGTATCTCGAGGTACATAATACGACGCGGTAAATGCTCCAAGATTTACTCAATAAACATGTACGCTTTCTGCTGATTTCGCAGTGCCATAGTTTTTCAGTGCCGGTAATTTTCCTCTACCGTGGTAGGAAAATTTAAGTGTTATGACCGGATAAACCGAATTTTGTATATTTTTAGTGAGTGCTTTTTTTCCTTTACAATCGCTTGTGTTTTTATTCTAAAGTGGTAATTTTCAAAGCCTATGTTATGATGACAACCCTTTTTAACGTTGAGTGTTATTATTTCTTTCTAAAGAGCTTTCTGATATACACATTATATAACACATTGCGGACGTTGCTTGTATTGCTTCTTTCCCATCTCATGAAAAAAGAAATTGTCAAAAATAAAGATAATTTAATATACTTATAATTAATATTATATCTTTGTATATAAATAATATAATATAAATTTGTATATAATCAAGGAGGTAGTGGAAAATATTGATACATTTTACTTATACTGCTTTAAATTCTTAGTAATAAGGGGATCTAACTAAACCTTGAATTATCGAAAATTGATTTTTTATGAACTTTCGATTTTATATTCGAAATTAAATATAATTAAAAAAAAGAAGGTACTTCACTAAGCCATCTTAAATGAACCAAAATATAAGTTACTTCGACTTATGAGTTGCTCAATTGTAAATTATACCTAATTATTTCTTATCTGTATAAACCAAGTCAAGATTTCACCAAATACAATCTTGCGTAAATTAAATTCAAATGAAACAATAAAATATTATTACCACGAGTCTGCACAATTTAAGACATCGCGACGTGATAACAACACTGATAATGTGAGAATATAGAAGATAATCACTTAATGAAGATAAGAAATTAACATAAATTAATATTGTACAGATTCCGTTAATTATTAATTAATGCTTTATACTGAATATTCAGGGTTTAAGATTAGTTTAATAAATATTCTATGTTTTCTCTGTGATCTACATATAATATCCTTTCTGAAAGGTTCATAATATTTCTAATTTAACATAATTATAATATCACTTAAATTAAATATATACACCTTAACTTCAAGAATACAATGTCACTCGACACGTGTTTCGATTTCACAAATAGTCCTCATCAGGAGCTTAACAGTTCCAGACTAGAATTGGTAGACTTCTAATGACGACTTATTGTGAAGTCGTAACACGTGTCAAATGACATTGTTTTCTTGTGATTAAGGTGTAATCATTTAGTTTAAAGGACTATTAAAACACAGTTTCTCTGTTTTCCAGTATGAATTATGTGTACAATGTACATACTAAAATATTTATTATCTATAATTAAAATAATTTAATGTATTATTTGATAACATTTTTTGGTTTCATGTTGATTTTGATATAAATGACTGGCTTATTATGTATTAAATTCTATTTAATATTATTATTATATTGTGTACACAAAAATATTATTAATGCATATAAAATCACATATGATATTAATAATAATCCAACCAAACAAAACGCAAATCACATACCTACCACATTTAATTAAAAATAATTAATTAATCATTTCACCCAAAACAAAACCAAATGCTGCAGCCTTGTATTAATTAATAAAATAAAAACACGATTCATGCCAACATACAAAAACAGAATACTGAATACGTCAGCTTGATTGAAATGTATGGATACATTGTGTTTTGTGAATAGAGAAAATGTGAAATATCTATAAAATTCAAAAACAAGAGTATCGCAGCATACAAGCCACTACCTATAGGTACATAATATAAATGTGTAGGTACCATTTATTATATTATTGACTTTTAACTCTATGTTGCCATGTCTAGAAATTAATGAATATTGAAAACTGCGCTTCATCATTGTTGAAATAATTAGTGCTATACTTATGAACAATAGCGAATTTCTGCAATGTATGTAGGTACCTACATTACCTACTTAATTATACATTTTTCATACGTTGGTATGGTCGGTACGTATATTTATACAATAAATACTTTAAAATATGGGTTTTAAAATAAGTATACATTTTCACGTATTAAACCACAAGTACCTACGACTTACAAAGCAATTTTATGATAATGCACTAGAGCAGGATTGGTCCAACTTTTTAGTTGAAGCTTCACCCAATATATTAGATATTTTTGTTTTGTTTTGATCATCAGTGCAGGTCAGTGTTGAATTTTGGTAGGAGGGGTTGTGTAAATTAACATTTTGCCTCCGGTGTCATCTTTTTTTACTTTATATTGGATCCATATTTGTTCATTATATTGAAAATATTTGTTTTGTAAAATTTCTAAGATTGTTTTTGATCGAATCGAAAGAGTTATAAAACGTATAAATATCTTTGCAAAGTAATTTAACCATGAATATTTAAACAGTTTTTTAAATATGAATCAATATAAGTAAAACAAATTTAAAACTCTCATGCCCGGTATTATCAACCAATTTAAAGCTCCTTTAGCGCTAAATGCCCCTTTAGTAAATTTGGTGTATTACAAACGTGATTTAAATCAATATTTAAGCTCTCAATGAAAAATTTACATAATATACGTTGTAAATAAATACTGCAGAAAATTTAAAATCTATTTAATTATATATATTATGCTTGGATCTGTTGATAATATGACAGTTAGTTAAAGGAGCATTTAGTTAAACTTGATAATACTGGGCGTCAATGGATTTGTTGCGGATCGCATATATATAAAGACGTAGCTAGTCGTGGGCCGTAATTTACCCACCCCTGAACTAAAGTGTTACCTTGTCTCCAGGATCTTTATGCGGTCCATTGAGGGGTCGTAATCCACAGTTTAAGAACCACAGTCCTGAATAATACACAAGACTACTGACATGACGGTGGGAAGTAAATATAATCTTTGCCTTGAATATCACCTCACATTAATTTACCTTCTAGGCTTTAGAATCTCTTATTATATCAATTAATTATATCTCATGTTTTACTACCAGCATTTCAAAACTCGAATAAGACAAAAGCACCTACCAGTAGATATAATTAAAATAATATGGGCATACCCCGAAATATGGATCTACGACTTACGTTGCTTCGCATTAATAAGTAGGTATTTACATTTTTAATTACCACTTTTCTCTGAGGTTGCGACGGTTGCTTTGGAGTTACGTCTCTCTATATTCTCCACTATCTCTTATGCGGTGTTTACACCGAAAAAACAAAACAGAAACATCGTGTCTTTAAAATACTTCGTATTTAAAAATGTATAGGGTTTATTGCTTTTTGGTCATAAAAACACCGTGTTTATGTTTTGTTTTCTCGATGTAAACACTGCATTACGTTATTTTTCTTTTCGTGTTTTGACTAACGGAGGTGACGTTACTTTGGCGTATGGCTGTGTTTAGTCAATGTTTTATTTAAAGCAGTATAATCCATTTTGATAGATTTTTAAAAAATGTTGTTTTTACGGATTTACACGAAAATTATCGAATCGATTTTAATGAGACTTTCACTATTAAAAATACCTTATAATTATTTTTTGGATATATGATAATCAGATAATTGATTTTCAACAGGTCCGTATTATAGAAAATTTAAAGTATTTATATTTTGTAATAAAAAGTTGGTGTAAATAAATAAATTTTTTTATTAAATAATTAAGTCAGGCACGTATAATTTTTTTTTTAATATTTTCTAATAAAATTTTATAAAAATGCAAAGGATTTCATTTCGAAATAAACGCGAGTAATTTCTTTTGTGATATAAATTTATTCAAATATTACCGCAAAAGTGAACGGAACCGTAAACCAAATCCATAACCATGAAATGATTATGGTCGACTATAATATTTTCAGATTTACTGCAGTATTTCGAAATTTCATTTTTATACAAAAATTCAGTTTCTCATACATGTTCCTCATACAATATATAAAAATATCCACATGTTACATATTATGTTATTTCGATAATATTCGATTTCGCGCGATTTTGTGTCGAATTTGTATGCGGTGCGGTTCGTAACCGCACTTGTATTGTGTATGGGTGGGGTAGATGTAGAATTAGTGTTCGTGGGAATAAAATAATGCAGTAATACGCCCCGGAACTCGTGTCGGGTTGCCGATGTCGTTCCGTGAGTTTCCGGTAACGCGTTAGGAGTGTACAAATTTTATATTCACCTAGCGATTTTTATTACGTGTCGGGATTAATTTATTTCTATATGTCAGACTGTTACTCGTGAATTTTGGAAATACAATTTTACATGATCGAATTTTTGTACGATTGACAGCATAGATCTTTTATTTACATAATATGTTCTTTAAAATGAAACTCTTGATGAATAATGTATTGTACAGATAAACTACGTTATAAAAAGACACCCCACAACCATATTCGTATGTTTTTACTTGAGATAATTGAGATGGTTTATTTCAAAACTTAACTATTCATTTTTTACTTGGATTTTTTTCTCACATGATACCATTTCAGATGTTACCAAATAATGATTTATCCTTAAGTTATAATTAGTTCAAATATCATTTCCGAGACATAATGTGACTATTCTGTTAAATCTAATATATAAAATTCTCGTGTCACGGTGTGCGTAATTGAACTACTCCGAAACGGCTCGACCGATTTTCGTGAATCTTAGCGTGCATATCGGCTAGGGTGGAGAATCGGACAACATATATTTTTCATCCCCCTAAATGTTAAGGGTGGTCCACCCTTAAAATTTATTTTTATTTTTTTGGACAAAATTTTTTGTTTTTATTTTTTTATGATACATCATACAAAAATACATACAACCCTAAATTTTCACCCCTCTACGATCAACCCCTATTTTTTATTTATTAATTAAAAACTTTAATTTTTTTTGGCAAGATTTTTATTTTGTCATGACCTTAGAATAAAAAAAAATCATATTACTCTTAATTTTCACCCTTCTACGATCAACCCCTATTAATTTTTAATTTTATATTTTAATTTTATAGTATAAGTATTACCAATTCGAATTCAATATTCATAGTTAAGACAGGTCATATAAATTCGTCAAATTGACTGATTCAGTAAATCTAGTTAATAATAATCCAAAATAATAACTATTAAAAAAATATGATTGTTAGTTTAATAATTATTCCTATACCTATTATTCTAAAATTACTTTAAGTTGAATTCCACAATTTTTTAACTGAATTTGATTTTAAAATATTTTCATGTGATAATATAATGTGTAAATTTTCATCTTTAAGTGGATTCTATATTTTTTGAATATATGGTATGTTTTTCAATTATAATTCTTAATTGATTTGATATATGATATAAATAGGTGCCTATCTGATTCAATAAATAATTTTTACAGTCTATTAGGTTTTTATCTTAAAGTATTATCAAAGCAAAATTAAATAATAATTAAACTTTATTATCTTCAGTAAATCATGAACGATCTAATTTAAACCCAACGCTGAGATATTATTTTACAAATTATCTACAGCTGGGTACATACTCGTAACCCTTGAAGCAAAGTTTAGCGTCGTCACGTGGTATTAACGCAGCCACTTCAACGACGCCATTTATTACCCAATCGAGCAGACGTCTTAAACAAAAACACGTCGAATGCAGTTCCATTTCCCTAATGAGAAACTAAAGAAAAACACACGGTTCTGTTAATTAACCAATTAAATATTTACATTGACTAATTATTGGGTACCCTTACTTGTACAACTTTGGAATTCTAACAGTACGATAACATATTGCATGCACATAGATTTATTTACTTGTAAAATGACCTGTCTGACGTTAGCACCGCAAGTAACGAAAAAAGAGTTTTATTTGGTTTGTACAAAAAATGTCAATTAAAATTATTTTTAAAAAATACAAAAGAACTCCCATTTCCACCAAAGTCTGCTATTTCTAACAGCTTTATAAATCTCCAAATGAACCAATCAGAACCCAGCATTTACTATTTAATAGATGTATACCAATCTGTTAGCACGAATAGACTGATAACATATATTCGTGAAAATGAGTATTAGAGTGCTAGCCAGAACTCAATTGTTTTTAATTTCTTCGAAACTTGCGGTGCTAACTTCACACAGGTTGTGAAATGTATTTCAGAAAACTGACTTATTGCTTTAAAGTGCTCTATTGTTGCAATAATGGGAAATAAGTATAGATAGATTTACACATTTATAAATTAAAGATCCTTTCTCATTAGAACATGAAGTCTTTAATGTGAAACATTTTTTTATAAAAAGGAAAATAAAATATGAAACAATATAAACTTTTGTTGTCGTAATATTTTATAGTACCTATAAGTGGACATAAAAAATATGAATGTACATATATAGCGTGTTTGTTTTTTGTTGCTAACATTTTGTCATGAATATTTTCTATGCTGTCTTCTCGTAAAAGTCTAGACAAATTAAAACAGTATTGTTCAATGACTAATATATTTATAATGTCATTTAATACGTGTTAAAAACTATTAATTCAATAAAATAAACATTGAAATCTCCAGTATTTCAGTCCAAGGACACCAACATTTATTTTTATTTTAGAACAGATTTACATGTAACATATAAAGTTGAATAAATAATCTATTATACAGTAGAAAATCTATAAGTCAAACCTCGATAAGTCTTAATCCTATATAAGTTGAAGAAAATATCTGCCCCATAACTTCTATTAGTGGAAGTATAATCCCTATAACTAATTACGGTTTCGTTAGGAGGTATTTTCAATACATTTTTACCCTTGAAGTTTTGTGACCTATATAACTCGACAGATGTTAAATCTCTATAAGTCGAACCCGTCTCTGTAAAAACCTCTCTAACTCGAAACTTCTTTACCTCGAATTTTTAACATTTTTCTTGAACGTCGACTTGTTGAGGTTCTACTATATTTATTTTTTATATCAGCAATGAAAATCGTACGAAAATAAACTTAATAATATTAAAAGGCAAGTTGAAACTGAATCATTAATTGTTTTATCAATATATTATCTTTACAATGTTAGACTTCATAAGTGAAAAATCGATAGAATAAAGGTAGGTTTAATAGCGATTAAGACATGAGACATTATTTATAGCAGTGTTTTTAAATGTACGTGCTAGGCAGTCCATTAGGGCCTTACTATTTTAAGAGAACTGTGACTTTCGTGTTTAGGTGCAGTTTTTCATGATATAAACAACCATATTTGACATTTTTGAAATTATTTGTTGTAAGTAAAAAAATCTCATATAGACAACATAATGCAGCTGGAGCAATCGATCGTAAAGGCGTAAATTGATTTTGGTCTAGACCGAAACCTAACCATAATCTTTCTACGGAATACCGAATTATGTTATTTTGGGTATGGATTTGGTCAGTGTATATAGAATTTAAATTTCTAAAATCATAGACAGCATTACACAGTTGTCAATCGTACTGGAAATACATTGAATGTAGAATGATTTTGGCCTAGTTTTGGTAGTAGATTTCTTTCTAATATTATACTGCGTGCATAATGCATATACATATTTTTGTAAATACACAAAAGTAATAAGTAGTACTTATAGGTGGGCATTTACTCGTTAAGCCGTTAATCGTTAATTAACGAAGTTAACTAAATGATTAACGGAATAACTTTTAAGTTAACTAAAAAAAAATTTTAACGCTTTTGTTGACTTCCGTTAACTTTAGTCCGTTCCATTGGTTGTTTGATAACAAGTACATAAGAAAGTTGTCGAAAGAGCAAAAAAAAGGTTTTCAAACATTTAGGATGGTTAACTTTTAACGGTTAACTTTCGTTAAAATTTCACAATTTCAGTTAATTTTAACTTCCGATACATTTTCGGAATTTTAACGCTTTAATTATTAACGAAGTTAACTTTTCGATTAACTGTGCCCACCTATGGTAGTACTGATTAAAAAAAAATTGCGCAATTCATACATGCATTTTTTTTAATACCAAACTAAAAATAGAGATACATTCAACAATCTCTGTACAAATATTACAAATTAACTTTATGGCGAATGATTCTTTAGAATTTGTAATTACTGAGAATGACGTAATTCCAATATAAATCTGCATATAGAAACGATTGCCTTACTGTGTAGGATGCGCTATTTTGCAGTCATTGTTATAAATGGATTTTGTATTTTATGACTTCTCTCCATACACGTCATGTGCTAGTTTTTGTAAAAACAACTTGTGTATTAATTTTATGCATACCTGTCACTTTTAATTAAAAATCAGATTAATATACGTCGTGTTTAGTTACGTCAGTTAAAAAGGTTTTTCAAACTTTTCGATGAGATATTAAGCTAATATTTAGGATAAGCTATAAAAAGGCTTCTTATACAAAATGCAGAAAATCTTTCCTAAAGAAGTGAAGAAGGTTTTGAAAGTAAACTTCCATATTTATCTATAGATCTTCGTTTTGATGGTCTAGAAAATGTCACCTAAATAGTTTTTAAAACACATTAGTTATAACAAATTTGTTAAGTGCGAGTCGTGCAAGTTATATTTAAAAGTTTGTCTTTTAGAAAACAGATGGATGAAAATGTACTATTTATTTTTTCAACAATTTTGAATTGATCTCGACATCTATGGTAGAGTTATTAACAAATTTTTACGATTTTTTTAATTTTAACAATAACAAAACATTTACTTATTTGAATTCTTCAAATTTATAGTTTTTATTTGATACATCACTAGACGGAAATGAATAATTAATGCTTCCTGGCCATATCACAGATACAAGAAGCTTTGCGATCGTTTTTAAATGATTTAAAAAAAATGTTATCCGATTTCAAAATTTATACTTGATGTTTCCGTTTCAGATCAAGATAAATATAACTCGTAAACCGTTGAACAGATAATAATGAATTATTAAAAAATAATAAGAAAAATATCGAATAATTATTTTTAAATAAAATTATATGAAAATTCATACATGTGAATACTTTATCGGTGTTTATTAAAATTGTTCGATTATTAACTATCTTTGGTGAACTAAGTACGAGAAAGCACTGTGCATTTACTTGGCAGGTGTTTTTTTTTCGATTTAGCAGTTAGAAGGCTGTGACGGACATACACTCAACTCGTACTTTATCGACGTTGTTGGTAATTCAAACGATTACTTTATGTCGACGAGCTAGTTGAATATTTCCTTACTAAGACGAAAACGGTTGTGCTCATGCGCCAATAGATGTTCAAAATTCAAAATCAAATTTATTTGTTAAATAAATGCATACAAGTTCGATTGTATATCAACTACAATACACTTTTTTTACTCGGGAATATCTGTAATTTACGTTAATTATCAAATATTAATTGAATAACTGAATCAACAACCATAGATGCATGTTAACTGTCAAATCTAAATTGAAAAGTGACTGTTACGAAAACTATGGAAATTAGGGACTTTTGTAAATATTGTAGGTACAAATATAATAATAAGTAGCTGAATAATAAAATCCCGATTTGTGGACATTTGTTCGATTTTCGCGATGGACCCCTGAAAAAAAAAAAGAAATTAACCTTTGTGGCACTCAATATTTTATTTTAATTTTCCTAATATTAAATGATAATCTTTATAGAAGAATTTAACGTCAATTGGTGAATTTAAATTTCGCGCAGAAATATAGCAGTCACGGTGGTATTATGGTGGTATAAGGCCGCTAAATTGATCGTTTGGCCCGCCGATAAAGTGAGGGTCGATAAAGTGCGTGTTGAGTGTAGTTGATTTATAAATGCTCACTTATTCGGATTTTAAAATGGAACACTAAAAAAATTTAATAAATAATTTATCGTCCGGAGAAGTTTTATGCATACACCGTAAAACCTAAATATACAAAATGCAAACATAAAATTAAATAACATTTGATAAATTAAATTATAAATTGACATAAACCCTTATTATAGTATAATTAAACAGAAGTACATTCAAATTAAACTTAAACCTCTTGAAAAGAGCACATTTTAAAAGCACAAAGTTTGTGTATATAAATAAGATATAGCTCTTATGTGTAGTGTGCTCAGAAACGCGTCAAATACAAATTTTACTCCTGTGCAAATTAGAATGATTACTAAAATATGAATGAGAAATGAAATTCAAATATAGCGTTAGCTCCTCGTTAATTCCACTGTCATATTTTATTTACAGTTCCAAGATATTAAATGTGATACAGAATCTTCAGCGTGGGATTAAAACTCAATGCAAATATGAGAGATAATCTCAAATTTCTATCGAAACTGAGTCACTCAAATGTTATGTAATGTATTGAAGTATTCCCAAAACGATTGTTCGTTTGTAAAATGATATACAGTTATAAGGGCGTCGCTATGGTATGAAAATTGGAATATTATACACCCTTCGTCTATAAATATAAATTATTAAATATTATTGGCTTAATAACTCGATTTGGAACGTAATTAACAAGAAAATGTAAAATATGGTAGTATAAAACTGAGGGTTTATTGTACATTAAATTATTTATCGTTCCAGTAGTTTGATTATAAATTCAAATCAATAATTTGTAGGTTCTGCGAAATAAATATTTTGATATTTTTTAATCCTAAAAGGATTAGGTGCTTCAAACGTACATTGCGTTTTGATGTGATTATGACGCTAGTATAGTTTATACGACAATTTTTAATAACTAGGTCAGGCACGTATTAGGAAAAAGAAAACATAGTTGATATTTTCTAACAAAATAATTATTTATGCTTGTTTTTGACGTAACTCTAGCAGTTTTTAGGAACACCTATCGATTTTGGTCGGTTTCATTTATTCTATTTTTATTTTCTATTAGAAATTCTATCTAAAAAATGATTTGATTTAGAAATAGTCGCTGGTAAATGTTCAAGATAAAATATTTTTTAATATTTATTGAGTCATATTATACATTACATATAAAATTGATAGAAAACAAGTTATAACAAGTATAAAATTAATAGAAAATATTGAAAATCAGTGTGCTATGAAGATTTAATAAAACACAAACAAATGATAAAAAAATTTAAAACAATAATTTCAGATATGTGTGCCTTATTTCGCAGATTTTTAACATTTTTGAGCATTATTCATAAAAAAATATAATTCGTTATCAATTAAAATCAAATACATTTAAAATTTGCGAACAAATGACATAAAAACCTTAAACTATTGTTTTAAATATTTTAATCATTTGTTCTCAATTTATTAAAACTTCATAGCACACTGATTTTCGATATTTTCTATTAATTTTATACTTGTTATAACTTGTTTTCTATCAATTTTACCATCATACATGTATTACACTTTTATAAAGAGAACATCCTCAGCTACAAAATTCAATAATAATATACAGGGTGTTTCATTTAAAAAAATGTTATATTTCAATATATCTCTGAAATTTGACATTCAATTGTTTTTTGACACCGCCATTATTCATCCCGGAAAAAATACTGACACTTTACCCATTTAACCGATCTTCTAGCTCCAATAATAACAAAGTTAGCAATGATCACTCGGTTCCCGCGAACATCCTGTATACCATATATTTATAAATATTTTAAAAAACTACAAATTTTTTTATAAGGAATATCACTCACACAAAAATTAATTAAATAATACCTGTTACTATTATTCTTTCCCTAAAATCAAATAAAATTGTTTTGAGGACTATGAAAAATACTTACGTATCTTATGATCAATATAAGATTCAATAAAAACATACCTATATAGTATAGTATATATACGTCCTATATTATTCGCTTTATTGGTTTAAGTATATATATTATACACATTCTTACTGATACTTGACGATACCGTTGTGGAGTAGAATGACATGAAGGGTATTAAATTCCTCTGCAGTAAACCTGGTTTTATTAATTATAAAAGATACAATAAAGGTGAAGTGGAATTTACAGCGTCTATATACTCGCAGTAGCTGTATATTGTTTATTAATAGGATTATGGCTCAAACTTCACTAATTAACAGTGTAAACAGAGTAAGATGTCTAGTACAGATTATTGTCAAAGTATTGATGATTATAATTCTTGTTGAAATATGCGTGGTTTTAGTTATACAGTAGCACTTCGCAATAACACGACGTAATTGTGACACCTTCGCCATTAAGTGAAAAACGCTGGTAAGTGAATTTAGGCTTTGTGCCTGCAAACAAAACTACGTATTATAAAACTATAAAACAATGATAGAAATGGAAATTCACACAATATTTACCTTTACATAAATATATCTTTAGTATTTACACGATTTACAATTGAAAAATAAAAAGACAGATTTAAGAGCGCCGTTATTGTGAAACGCCGTTAAGCGAGTAACTGTTTTTGCGAGGTGCTACTGTAGTTGGAATCATTAAATTTTTCTCTGGTTCTTTCACATTTTAATTTTAGAAAACATTTATTTTTTTGGTTCAATATTCGTTATAAATTCATTATAATGAAACCAATTAAATCTTGGAATAACTTTTTGAAATGTACGAAATGCACTAATGGAAATTTATAACAAAGGATTTTTTTTTTAATTACGAAAAGCAAATTTCTATCCAAACCCAAACAAAACCAATTATCCTTAATTCTGGAAATATGTTATTTGTGTTTTGACGAGATCGAGACGGTATCAACTTTATATGTGATTCGATATATTTCAAAAATTCTGAAATATATTTTTTATAAAAAAAAAATCATACAATAATTTTATCTACTTTTTTTCAATCTATGTGGAACCAATACCATAATTCTTATTACATTGTTTTGAATTTTGTTCTTACTTTTTGACAACTTTGACTCTCTTATGAGTATACTTCAATTTAATACATCAGTTTGATGCTTAATGTTTTTTATCCCTGTATACCCTAATAAAATTTATAAAATAATTATAATTTTATTTATTTGTTTTATTTCATAACTTGCCGAAAATGAATAAAAACTTAATTAGCACAAACCACTAAAAAGTAGATATTTCAATATTTTTATTTATTGATTTACGGCCATTTTTACCGTAATTAGAAAGCTTAAAATTTTCCTCAGTTTTTTTTAATAAAAATTATTTGATTTTTTAATTATTGTACTCATTGTCAGGGTAAGATAATCTGCACACATCAATTTTTCATATCAATATGTTATAAATAATTAATATCCATGGTATATAATAACTAACTAATTAATACATTAAGCACACATAAAAAGAACAATCTGGAAATACAATAAGAGTAAAAGTTTGACAGCACCCTACTCATCTATTCACATCCTATTTCTTGTTTGGAGTATCCTTTGTAGATTGTCTTACAGGATGTCGTACAAGGTGCAGGATGTTCCCTCCAATCTATTATCCTTTATTGCAATAATGCCTGCCATATTGTCTATTAAATACCGTTTACTTCTTGTATACTATTGTGATACATAATTGTTATTATAATAAATATGTATTAATTATGTTATAAATTTAGGTGATATTTACTATATTGGTTTAGTTATTTTTACCAATTTCGTCCAATTATTATTTGTCACCGACCACATGTTTTGGCCAAATTCCATTGAGAAATTCGTCAAATTCGCAATTCTAGAGTCAATTTTGATCTGGAGTTAACTCCTTTTTGGCCCAAATAGTTGACAATTATTTTCTTTTTAAAGTAAGGAAGCATTGAATAAGAATAATTTTCAAGAAAATTAGTTTATTTCAAGAAAGAACACAGTAACGAGTGTACTAACTAAATTCTAAGCCCAAAAACAAAGAGTCAGCTCCTAGAGTTAACTCCATTTTTACCCATGCGAATGAAGCAGCTTACTCATTCTAGCGGATACCTTGACAACTATCAACGGTATATAGGTAAATCTTTGTTGAACCAAACGAAAGAATGATTTTTTCCCCCAAGAAACGGTTGTTAATTATGTTTGGCCTAAAAATGGAGTTAACTCGTTGTTGCTGCAAACCCCTCAATTACTGAAATTAAGTTGAAGTATTTACCTCAATTTATATTACAAAAATACTCTATACTATAAAAGTAGAGATCTTCTTTTGACAAAATAACGTTTTTTTTTTCAACTCAACAATAATACGATTGGTAAATTTGATCGGACTCTCATCTGACATGAGACGATGTTTGTAATTTCTTCCCTAAACGAATTCAATTGTATTTTTGACATTTTCTAATTTGAAAGCATCTGGGTAGACGTTTAGATACTAACCATTAAACAAAATGTAACGTCTTAAACAGTGTTTCTTAACCTTATTTCATATGTGCCTCATTTTTTTAATATAAGACTTGTAACTCCCTCCTCTCTTACAAAAGAAAATTTATTTAATTTAAAAAATAATTTTGCCTCATATGTGAAACATATATGTTTCTTACATTATTTTATATTTTTGTCCAATAAATATAATAAAATAAAATATTTTTATTTTTTTCACGCATCTTCTTTAATCACTTTGTACCCCCTCTAATCTTTCGGGCGCGCCCCTTATGTTGAGAAACACTAGTCTAAATGATTTCATCTCAAAATTTGTATTAGATAACGTATTGATTCTATATAATGTCATAGTATTTTTCGTTGGAACTTATTTCTTTAATTGCGAAAAGGATTTGGTTTGAAATTGCTATCTACGCATTGATCCTGATAATTAAGGGTATATTCATTGGAGACAACAAACAGTAAAATTCATCAAAGTCTATATTTGTTAGGTACTTCTAGCTTAACGACATATTATGTAGTATGAAATAGAGATGTGAAATTCACGAATGATTCGTTCTTTTTGAACGAATCTTTTCAGTGAACGAATCAACTTGAATTAGTATCTTGAAAAGGATTCGGTCTTTTGTCCACTGCATTCAGCGGTAATGAAATTTTTTATGAGCTATCAAAATATATATTCTTATAATTTTCAATGTCACTTATTAATCAATTAACTGAAAATATTGAAATAATTAAGTAAATCAAGTCTACTTAATGAGACACTGACTCGAATCGCTAAAAAAATATAACTGACTACCCCATATAAGAAATTAAAAGGGGCTAGGCATGGCTCAAGCTTGCCCTAATGCTAGTCAACTCTGGGCCAAGCCGTGCACCCAACACTGGGCCAACATACAAATTATAACTCCGTTCAAGGCTCGGCCAAGGCTTGTCGACCAATATAGTACCAAGGCTGGTCTAGAGTCTAGCTAGTACAAAATAACAAAGGACCCACGGTTGGCTTACAATTAGGATTGAGGCAACTACCTATATAATTAGTTTTACAATACTTGTGAAAAAAAATCCAAACATTGACAATTTTTTGACCCGTCATATTGGTTTTTCCTTTTACGTTGTTGACATACCTTACCTACATATGTACATATACATAAACTGCCAAAATCATAACCCTCCTTTTTTCCGTAGTCGGGTAAAAATTCTTATTTTCCCATAGCTAGTGTATCTAGGTACTATTAAAGACCTCTGGTTTGATGACACAGTACGCATTGCGTCTGATTCCTGATTTCTAGCCTCTTCCACAATGGCTACCTCCAACATAACGATCCTGTCGAGATACGCCACAAATTAAAGGATTGAAAAACACGGATTCGGCAATTTTCTGTGTGTTTTTGTGTTCCCGCCTACTTTCTGTTCGCGCAAATCGTTTGATCAGTTTTAAATCAACGGCTTTGAATACGATATCGTATTTTTTTTTAGAAATCGCCGCGCTTGATTCTGTTGAAAAAAGTTTTATTATTTCATTTTCCGATATTGGAAGTTATTTTGTGTTTTTGTTCAATGAAATTAATTACTACCTTGGTTGCCTTTTTGTTTAAAATTAATTTATAAATCTGTTCGTTGTACATACTTTAAAAATAAACGTTGTATGTATATTTAATTATGTAATTAAATATAGCAAGTTGTGCATGTATTATAATTTGTAAGTATTATATGTATATGCGACACATATGTATGTCCTTACTGACGCTAATATGTTAGCGCATACATTTATAAAAACTGTTGATAATAATAATAATAAAATTAAATGTCTACATAATTCTGGATGTTAATGTATAAGAACAAGAACTAACCAATAAATAAAAAAAATATTAATTTCATTTTTTAGTAGAAATGCTTAATAATAATATAGATAATTTATAAAAATACATGAGAATTTAATACACAAGTAAAAATAAAAAATAAAACAAATTATTTCTAACATTACAATTTATTGATTTCATTTACATATTTTGCAAAGTTTTTTCAAATGTAGTTTAAAGTTTAAGTCCCGAAATCTCTATAGTAACGTTTTTTTTCTTTTTATCTCTTTAATTTAGGGTTATTATTTATAAGTATATTAGTAGTCATAAGTCACTTCTCTGAATGAAATCTTCTGATATCGTATAGGTATAAACATAAAATAGTTTTTATTTGTGAATTTTAGTGACTTTTATTTTAATTGCACAGTGCAAAATTAATTTAATAATAATTACTATATATTTTTAACGAGCTTCAACAAGTTCTCTAACTTATTGTGCAAATTCCTTTGTACATTCTAAACCACTTTCGATAATGTCCCAATCTAAAAACATGATGAATATTTAATTATTGTTTCTTAACAAAAACTTATGAGGTCCAGGGACCCCTTTTTAAACAATTATTTTTCAGATACCCCTCCCTGACAGAAAAACAAAGAAGGTCGTTAGATACTGATTATATAATCACTGGTATATAGAAATGTTAGGTACTTTATTTTATTCCAAACATATTTCATGGATCCCCGGCAATAGTTCATCGGACCCTAATTTAAGAACCTCTGCTTTAGATAGTCGTTATATATTTAGTGAAATAATGAATAATATAAAATATATTTCCTATATTAGGTATTTTATATTGTTTTCAAAGTACTTATAAAATTACTAGCTTTTATCTGCGATTTTGTTCACGTGTTTAATGAAAACAACACCATGAATCCATTAAGGTAAATACATATACAAAATATACATTAGAGCTGGGCGCGGGCCGTGAATTCTTCGGGTCACGCCGTGTCACGGCCGTGACCCGCGTGAGCGTGAGCGATTTTCAAATATTGGATCGTGAGCGTGCGTGATCGTGAAATAAAACAATCGTGCGTGACCGTGCGTGAGTAAATTTTTGTCGTGCGTGAGTCCGTGAGTCGTGACTATGCATATTTTTAGAATGATACGTTTGGATTCGTTTCACATATTTAATTGTTAATACGAAATGCTACAATTGACTACAATAAGAATTTCAAAGAAGAAGCACTGTAAAATTTAATAGTCAGCGTTGCCAACTTGTAATAAATTTAAAATCCCTCTGTCGACACGTTAATAATCCCCCAGATTTTAAAATGTATTGGTTGTTACTATTACATACTATGTTTTATTTCCATTTTATCAATTTTTTTGTTATTATTTGCACTAAAAATGTAGTTTAAAAGAAATAATACAAATATAAATATACAGGTTGATCCAGACCACCCGTCCACTATGTTTTACGCCCAAACTATTAAAGATAGAGTTTTATAAAAAAAGTTTTAGTATGTATATCGACCCTAAAGAATTTCAAGAAAATATTTTCAACCCCCTAAAACTGCGCATTAGGGGGTAGTTTGGGGGGTACATGCCCGTTTCTCAGTAAAATCAAATGGAACGGTATATTCAAAAGTACATAATTGTAAAGACCATAAAAAAGTAAGAAACTTTTGTAAAACAAAAATTTTCATACTTTCAATTGTTTAGAAAATATGGTGACTTGATCTCAAATTTTAGGGTTTTACTAAAAGTGCTCTAATTTCGTTGAATATTAATGGAATTTTATTCTTTTTTTAAATTTAGAAAGTAGAAATAATGACTTTTGCAATGATTTATGAATATTTAAGATTTTGATAGTTTAAAGTGACAAAAGCGACATATAAAAAATGCAAAAGTTCAATTAGCGATAATTCAAAAAATTTAAATACCATGGTATATCAATTAGTACTTTATCTGAAAAAAGACATATAAATAAACAACTTTTGTTAAGAAAATTAAAAATTAAAAATCAAAATATTAAAATGGAAAATTGAAAATTATAATTTTTAATTTAAAATTTTATTATCAAATGTTACGTATCTTTTTTAAGATAAAGTATTATTTGATATACCATTGTATTTAAATTTTTTGAATTATCGCTAATTGAACTTTTGCATTTTTGATATGTCGCGTATGTCACTTTAAACTATCAAAATCTTAAATATTCATAGATCATTGCAAAGGTCATTATTTCTACTTTCTAAATTTAAAAAAATAATAAAATTCCATTAATATTCAACGAAATTAGAGCACTTTTAGTAAAACCCTAAAATTTGAGATCAAGTCGCCATATTTTCTAAACAATTGAAAGTATGAAAATTTTTGTTTTACAAAAGTTTCTTACTTTTTTATGGTCTTTACAATTATGTACTTTTGAATATACCGTTCCATTTGATTTTACTGAGAAACGGGCATGTACCCCCCAAACTACCCCCTAAGGCGCAGTTTTAGGGGGTTGAAAATATTTTCTAGAAATTCTTTAGGGTCGATATACATAGTAAAACTTTTTTTTCAAAACTCTATCTTCAATAGTTTGGGCGTAAAACATAGTGGACGGGTGGTCTGGATCATCCTGTATATTAGGTATATTGCACGAAAAAAATTAATTAAATTTTTTATTTATTTCATATTATTAAATCGTGTCACGACCGTGACCCGCCGTGCGTGATCGGGCGTGAGTAAAAAAATACAATTCGTGAGCGTGCGTGATCGTGATTTTTATTTCTGAGACCGTGAGTGAGCGGGCGTGACTAAAAAAAAATTGCTCGTGAGCGTTCGTGATCGTGAGCAAAAATTACTCACGCGCCCAGCTCTAATATACATATCTGTATGGTTGTCGATAAAAGAGGTTTTTAGTTTTGTATTTGCACGATAGATATCACTAAATTAACCAAACCTATCGCTCATACAAATGACACCCATTTTTTTCTAATACATTTTTCGGGTAACAAAGTACCCTATGTCCTTCTGACATATACTGAGTATGTACAAGCTAATTTGGAAATGTAACAAACAGACAGAGAGACAAACACATTTTCGCATTTATGTATGGATTATTTATAGATTTATAGATTACCTGATGTTCCACATTTAAATTCATCGAATTTGCAGTTGGATTCGAAGTATTTTTTTTCTTTAGTATAATATTGTTGGACACAGACTGGCGTTATATGAGGACATTTCGTTAATACATTCCTGCGACACTCATTTATATCGTATGGACCATACCGTGTTGATACCATTGATATGGTGATAGCTTTAAATTGAGAACAAATAGTTAATACAACATAGAAATTACCCCCCTTCACCACACTTATGAACACATCTTGATTATTGAAATAATTTTCCCCAGATGTTTTTGATTATTAAATTTAAATTAAGTTACCCTGCGGTTTTTCCGTCATGATATAAATAATCTATATAGTATGGGGATTTCGGAAACTATATAATATAGAGATTATGTGAAATGAGATAAAAGGTACAAACAAATGGTGCATTTACATTCCACAAAATTTGCTAGTCAACTAGATATTAACCAAAAACTGTGTTAGACCTAAATTTTCTATCGTGAATATTTATTAAGCGACTCGAAACTAAAAAAATATTATGACTTTCACTGTTTGAAAAGAATCAGTAATTAGTTCAGGTTGTATAATAATAAATATCGAATTTTAAATAATTAGGTCAAGCACGTATTAAGAAAAAAAACACCTTTTTCTAATAAAGGATTTGATTAAAAAAAAACGAAACTGAGGTAACTACTACTTCTTATCACTTTAAAATAAAATTAAAATATAAAATACTTGTAAAAATTAAAAAAATGGGAACTTACCAATAAAAAGAATGAAATAAAATGCGTACATTTTTTTATGTAAAAATATTTTTCAATAATATCATAAATATATAAATTTCACGGTTTATATGTATATACAGGGTCCTCCAATAGTGCGTCCGGCATTCCTAGCGCACTTCCCGTAGGAGATAGAAAAAAAAGTTTGGTACATAATATTATTGGTTTGAAAAGATCAACGTTGTAAAATTATTTTCAATAATACAGGATGTCCCATTTTTGAGCTGTAACAAAAACAAACATTTTTTTAAATGGAACCCCCTATAACTTTTTCAGTATTCCGATGTCATATTTTAACATCCACATTATCATGTATTCATTTTTTGATTTAGTGACAGTGTTGCCAAATTATAAATTTTTTTCCGAAAAATAATCCATAAACAGGGTCAACTTTAAAAAATCGTAGCGACCTCGTTTTTTTTGAAGCGATTGATTTTTTTAACACTAATATTAGTCCTGATAAAGAGTGACATTTTGATAATAATCAATTTGAATTTAATTATACAGGATGTCCATAAAAAAATGTTAAAATTTTCAAACTTAAAAATGATAAAACTCATTTTTTTCAAATGTGACTACCCTTTTTTTATTTCGCTATTCGATGAGGGTTTTTCTCCTTTTCAATTTGTATATGGGATGTCCTATGTCTAAACCCCATAGTTTCTCAGATATTCAATACTTTTAATAAAATTAACCTTTTTATTACACTTTTATGCACCGAAGTAGGCCGTGCTGATGAAAAACAAATGACAAAATGTTAACTTAAGTATCAATGTAATATTTGATCAAAATTAATAGTTAAAACGGATTATACTTATGTAATACAACTATTTCTTTTATTTAAAAAAATTATGAAAAGTTACAAAATTGAAAAAACATAATAGATAAAAGTTCAAAATAAATGTTCTAAATGTCATCTATTTCATCCAGGCTCAAATCATGGCTCAAGTCAAATTGCCGGCATGTGTTTTTCATCAGCACGGCCTACTTCAGTGCATAAAAGTGTAATAAAAAGGTTAATTTTATTAAAAGTATTGAATATCTGAGAAACTATGGGATTTAGACATAGGACATCCCATATACAAATTGAAAAGGAGAAAAACCCTCATCGAATAGCGAAATAAAAAAAGGGTAGTCACATTTGAAAAAAATGAGTTTTATCATTTTTATGTTTGAAAATTTTAACATTTTTTCATGGACATCCTGTATAATTAAATTCAAATTGGTTACTATTAAAATGTTACTCTTTATCAGGATTAATATTATTGTTAAAAAAATCAATCGCTTCAAAAAAAACGAGGTCGCTACGATTTTTTAAAGTTGACCCTGTTTATGGATTATTTTTCGGAAAAAAACTTATAATTTGGCAACACTGTCACTAAATCAAAAAATGAATACATGATAATGTGGAGGTTAAAATATGACATCGGAATACTGAAAAAGTTATAGGGGGTTCCATTTAAAAAAATGTTTGTTTTTGTTACAGCGCAAAAATGGGACATCCTGTATTATTGAAAATAATTTTAAGACGTTGATCTTTTCAAACCAATAATATTATGTACCAAACTTTTTTTTCTATCTCCTACGGGAAGTGCGCTAGGAATGCCGGACGCACTATTGGAGGACCCTGTATACTTCATAATGATTGTTTTATATGTTTTTCTTAATGATTTATTTTCATAGTCATTTGCTTAAATTACTTATCTAATTATTTACTATTGCATTAAAAACTACATACTTAGGTATCTCGGATTTTTATAGAGGGACCATTGACATAATATATACATAAAATATTAATATTTTTTTAAATTATGGTTGATCAGTATTCTTTAGAACTTCAGGAACAATTTGAGATCAATTTTGATTTGAACAAAAATTATTAATTTTAAAATTTTTTCCTCGAAATAAACATTTTTATGTTTTTTTAAACCCTCTAGAAAGAGTATTTTTCTGTTAAATTCAATATTTGTAGTCCCGATCGATTCGTCTAAGTGTCCCCAATAAATATCAACCATAAAAACACCCCGTCATCGATATAGATTTTGAGAAAAATTGAAAATAATCTTGAAAACGGGGTTTTCACCCTTCAACCCCTTTTTTATGGGTGTTGCACTACTTTTCGCTAGTTCGGGTTATATTTTTTTAATTCTACGCCCCAAAATCTATAATAATCAACCATAAAATTGCTTTCCCCTAAAAGTTCGGATTTTGGCACTCTTCACTGCACCCTTGACTGGGTTAACAGTTTACTTAAAAAGTTTTGATTATACGAAAAAAGTATAAATACCTTTTTTGTGTAGAATTTTATAAGCTACAATTTTCTTCATAACAATTTTTCTCGAAAAATTAATAATTTTTGAGATATTTGCAAAAAACTAGAATCAGCTCCCCTTTACCCCCTAAAAAATAAAAACCCGCCATCCAAATTAAGGGGACTTTTTAGGGTATGTTTAGGACATCAAAATAAAAGTCTCCACCAAAATCCAGCTTGGTCGGAATTTTTTCTTAGTTTGACCGTTTTATTGAATATATTGCCTGGGCTGTATATCTTTTAACAATCTGGTCCCTCGTTGTTTGCCGATTGCGTGGTTATATCACTTTTCGGAACTGGAAGTAAAATATATTATTATGTGGAACATGAATCAAATGTGGTCTAATTGTAAATACGACTCTGTTTATAAGAAATATCATAAAAATAATAAGTCTAACAATTAAATAGATTATTCATAAAACATTGCTTCTGCATAGTAATAATGTATTAAATATTGGAAAAATTGATAATTTTTTTGTTAATTATTCTTTAATTAATATATTTTTATAATGAATTTTATTATATTTTGAATAGTTAAATATAATTGATGTTTGTATATCAAGGCCGATTTTATATTGTATACATATGTGTAGTTATACTAAAAGTGAACAACATTGATTAAAATGCCGAGAAAAAATATCCCTATTTATTGTATCCGTAACCGATTTATCATACTCCAAAAACCATTATACAGGATGATTCAGCACTGTCGTGTCAAACTTAAACAGTAGATTGAGAACAATATTTTAAGCAAAAAACTTCTGATAAACATGTGTTAAGTATACTTAACACATGTTTATCAGAAGTTTTTTGCTTAAAATATCTTTGGAGGACTGTATACAGTCCTCCAAAGATTTTGCTCAAAATGAGTTTTTATTTAATATCTAGAGTTAGAGAACCCTTTGCGATAAAATTATGAAATTTGGTATTCTCTTTAGCATTAATAAGTATTATCGATTTCTCGTATTATAATTTAGACCAGGGATGTATGGGACACATCGATTTTTATCTAGTATTTTTTGTTCTTTAACTTTTTTATAAAATTGGGCACTTATTTAAGGTTATATGACACAAAATACGCAAAAACATACTTTACTTATTTGTCATAGGATAAACCGTTTTCGAGAAATATCGATCAATAGAAGAGAAAGCATGCAGAATTTAACTTAATACGGATGCTTCAAATTACAAATAATAAATTTTTATTCTTGTTTGGCACGACAGTAGGTAATGAATCGCCCTGTATATTCCATTGTTAAAACTGAAACAAAACCAAAATGGCCATAGATAGCTCGTTTATCTCACTATTTTCTTACAATTAGTTGAACATAGACATTTATCAAAAAAAAAAAAAAACTAACAGCAATCATAATACTTTGATCCCCTCTTTTCTTATACACAAGCAGAAGAACAAACACTAACGATGTGGTTAACAACAATCGTGTCTCTGATAGCTTCTCAACCACACACTGATAATAATGAGTAATAAAACGCCAAAAGAGAATCTTCGTAATAAAAAAACACAAATTTATTAGCAGAGCTACATGGACCATCAATCAAATTCACACACAGGCGTACACACACACAGACACACAACTGTGCTGCTCCAGGGATAAAATCTATCCTTTGTTCCGCGGTGTCACTTGATTGATGACTTTGAATCTCTTTTCACCGATGTCGGGTTAGCCAAGTTTGAACTCGGTTATTAAAAACATTGTAAAGGAGTTCTGGTTAAGCTGCAAGAAATTGAAATTGCAATTTGCAGAAAAAAAAGCGGGTGTTACTTAAAATAATTGCTTATTCATAAAAATAATAAATAAAAATGATTTATAAGAATCTGCTGAATTTACCTAATTAGGTAAAAATGTTTCCATTAAATAAATCTAAAAAAGAACTTAAATTATACGTGCTGTAATTGTAATTACTATTTTTTTTTACATTAATTAATTAATTAAATAAATATTTGTATGTCATAATGTGTCGCGCGCTGTAAAATATAATGGAAATGAAAATAAATAAATGAAGAGGGAGAGAAAACATTTTTTTAAACTTCTCATGAATACTTTTATCTATCATGAAATTTTGTTATTTTTAAGCTTTTACATAGAAATTAATTTTTGGGCGCTGAAAACGGGCCATGATAATATTTGAGTACTTTTGTATATTTTCTTCCGTTTGATTTATTCGTATGACTGTACGATCATTTTTAGGCGATAATATTTGCGACCAAAACCTCAATCATAACCCTTAGAAGTTCCCAAAATTGATATGAATTTTCTATTTTTTTGTTATTTTGAGAGTCAATGAATTTTTTATTGTGGGTTTTGTTGTCAATGTCCAAAAATACATAGTCCGGTTAACGAATTCTGTATTGATGCACACCATTTTGATCTATGCAAACTAGTTTAGAATTAAAAACAAAATTCTTGAATAAATTATTCGATAAGGGAACATGCATTAATTAAA
Source organism: Sialis lutaria (assembly GCA_949319165.1). Classification (NCBI taxonomy): domain Eukaryota; kingdom Metazoa; phylum Arthropoda; class Insecta; order Megaloptera; family Sialidae; genus Sialis; species Sialis lutaria. Next base: position 28,801,749 of record OX439231.1, on the reverse strand, counting down.
AAAAATCTTGCGTAAGTTACTCTTTCATATTTAATTTTGCTATACATATTTGTTAATCCATCGATTCTTCTGCGACTATGCGGGTTTTCCTAGAAAAAATAAAAGCGACTTTTACATTTGATCTTACAATTTTGTCCAAAATCTTACGGATTTTAAAATAGACGGGACCGAAATTAGATGGGTTATATTTTTACGAGATGAGAATTAACCAATCTCGTGTGAAGCCCTTATTGCAATCCTTGCTTATAAAAAAATATGGGACACTATTGAAAGAGTGCTTGCTTTTTTTTATTAAATAAATAATTGTTCGGAACACAAGAAAACCTTTTTCCTTTTTCGCACGCTTGTTGTTACAGAATACGATTTTCTATCTCGTATAAATTTTCACCGCGGTCATTATTTTTCCTTCAAACATATGTAATAGTATCAATGACTGCTGTACTAAATGGTAATGGCGGCAATTTGTCGAAACGCCTGTACAAGGATGCTGCGTGTATTTGTGTGTATTTTTTATTGCTCAATCAATATTGCATGCTTTGCTATACACTGTTGTTGTTGGTATTATTGGAAAACAATGCCCGCGGGAACGCGAGCTCGTTTTTATTGATATGATTTATTATCGGGGAATCATTTGTGTTCATTTTGTATATCTTATTGTCATGGTGATTCGTTTATTTCTTTATCGCTCTAGATATTATACGAATGATTTTTTATGGTTTATATCGACGAGTTTTCGATCGAAAGTACCATAATTTATATCACTATAAATCAGTGAAAGGTATAAAATAAAGATTTATAAATAAATATGGTTTTTTCAAAGTGGGGTAAAAAAGTTCCTAAATACTATTGAAATCCTGATTTTTTTTTCGTTGTGTTTTAGCGAAAAAAAACTATAAATATATCTTCGTCGACATGTACTTGAAATGCATGTATAGTTTTTTTTGTAAACTCAATAAAATAATATGTTACATACGATTTTTCGATATAGAGTTATTTTTAAATTTTGTTTGTGATCTATAGAAAAAAACTACATTTAAAAAAGTATTCGGAGTTATTTTGTAATGTATACAAATAAATATTCAAAACAAACAAACAAAAAATCTTAGAACGCTACATTCTACTAAATCTCAATAAAAAAGTGATTTCACTTTTGCAACAAAAGTCATTAGGCGGAATCATTGCCTCTTTACTATCAAAAACAAGAGGATCGAGGTACCAACCATGAAGATATTATCCCTCAATATGCGTGTGCAATTCACTGTAGTGGTCGTATAAAAGCTTACGCCAGTTTTATAACGTTCTTAAAAGAAATTAACTTAAAATTGTTGCTCCATTATGTGTTTCTATGTTTCCTTATCCATGTTACCAGGCAGTATATTTTACGTTTTATCTTTCTTTGACATGCTCATCTTAATGTACTATTTTTTCCTTGATAAGGAACTTATTATATATTATTATACAGTATTTATAAAAATATATTGTATTGGATACAATAATTCTTTTTAATGAATAAATTTTTTTATTGAAATTGTAATTTTTAGTGTTCCCTACCGAAATTGAAAAAAGGAACACTGTCTGTCTGTCTATCGGTCGCTGAATCGTTTGACCTAGAAAGCTGCAATGTTTATACTAAATTCGGAAAGAGGGGATGAATAGACCTAAGTTATAAAAACAATTTTTTTCGCGCTTTTTAATTAATTAATTCTTGCGAGTGGGGTATCAAATAAGATGGCGATGCATGGAATTTATTAAAATCTTCGTTTAAAATTAAAAAAAAATATGTCCGTCCATATCTCCGACAGTAGTGTAAAAATTTGTTAAAAAAGTTTACTGTTCTGAGTGACAGAAATATTGGGTTTTGTTTGACTTTCTCATTATGATATTCTTTTTAGTTTTCATAAAATAATAACAAATACAATTGTATTTGTTGTTATTTTATAATTTGTTTATCTCTTTCTTTCATTATTTGCGCTATGGAATATTATATTATATTATATTCTCTGTCTATTAATATATTTAATTACCTACAATAATTGATTGATAAGTACTAATATTGATGTTATTTTATTGTACAAATATACATCATTTATTTAAAGAACATTCGAATGAATTTAATGTGACAAAATCCTTTATGAGCATTGTATATATTTATATAATTTATTTAATGATATGATTATGTTATAATCTAACCAATAATTGAGTTCAATTATTTCAATTTGAATTCCGTTTTGATGTTACGTTCTATTTGAAATGACAGTGTTCACATAAACTAAAATAAAACGAGTCTGACTTGCACATGTAGTAATATGTACAAATGTAGAATTGGTGTAGTTATATAGTATGCTTAATTATAATATATGAATATATGCGTATATACGTATGTACAATTGTACATTTCAGAAGTACTTAACAATTTTGTACATTCACATATATTTTATTTTAAATTTTCTAATTCTTTTTGAAAAATATGTGCTAATTAAAACTAATAGATATATAAAAAGCATAGAACAACTTTTTTATTAGAATTTTAAATATATATATGCACAATGTAAGCTTTAATATGGGGTCTTATGGAAGATTACCGAGACCTAAAAACAGCATAGGTACTATGGCGAAAAACGTAATAACGAGGTTCTATTGTTATATAAATACAAATATAACATCCACATATACATATGTAGATCTGAATTTAAGTCAGTCTCGTCTCGGTCTCGATCTCGTTTCGAGACACAGATAAGACCAAGAAGTGTCTCATCTCAATATAATATGAGATATTTACAGAACTTTATTATAAAAAAAATCTGTGTAAAATCACACATTTTATGTTCTTTTTATTTATTTATTATTTATAAAATTGTATACTTTGTAAAAGAACATATATTTGATGCTTTTCGATACAATATAAACTAATGAGACATCAAAGGTAAATATTTACAGTTTCAGTTGTATTGAAAGGGTATTTCGAACTGTATGTTTTAAAATCCATCCCCTATATCATTATATCGTGTTGTTTTGTTCAATAATTATCGGAAAAATTTGTCATGTATTATTTGTTTCAGGCTATTTGTTGTAAAAACGTATGTTTCATTTGAAAAACCCTTTTTTCTTTGATTTTGATATTCATAATTGCAATCAGTAATGTTATTGAGTGATGATCACTCAGTGATCACACATATGTCACGAATAAAAATCAGCGTCCAAAAAATACAACTGCGTGTTTTATATTACAATATATTAAAGATCTTTATAATATTGTGTAAAAAAATACTTTAAACATTTAGTAATATATGAGTAGTTATAATTCATTTAGTTCATGTCAGGTCACTACATGTTATATTAAAATGAATGTTATAAATTCAAATTATAAAAAAAAAATTGTCAAGTGCGTGTCGAGCCTTGCGTACTAGTGTCCCGTGCCATATAATTTTTCAATTTATTAATTTTAGCAATGCTAATTAAATTAAATTATATTTGAAAACAGATTGCTTCAAATGTACCATAATTAAATCATTTTGAATTATTTTTGAAAAATATTTATTAGTTTCGGAAGTAGTAAGTAGTAGTTTTTCGGGGAAAAAATTAATTTTTTTTTAAAATTTTGCTAAACGAAAATTTTAATAATAAAACGTTTACAAATTTAAATTCATTTGATACCCCAGCTTTCATTTGATACTCCACTTACCGGCATTGAATAAAACAATATTTTGGTAATCCATTTCCCCCTCCCTCCTGAAATAAGCGTCAAAACATTTTTTTTTCAGGTCTAATTTTTACCTATCATTTACTAACTGTAGCTAGAAGACTGCGACAGACAGTTTATTTTTTCGATTTCGGTCATTGAACATTAAAAATAAATACAAAATATTGAAATGTAAAAATAAATTTTATTTAAAAAATTACGTGCGCATTTTCAATACATATTCATACGAGCATAAAAGGGTTGAACGTGATAACATTGTAAACGCGTTATGCACAGAGCAGCGTTTCCGATACGATTGTTGTCGAGAAAGATCTAGTTTGCAAACAGGAAAGTCTGAACACTGTTGTAATGCTTCCTGCGATTACAAAGAATAAACACAGCCCGTTTATCATAGAATCGCCGCCGCTTGTTGGCACACATACGCTTCAAATGGGACTTCTGGAAACTCAGCTATAATAGAGTAAACTATACGCACATATTCACATCATCATCACATGTACTATCTGTAAATGAATGTACTTCAAAATAAGGCTTATGAGACAAATAAATAGATATGTGGCTTTTGCATTTGGGTAGTTATAATAAAGTAAATATAATAATATCTACATTAAAACACATATAGCGAAACTTCTCAAACCGACTCGCATGTAACCCCTACCTTAAACGAATATTTAAAAAAAATCTACAAAAAGATTACGCACATTTTAAACTTATTAAAACACTAACTATTACCCGCAACTTCGTTCCCGTTATATATACATATTTTACATATACTATAATATTTTAGGTTAGATAGGAATTGTCACCCATAAAAAAAAGAATAGTTAAGTATAGGTAAAGTAGATTTCTGTTATACATTTTTTTTACAAAATCGTATGCAACGATTTTAAAGAGAATACTTTTAGCTTACTAATGATATCCAGCCGATCATTGTGCGATCATTATTTCAGGATACCATATACAGGAGTTTAAAGTCAAAAGTGTCATTTTTACTTTGATAGTGAGTAACGCGGTCAAAAAAAATCGTACGGGGATGATAAAAAACATATTTTCAAGAGAAAGAAACAAGCTTTCGAAAGCTTTCATTGATTTTCTTGTAAAAAAATTTTTGTAAAAATTTTACGCTTTTAAAGTTTATAAAAAATGAAGGGATAATTTTTTGACCTGTTTTAACCCTTGCCCAGAGCGGCAGGGAATGGTAATAATAATTGGGCTCTTGATTCAAGAACTAGAAGGCACAAGCTATCGAATGAGCTTTAGATCATGCAAATCCGATCATTTTTCGCGGAAATATAATTGTTTGAAAATTAGTAAAAAATTTGCTTGTTAAAAATTATCCTTTAATTTTTTTGATGAGTGTATTTAATCGGCATATTCCCTGTCTATGCCGTAAAGTGAAAATTGCCTTTTACTATATTCATGATGTATGTATATAATTATATAAAATTAAATATTGCTATAGTCAACAAAATAATAGGTTTCGGACATATTATATCCAAACGATATAATATTCATGGACCTGAAATGATTTACTGCATGGGTTTTACGCTCTTGCGGTATGTTTACACACATGTCTGTGTTTGTGAAGGTTTTGTTTGTTCCGGAGAGCTCACAACGCCGATTTCGAAAAGCCGGAGTTCGTCTGTTGTCGCTGGTAACCATTTTGTGTATGTTGCAATAACACATCCTTAAAGTTTGTATAATGTGTAAACTTTTTGAATTTATCGAATTACATACGTACTAGAAATTACCATTTTGATGTTGTAGAATTTGTTATTTTAACTTACGCTATTAAGGTTTAATTTTTTATTTTTGAGAGCATTGAGTTACAAAATTACCTATTTTCCAAATTAAACAATTCAAACTTACAATTAGTAGTTCCTCAGTGGAATCACCAAATAATTTCTCAAAATTGAAAAATTTTAAAACCCATGATGGGTTTAAAAAAATATAAAAAAATTACAAATTTTAAAATATTGTTGATTTGTATAGCTTTCTCACCATATCCAATAGATATATAGCAGAAAACTGTGTGATCATCTCCGAAACAGGCTTTTTGGTCTCACTTAATCTTGAGGTCTAAATAGATTTTTTTTGTCTCGTATTTATCCATTTATGCATTTGTTCCTTAAATCCTTAAAACTTAAAACACGCAAAACTCATAAACTAATAAATGGATTTTAATGAAACTTGGTTTGTTGGTTGGGTCTGGCTGCTTGATGTTCCCATATAAAAATCATCAAAATTGGATAAAGGGAGGGTGAGTTATCTTTTCTTCAAATTGTTTAAAAAACGGCACATGCTTTAGAAAAAAATTATATAGTACTAAATTTTCTATAAATAAATATATTTCCAGTAAAATAATCCCCTTACAAAGATATATCCTTTATCATAGTTAGCACAAGAAAACTTTTTATTTTTAAATATACCTATTATGTTAAAAAGTAAAAAATAATAATTTATTTTTAGATCTAATAAAAAATTATTAAGAAATAATTTTTAATTTTTTCAGTTATATTCTTTTAAATTTATACTATTCATTCACGTATGCGACGTTCAAAAGAATTTTAAATTTAATTTTTCTATACCATGAAATTATGTTTAAAATTTTTCTTAAGGCTTTACAAAACTTATTACCCCTATACCAAATCCAATACGGTTCAATAAATATTTTAATCCTCTTAAAAAAGTAATTGCTGCTATATTTTATCCGAATCATGGATTATTTGTTTTTATTTTACAGAATTTATCCTATATACAATATTTAGGTTTTCCGTTCCTCCAGCTATAATCGCGTTATAAAATGTAAATTTAATCAAGCAGAAGGTTGCGATGTTGATTCTTCAAGTTTATCCCTGTTGCTACGGTGCTTAATTAAAAGAAAACATTTCCATCCAACAATAAGCACGTATTGCTATAGGTATTAAAATGGAGGTGTTAAATTTTATTGATATTTCAATTTTATACATCATTTCCCTCTCGTCCTCTTCCCCTATCATTTTATTTACAGTAAAGAGATTTATGTTTATATCGTTTTAAACGTTTGCAGTTGAAAAGTGTTTGTATATTTATATATACGTCAGAAAAATACAATTTTCAATTAAAATGTTTTAATTGTTGTCAATGAGTAGCAATAAGAGCATTTAACTTTTCGGACTGTTGTCCACGTCGGGACAGGTCAACTCGGCGATGGTCAACTCGGCGACGGTCAACTCGGCGACGGTCAACTCGGCGCAGGTCAACTCGGCGCAAGCCAACTCGGCGACGCGACGGTCAACTCAGCGATAATAATTATTATTAGTAAATATATATTTTAACTAGAATTTGCCCACGGATTTACCCGCGTGTATTATGTATAAAATAGTTTTATCGGCTCGTATTAGGGGGAATAGGGGTATGAATGGAAAAAATGATTTTTTTTACTGATGAGTTGTAAATTGTAAACAATTAAACAGCAACTGGAATAGTTTATTGTTCGATTTGAATTAAAAACAACTGATTATTCATTTGTTATTTTATGATAATGAGAAAATTTGCCACCAAATTTTGCCAAATTTCTTAAAACCTAAATATATTTTTGAAACTACTATTAAATTATATGCTATATACATTATTTAACAGAATTTTGTATAATCTGAAATAAGAGTTTAATTTAAAAAAAATGATTGTTGCGAATTATAATATTTATATTCTAATTAAAAAAAATCGTTTTTTATCCATACCCCATCTCTCCCGTTCAAATACGGACCGATTAAAAATGTATACATAATATATAATACATGCGGGTAAAGCCGCGGGTAAATTCTAGTTAAAAATATATTTACTAATAATATAATTATTATTATCGCCGAGTTGACCGTCACCGAGTTGGGTTGCGCCGAGTTGACCTGCGCCAAATCGACCATCGCCAAGTTGACCATCGCCGAGTTGGATGCGTCGAGTTGACGCGTACCCGTCCACGTTGTCTTGTTTTTAAACTTGACATTTCGACTAGTGTTTCCAAATTCCCGGGAATTTTCCAACGCCGGGAATCGGGAACAGGAAATTGCAATTCCCGGGAATTCCCGGGAAAAACGGGAATTCTCGAAATTTGTATACATATTTTTTACATTTTCATAGCTTCTCTTAAAAACTAATAATAAGAACAATAAAAAATTAAGAACACTTTTTGAATTTTAATATTAATCGGTGATTATCTAAACACAATACTATTACATTTTAAGAAAAATTGTTAATTGAAAATTATTAAGAAAGAAATAATGAGTCATTGATATAATAATTCTTTGGATGAAGAAAATATTATATAAAATAGAAAAATAGTCTAACAATAAGTGGAAGCAGAAATTTTTTTATATTGGAAATAAAAATATATTTTTTTTAATTTAAATTTTTTTTTCAAAATTTGCTGTCTCTAGCAAAATGCGTCCCAAAGTGGGCACCCCCTCTGCAAATGGGCAGTAGTAACACTATATAAAGTTATAAAATCAAATACTATTTTAATAGAATTTTAAAAACAAACAAATATGCCAAGTCTTCTTGTTAGTTTATACTTTAGACTCTATCTAAACTCTAATTGTAATATTTATAATAAAAGGTTTATTATAAACAATTTGAATTTTTACCATAATAAACCTTTTCTTTTTAACTTTAAAATGCATTTTTTATTCTTTCTCAGAAAAATACACTGCACAAACAGCTAAAACAAGAATTTCAAGCTAGTAAGATAATTTAAAATTACATCCTGATGTACCAAACAAAAATTTAACTTCCAATCCATATTCTTAACTAGAAGTACATACCATACATTATTGAATATAATAACAATATAAGTGCCCCTACAGTTGAAAGTATATATTTTAATGATTATTTTTATTTCCCGAAATTCCCGAGAAATAATTTTATTTTTCCCGGGATTCGGGAACTGAAAAAACTACAAAATTTCCCGGGAATTCCCGCCAGGGAATTCCCGGGAGGAAACACTAAATTTTCGACTCGCATATCGGAGTCTTCTTCAGAAGTGATTCTGAAACTGACAACGGCCACGAAAACCTACAGAAGAAAAAAAATAAGAGCATTTGCAATGTTTATTGATTTTCTTATTTCGATACTTGACTTCTTTTAGTATTCTATAATATTATTTAAAAAATATGGCGTCTAAAGTTGTAACAATAAAATAAAAATGTATTTTGAATTTTTGAATAATGATTTTTTTCTTTTCTAGGTAAGCTACGTCGAAAATATTCTTCGAAGACTTTATAAGCATCATCCAAAGTAATGTATAACATTTGAATTATTGTCACTTTACCTATATTATTGTCGAAAATGTTGTTTCCATTTCTTTGTATTAGAATTCTAGCACTTAAAAATATTTATAAAATAAAACAACTTGTTTTTTCATGGGCTATAAATTATTTTGCCCGAATATGTGTTCCATAAATCAGAAAAAGGTCTTCTTTATAAATCTTATAAATAAAACACAGTGTGAAATAAAAAAGAGAGGAAAAAATAAATAAATCAACCTTATCTTTTAATGTATATATGACTCTATCCTTGTTTAATTGCAATAATAATGCATGATAATAATAATATATGAAGCTCGGAATTATTTTCTTACTGGAAGTTTTTTTTTATTTGTTTTTATTATAAATAAAAACAAAATACATGAACCACTTTAAAAATTCAAAATAGTACATTTTCGTTGATTTTGGACCCCCTCCACTTTGTAAGAAAAATTAAGAATAAAGACTACCATACTAAAATATAAAAATAAGAAAATGTTTTTTCATTCAATTAATTGTGAAATAACTACCGTCTCGTTCATTGTTAAAAATGTTTTTGTTAAAAATTGCTAGCGTTTTAGAATGTTTTAATTTGTAATTTTTTGAGACATTAAGTTTTAATTAATAAATTGGATTATTATTATAATAAAAAATGGATAATAATGAATAACCGTGAAATTCTACGTTCAAGAATAATCCTTAGTTTGTTTCATAAATACAATATAAGAAAATTAATCTGATTTTTTCAACAAATATTTCTAATCTAGTACATTCTGCCTCCAAGATTTTTTTCATAATTTTTTTCGTATTCATCGCATCAAATTACGTCCAAACTGAATAATTTTACAATGGGCTTTCCTTTACGGACGGGACTGGTCGATATATCAACCAGCAACTTAATCGAGTACGTCGATTTCAACGTAAAAATCCCTGTCCTTAAAAGGTTAACAACAGCCCAACACTGGGGCATGATCCAGTACTCTTTATTAATACTAATATCCATTAAAATGTGTTAATAAGTTATTCAGAATGTAGATAATCGCGATTAAAAATTTTATACAAAATATACATATCAAATTAAAAAGATTCCCAAATGAACCAATTATCAACTTTAAAATTATGATATACCACGTCACTCAACACTCACACATTCACGCATAGTATTATATACAGGATGATTCATTACTGTCGTGCCAATCTTAAACAGTAGATTAAGAAAAATATTTTAAACAAAAAACTTCTGATGAACATGTGTCCGGAAATTTTTCATGAGGAAACTACAGGCCTCCAAAGATTTAACTAAAAATGATTTTTTTTTAATATCTAGAGAACCCTCTGTGATAAAATAATGTTTGGTATTCTGTTTAGTAATAATAAGAATGCATGCAGAATTTAACTTAATACGAATGCTTCAAATTACAAATAATAAATTTATATTCTTGTTCTATGATAAAAATTAAGACAAAAAATTTAACATAAGTATACCTCAAAAAATGCATCCTTATCAACAAATAGCCATTTTTAGTTTCGGTTTTTAGTCAAATTATTAAAGTAACATAATACAGTAATACAACTGGCTATAGATCTTAGAGGATTCATATTAGGAGGTTTCTTCACATGAACTTTTTTCTTACCTTTAATCATAGAACAAGAATACAAAAATTGTAATTTGGAGCAAGTTAAATTCTGCATGCTTTCTTTTCTATCGATATTACTCGAAAACGGTTTATCCTAAGACAAATAAGCAAAGTTTATTTTTGCGTATTTTATGTCATATAACCTTAAATAAGTGCTCAACTTTATAAAAAAATTAAAGAACAAAAAATACTCATAGATAAAAATCGATGTGCCCACTGGCCCTATACATCCCCGATCTAAATTATAATTGTTTAATACGAGAAATCGATAACACTTTTATCACAAAGGGTTATCTAGATATTAAAAAAAAAACTCATTTTGATGAAAATCTTTGAAGGGCTGTAGTTCCCTAACGAAAAATTTCCGGACACATATTTATTGGAAGTTTTTTTTTGCTTAAAATATTTTTCTTAATCTACTGTTTAAGTTTGGCACGACAGTGCTGAATCACCCTGTATAGCGTCTCACAGAATTCTACAAATGAATTAGAAGTGGCGCTTCTGAATGAATAAATAATGACCGGAATTCTAGAAGTTCAGATACTCCACTCAAATATTTACCGCCACCACTAGTTTACTGTGTGTGAGATGTGGGGCTGCCGCTGCAAACGCCACCGGAGTGCAAAACTAGCACTCGGTGCCTTGCGTTGCATCTCACAATCACTATATAGGGATGGTAAATAGCGGTTTTAGAGAAGCAATTGTTATGATATTGAGGATTTTCAAGATTATTTTGCTTGTAAATTAAATTAAGAACACGAACAACTGGTACGCTCTATTTTTATTCATCAGAAGTCATGTCCAATAACAATGTTTTGCTTCGAAAAATTTGTAATCGCCAGTACAAAAAAAGAAATGTCAGACTGATATAATTAGTGCAAGTTAGGTCAAATGTACTAATGAAGTAATTTCCTAAATTTTGTCTAAAAAGGGTGGCTGACTTGCACTCACCAATATGCCAATTTTTTGTATTGATAATAAATACTAATAATAATAATATAATAATAATAATTAATAATAATAGCACAACCTTTTTTAACACGCTTTTATTAACTTGAAACATTGCTAACTAATGCAATTCTGGCGATAATGCAATATGGTACCATCGAGCTTGTATGATGATGGTCATATGGACTCATATGGGCAAGTAATAAGCCCAAGCATGGTTTTTAGTTTTTAAACTAGAATTTATTAATATTTTTTATGTTTTATAAAAAAAAACTACCTTAGTACTAAACAGTGAATTATACATTAACGGCAGTCTAAATTCTGTATACAATTTTATTACATATTTTTCATATATTATCTTTAATATAACAGTGAAATTTCAACTGATATTACCACAAAATGATAACCTACACTGTTGGCATCCCTGGATAGCAAACATTGACTGCACATTGCCTCATAATGCACTTCGCAACGGTGCTGTATTATTTCAAAGCACGAGAGCAAATCAAAGATCTCGTTTTCATTGCGATTGTTGTGAATATTTGAATTCAATTTACTCTTTGTTCTTCTTTGACCGATAAAGTGGACTGGCTTGATGAAGTTTCTCTGCAAATATTTTTTGTAATTGCATAAGCGGGAAGTTTTATTTTATTTTGTTTTAGTACATTATTATACCACCTCTACAGTCACGTATTCAGAAATGATTGGATTTTTGTATGTTTCACCGTATAAATATTAATATGTAGGAAATACGTAAAAGTGACGAATTGAAGAGATTCCTAAAAAAATCATTTAAAATCAAAACATGTATAAGAATCTTTAGTACTGATTTTTTGTTTATTGTTAATAATTTGTGTGAATTATAATATTTTAAACAATTTTTATAATAAAGAGTAGTACTTTACTCTAATACTGTAGGAGTATAGTTATTTAATCTCTTCAAACTCTAGTTTAGAGAGATTCAATTTGGCGTAGAAAGTGACAGTGTGATTATCTCATTTTATAATAATAATAATAATAATAATAAACTAATAATAATTCATTTATTCAGTTTAACTTTTACAAAAGTATTGAATAAGTCAAAAAAAGAAAGAAAAAAAAATGGATAGATAAAAATATAAGTAACAATAAGCAAATCAACCGAACAAAAAGACCAATGGCAATATTAGGATAAATAAGACATATTATTTGTTCACTAATTTAACCTAAAGTAACTTTCTCTCAGATTTGAAAAAAAAGTTTATTTCTGCTATACAGCAAATTTCTAGATTTCATTGATTCTGTTATGAACAGGTAACAACATTAGTTAAAGATTCCTATCAGTTATGTGTAGTTCGTGCTTCCACCACGACATACAGCGCTCTCATATCAACAGAATTTAAACTACATACAGTTAAATCACAGCTTCTATCTAAGTATCGCAGTTTATAAATTCCGACAAGTGCATATTTTTATATTTATATACACACCTATAAAAGATGTCATTAATGTTAATGTTTGAATTTCCTTTATTTCACCATATCTATCAAATGTCTTGGAGGAAGAAGGAGATAACATTTGCCTACTTAGTCCAATTTCAATTTTATTTTTCCTTGGCTTCTTTTGTATACAAATATTAATAACTGCTAGTATCTAATATGAAAAATAGAAGGTCTTAAACTTAAACATAACTGCTAAAATAATTTAAAGATGTCACAACTTCTATAAAATCACTGTTAATCCTCATAAACAACCTTATGGTAATGCTCATAAGGAGTTTTATTCTCTTAATATTCAACGGTGGAAAGTACTCGGGAACATAACTCTCGACTAAACCCTTATTGATACCCGTTACCCGAACCCAAAAAAGCGAAAAGTGATCGGGGCTACTGCTTATAAAAAAAAACATAACAAAAGTTTCACTGCTTATGTTAGTAAAAAATAAAAAAGCTAGGAGTGCAGAATAATGTCTAAATGACAGCAGCCTTGATAAACCTAAAAAACGAAATGGTTATAATTTTTCATACCGTATTATACAAATAAAAGAAATCGAAACTATGACATTTTTATAGCAAATATTACATTTTAACGTATATAAAAAAGTAATTGTTTTTAATACGAAAGTTTCGCGGGATAGTCCCTAATGTGCTAAGCTACAAAAGACTAGCTTTACAAAATTGTAGCTCGGGGTAACGCTAGTGTGTCTACCTTGCTATTCACATTTGTAGAGCTACTACTGTGTATGTATGTATGTACGTGTATATATACCCGTCTACCCTCGGGGCGCAGAACAAAGTAGACTGGAAGATTGGGATTGGTCGGCGAGAACCCGGACACAAAGTGGAAGAGTTTATTTTTACCAATGTAAATACGTTTTTATTGTTTTTGTTTCACCGCAAATATGTTTTTTTTATCTCGTGTATGTATACTTATTTAATAATATACCGGGTGAATACAAAAACGTAACCTGTGTAGCAACATAGTACTTTGGAACTATAAATCACATTAACTTTATATCAGTCTTAAAATGATGAAGTACATTTAATGTATTATTTGAAATCATTTTGTATGAAAGCCATTTTTGTACATTATATAATATTTAAAATTCATTCCAAACCAAATATTTAACCTCAAAAAGAAGATGTTTTAGTATTTAATAATATTTATTGTATCAGGATGGTGAAAGAGAATCAATATATTTTAACACCTAAAATTCAAAAATTACTAAAAAATTACCATTACAATTCGTTATGAAATCATAAAAAATGCAAGAAAAAAGTTTAAGAACATTCTTTAATAATAAAACAAAAGCCTATAAAATTTTAATTTGATAAAACAGGCGCAAGTAATACAAGCGATAACGAATTACTCATTTAATTCCCAACCTTCTCAAGAGAGGGAGACATATGCCTGCGTCGCCCTGGTGGCGAAGTGTAGAACCTACCACAGGGGACCGGAATAATCAAGATGTACGCGCGTTACGAAAAATCACACGGAATTTAATTTGTAGGTTATGTCGACACCGTCCACACGATTCTATTTGGCGATATTAAACGCAATATCTTTTCTGGATTGTATTGTATTGTAATTTATTGTATATAAAATGTGACCGCAACTATTGTTGGTATTTTTATTAATAGCATAACTTCAATGAAGTTTCACAGATAAAATATATACGTTTTTTCATTATACTTTTATCTAGAGCTGGTTGAAATTGTCGTTTTGCTTCCTCACCATATCCGAAAGATATGATTTCTCAAAACAGAACAATTCATGAACCACTGAACCGAATTTGATGAAACTTGGTTTCTTTATTGGGTCTGCCTAGTAAATGGTTCCATAATAATCGTGTGAAACGATAGGGGGGTGTTATCCCAAATTTGCTCTTCAAAATATCTCATGAACGACACATTGTACCTACGTGAAAATTTTATAGAATTATGTATATTTGTAGAGTAATTTTTTATAAAAAATGATCGCTACAAGAAATTGTATAAAAATTAATTAAATATTAATTGATACGAGTAAAACCTTAAAATCAAATTTTCATTTATTATGTCGGTGTTTTAATAAAAAATATTTAATTCCATTTAAAAATTCCCTCGGAATTCATCGTAAATTAGTTTTTTTCCAGATCGGTATTCGATTCGATTTCATTATATCATATATTATTTATTTACGAACGAGTTCACATGAAATGTGTTGGTTTCGGCTCATAATACATGAAAAATTCATCAACGAAAACTGGTATATACTAAACATGTTGAAATAGTGACTATTTTAGTTAAAAATAATTAGAAACAGTAGTACATGCCTATGTAGAATGTAGATATATGTTTTGTCTGTACAAAGTTATTTATTATATTCATCATGGTAGTTTTCTGTATTTGTCTATCTATTTATTCTGAAAAAAACTGCTGAACCGATTTTGACGAGATAAACAATAACATTATATAAGCAAGAGTTTATGAGCAATATTCGCCAATAACTTAAAACAAATAAAGCCTCACAAAAAAATCATACAAAATAACTCAATAAATTTTCTTGTGTACAGTGAATAATTCTTATATTCGCATATAAAAGCAATGCCACCGAAATCGAAGTAAGTTGGAGGACGTCCATTACGAGACGACATTAATTTCTCTACTTCTCCCTCACGAAACTTACGCAAGTGCGTACTTCGTTATCGCCTATATAACTCCTCGTGTTTCACCCATTTGGCTGTGTTTATGTCCGGATGAGTGTTTATTCGTTTAAAAAAAGCGCAAATAAATGGCGGCGGGGTCGTGCGGAATGTTGATTGAAAAGCGCGAATAAAAATTTATCTTTCATGGAGTTATTTATGTGTACAGCGAACGGAAAAATTCCTTTTTTTCTTTCATTGTTTTGTTGTTATATATTTTTTGTTTAGTAAGTAAAATAAAGGAAAAATGCCCCCCCCCCTCGCATTTTATGTTTAAAGTAAAATGTAGAGTTTGTAGAGATTACCCCCCACCCCACCTCGGAAAAAAGAAACAAATAATGCTAGTCATATAGGATTAGAGCTACACATCAAGATGAGATTTTTTTCGAAGTTGTTACAAAACCGATACCGAGACCAGATTAGATTCAGAGTCTAGTCTCGTCTAGAGTGTAGCCTATGCTAGATTTAATAACATATTTTTTTTAATAAAGTGTTTTTCAAGGCTTTTGGGGTCTATTTATATCAGTTTTGCGGCAACCCTTTCATTGAAAGGGTCATTTACAGGGTTTTTTGATGGGTAGAGGGATTGGCTCAAATTTGACAGTAAAGTAGATTATTTTTTTTACAAAAATAGTTGTAAAATAAATAGATCTTTTTTTACAAATTAAAAAGTATACAATTTTAAAATAATAAATAAAAAAATTTATCAAAACCCACACGTGGGTGTTGCCGCCCATCCCACTTAACACAACTCAAAATCGATTGGTAAATCAATTCCGAGTCCAACGAGGTACATGACCGGAAAAATTTCAAAAATGAGCTAAACTAGAACCACAGACCTACCATTTAATGAAAACCCGAGGTCTCTAGGTGGCCAGGGGGCCGAGATCTCACAGTGGAAGATAGTAAAAAGTAAACTAGTTAAAAGAGGATGTTTTTTTTTTAATGTTTTCTAGTAACATTTTTTATATTTTATAATTGCTTTTGTATGATTATATGAATATAGTCAGTTATAGCTAAAAACACAAATAAAAATACTACCATCTAATTGCCTAAATTGCATACTTTGTAACGCGTCAATGATGGCAACAATATTTTCAATTATAAAAAAATGATATTCAAATTTATTCTTCTAATCAAAAAATCCCCCATCAACATTAAATCAAAAGTCGAATACACTATAAACTCATACAATATGAAATGTGTACATATTTTTTATGTGATATAAAAGGGGACCGTCTTCTGTATATAAACATTATTGATGATGATCACGTTAACGCTGTTTACAAACACTACGGGTATCGGGAAAATGTCACAGACCTCACACTGCGAACGGGTGATTACAGACATGAATGGAGCGAACACGTACCAACATGAAAGATGCTTTCGATTTTAACAAAAGGAAACACAACGATTAAAGTAACCGTAAACACAAATTCACAATTGTGTGGTTATTTCTTAACAAATTCACTCTTTTGATGTTTAGTTTTTGAAATTGGTAAAATCTATAATGTCTGTCACTATCACGTTATAATTGTTTTATTAATGTTTCCAAGCGGATCACTGTATTGATACGATTTTAAAATTAATATTTGGCTTTCACATCAAAACTGACAAATTAATTATTATAAATTGTTTTACCATTTACTTGCTTTGATAAACTTAAACCATTTCATTTTATCCACTTATAACGATTATAATTGTATTAAAGTAAATTTTTTAATTATTATTAAGCGTTCCGTATACCAGAATCAAAAAAATGGAACACTTATGGAATCAACACGATGCCTGTCAAATCCTTCTTACTATAATGCAGATATTTCCCAACTGGGAGGCGCGAACTAGTGCAAATGGAGGCGAGAAAAGTTAACAGAAATGCAATTTTCATAATATTTATTAAATAAACTTTTATAACATAACAATTTTTGTATACATAGAACTTAGTTAATATTCTCTATCAATTACGTTCTTTTTAATTTTTTTTATATTAATACATTTTTTACGTTTTTAAAATTTGCCCGCATAATTTTATGAAATAAATGGGTGGAAAGGCGCAAGATTATTTTTTTAAAGGGAGGCGTAGTTACATTAAGTTTGGAAACCACTGTTATAATGAAAAAAAATGATAAATTTGAGTTATGAAAAATGTGTGATGTTTTTTGAAGAAGGCAAAACGGTAACCAAATTATTTTTTTATTCAATCCAAGCGAGTGGGATATCAAATTCAAGATTTTTTTTAAATATGTGAATGTTGTATCTACAAACTTTCACAAAAAATTATAAAAAACCTTATTTTCCATATAAATTGTTATGTTTAAATATAATTGTAAAGTTTGTGTTAGTAATTCAAGTAGGTAAATTGATAAACCATTCAGATACGGTACACTTAATGATCGAGGCTCGATTCACACTTGACAAATTATGAATTTTTATGCTTTGTTTAACACATCTTTCATATTTTTTTTAATTCGAATAATTAAGTTTGAATTTCCAACATTGTGTTAATGTATGTATAATAATTGTTAATGTTCTGGTTACTTTGGAGTCAGTGTCTATTTTTAGAAACCTTTGTCGAATGAATTTCCCGACACTGATGACTTAATCTCAAAAGCCCGGAGCCATCAAACGGTCACAAAGAAAACCTCAAACAGAATTCCATCTCAATGATATTAACTATTTACATATGGCAGTTCAAATTAAAGCACTATTGCTTTATGAATATTTATTTTAAATATTTTCATTTAGTTTTATAAAACAATATGACTGTTTAACATCAGTTTTTGTAGAACTAGAATTTATCCACATTAGTAAAAAAAAGAGATTAATTAACCCCAACTATCATACGATATAACAGCTTTCCATTATTTTACCGGTGCTTGCTGGGGGCACAGTGACCCCTAGCTACGTCTTGTCTATGTTACTGTAAAAGTCCGAACTGAGGTAAATCCTAGAATTTACCGGTAAAACCTAGGTTTTACCATCATACTCGGTAAAACCTAGGTTTTACCAAGAGACACGGTAAATGTTGAAAAATAGAGTAGGTATCAAAAATATGTTAAAAAAATATATAGAAAACACAAATATTAAATTTTGCTAACAAAATATTGGGGCGAATGGGGATTAATCTAGTATAAAATACGGGGATTCAATCTCCGTCTTTGTTAGGTTATAACCAAACCGGAGATTGAATCCCCGTTTTTTATACTAGATTAATCTCCTTTCGCCCCAATAGATTGCCCTAACCAAACCGGAGATTGAATCCCCGTTTCTTATACTAGATTAATCCCCTTTCGCTCCAATAGATTGCCCTAACCAAGGCGGAGATTGAATCCCCGTATTTTATACTATATTAATCTCCATTCGCCCCAATATTTTGTTAGCAAAATTTAATATTTGTGATTTTCTATATATTTTTTTAACATATTTTTGATACCTACTCTATTTTTCAACATTTACCGTGTCTTTTGGTAAAACCTAGGTTTTACCGAGTGTATGATGGTAAAAGTTCGAAATTCGGACTTTTACCATTAACAGTTGGTAAAACCTAAGTTTTACCTCAGTTCGAGCTTTTACAGTAACATCTATATCTATTTGTCTATACTAAAAGTTATTGTAACCAAAATCGTTCCAAAAATCTTACATTGGTTTCAAAACTGTTCAACAGTTGATAAAACATAAATATCTTATTTCAAAACTATATAATATTAAATCTTCTTTATAAACTATATGCCCTGTTACAAAAATGTGTATGGTTGAACAAATTAATATACTCTCTAAAAATTCTATCTAAAAATGTTTTTGTCACACATGATATGGATGGTCTTCTTTTAAACCTATTTCCCCTTCTAGCTGTTATCATGTCTCCCAGTGATAATTGGATAATATATCACAAGGGCTGTTACCTTCATCTCATGATTGTCACTGTTATGGTTTATGTTCGTAACTTTATCCGAGGAAACTGTCTACGCAGTTATTGGGAGCTCTCGTAATGGAGCAATATTGTTTTTATATATAGAATTAGGGCAGTGCTAAAGTTATTATGTAAGTGTTTTGTCAGTACGAAATATTGTTATAATCAGTTCTGCTTCCGGCTGAAATATTAGCAGATAATGTCAAGTGTGGTTCTAACCGTTATACTCGTATTTCTGAAATGCGATGTCGTGTTTAGACCTAAAAGACAAAACATTAACACGGTGTTTTTAAAATACTTCGTGTTTAAAAATGTATAGGGTTTATTTATTTTTTTATTTTTTCAAACCGAAACTACTTATTTATAAGCAAATATTATACTGGTCTCTCTTCTGATTAACTACTGTAAATTATAAAAATATTCTAAATGATAAAGGATAAATATATATTTATTGATAATTGTGTTGATAAAATCATATTCTCGTTCTCGGGGAAGATTTTCGCGTCAAAGTCTTAGAATGGAGATGGTAATGAAATCGAGAAAATCGAAATATTTCTAAAAACATTTTGGAAATTTTGGAATTGTTTTGCTGATATTTTTCATTGGTTTTATATTGGTTTTGTTTTAGTTATTGATTAATAAAAATAGGATATAAAAGAATAAGAAATTATTTACTTCCATGTATCAGATTCAGGCTAATCAATTATCGAAGATTATTATTGCTTTGATAATTTTGAACCCAAAAACACTTGTGTTCCAATTTTCTCGTTGAATGCATATTTTATATAAATAATTTAATATCTGTTGATGTAAGAAAACGTTTAAGATGATAAAACGAAATAATAAGCTGTTTTATGCTCGGAAGACGTAAATAAAATAATAATCTTGTTTATATACATACTTCTGTCATAAAATGTATAATAAATATAAGCGCGTAGTTAAATAAAACATAAATTGCTATATCCAACGGGAAGCTTTCAGAAGACGCAATTACCTGTCTAGTTACCGGAAGTTCTTTTCAAGAAAAATGCTGGATTTAGAACGTTTTACTTAAAACTGTTTGATGTTGTTTATATTTTATTTTTTGTTGTTATATTTAATATAAACGCAGTGGTTCTTAACTTTTACAGCCTATTAAACATTCACTAATCGCTTATCCATTATTAAAAAGTTATATATATATACTCCACTGCAATTAGACTGAAAAACATCAAAATGATAAAATCGGGCCTCTATGAACCGATTTTAATGAAACCTTTTGCATTTGGATTGTTTCGATGGGTAGGTCAAAGTTTATATTTTCAAACTTTACGCTAGGCCCTAAATATTTTTTTAGGGCCATTCCATTAAAGAGCCATCAATGAGGTATACAGTGACCTCTCAGATTTTGTTTAAATTTTCATATGTGATGTAGGCAATCAACAGGTAAATACATTCATCAAAATTTTTGCGATCGGACATACCGTTTGCCCGTTGTGAGTGACGAAAGTCGTCACGTGACGCTTATACGACCATTTTAAGTCCGCTTTACTGCTGCCTTGTAGTTACACAATTAATTCTGAAAAGTACATGATTGTATTACACAAGGGCTAAACTAATAATATGAGTCATTAGATCCCGGTATTAAGTATTTAGAGTGCCCCTTAGACCCCATAAACTGATAAAAATTTACTAAACTTTAGATCTGTAAATTTTCCAGGAAAAAAGTATTTTTTGGGGTTGTAATTTATATACGATAAAGTCCTAATATACTACAACATAATTCAGCAGGAATCATCCCCCGCAGTATCCTTAGCTCTGAGTATAGTACAGTCAATCTGGCGTAAATAAAATGGTAACTGTGAATTTCGGGTAGGCTGTGATTTTCAAGATGGCGGCTAAATAATAACACCCCCACTCAATTCAATTTTAAAATTATTATAAAAATAAGTTATTTACTCATTTCTGATAACCCTTCGATACCCCTCCCCCCAAATTCTTGAAAATCACAGCCTACCCGAAATTCACAGTTACCATTTAATTTACGCCATTGGCTGTACTATACTCAGAGCTAAAGATACTGCGGGATATGATTCCTGCTGAATTATGTTGTAGTATATTGGGACTTTATCGTATATAAATTACAACCCCAAAAAATACTTTTTTCCTGGAAAATTTACAGATCTAAAGTTTAGTAAATTTTTATCAGTTTATGGGGTCTAAGGGGCACTCTAAATACTTAATACCGGGATCTAATGACTCATATTATTAGTTTAGCCCTTGTGTAATACAATCATGTACTTTTCAGAATTAATTGTGTAACTACAAGGCAGCAGTAAAGCGGACTTAAAATGGTCGTATAAGCGTCACGTGACGACTTTCGTCACTCACAACGGGCAAACGGTGTGTCCGATCGCAAAAATTTTGATGAATGTATTTACCTGTTGATTGCCTACATCACATTTGAAAATTTAAACAAAATCTGAGAGGTCACTGTATACATCATTGATGGCTCTTTAATGGAATAGCCCTAAAAAAATATTTTGGGCCTAGCGTAAAGTTTGAAAATATAAACTTTGACCTACCCATCGAAACAATCCAAATGCAAAAGGTTTCATTAAAATCGGTTCATAGAGGCCCGATTTAGTGAAAATATCTAATTGCAGTGGACTAATACTCAGGAATAAATTGTTTAAAATATATAAATAATGTCTACAATTCAAAACAAAATTATTAATGTGTTGCATCTATTTTTAGGTAAATCAACAAATATGTATGGGGAGATAATTTATCCCAGGTTTAAAAGCACTGATGCAAATTAATTGTTTATTTCAGTATCATATGTATAGTAGGGAAATTATAAAGTATATTTGTTACTGATGTTTATTATTATTTCTCATTCTTTATGTTGTGATTTTATTTAAATAAAATAGAACGTACATTAGTGGCGGATTTAACGGTAAGCGGACTAAGCAACCGCGTGAGGCCCCGGATACCATAGGCCCCGAATTTCGCAGTATTCATTTTTTTTTTACAAAAAAAGTAAATAATTTATTTACATATATGGCTAATTTAGGCATATAGCCACATGTATTGAAACGTCAAAGAAATGTGTTGCACATTTTCGAATATTAAAATATTGTTGAAGATTTTTCAACAATATTTCCTTATCTAATGCGTCCGAAGAAAGATTATTTTCTGTTTTAAAGAATTAAAATATATAAGGAATACAATGGGAGAAGAAAGACTAAATAACTGGTTATTTTGTATATAAAGCAGACAATTTTAACTGCATTGACACTGTCAAAATAATTAATGATTTTGCAAGAAAAATAAAATTCTGTTTTCTAACGGTATGAAATTTTTAATTACTTTTCTTTTCTGTTAATAAGTTTATGAGAGTTTTCTTGCGACTTCTATTTCTAACTTGAGTTTGAGGATCCCAAAATTTTTACCGCTTGGGGTCTCTTCTTGACTTGAGCCGCCGCTGAGTCGTATACAATACAACAAAATCGTAAAAATTGCTTTGTTTTATTTACACGAGTTACGTTTTTGAAGGATATTTTTGTGCTTTGTAATAATATTCTCATCTTTAGTTTAAAAGTTTTTTTTATCAAAGAAATATTCAAAAGTTCTTTAGTTATTTGAATTGTATGTTTGCCTCCGGATAATTCTTTATCATTTCTATAAAATTTTGTCTGTTGTGGACAGGTAAATTATTTGCAAATGTACCTACCTACGTAAAAATATCACAGAAGCCTCTTTAACGTTTATATTTTATAAAAATATTTAACAAAATACTTATGTGCAACAATAAAAATGTTAAATCCTATTTAAAATAATGTATCTGATATTACTCATATTAAGCATTCTTTTGTATACTTATTAAGTATTTATTTCCCGTTTATTATTTAAAAAAATAACTACAATCCGGGTGGTGTAAAATCTTTTTGTAATTCGAAACTATGCATGGTGGAATTGTGTTGAAAAAAATCTTCACAAAGCGAATTTATCATTGGGAGTTTTCCACAAAAAGCACAATAAAGTGAATAAACAAGTTTTACCCGCAATGGTGCACCTACACAAATAAACACACACACATATGCAGTAATGTACTATATTACAGGGTCGTACTATATATATTTACATTACGTAACTATTTAATTTTCTCATGGGTGTAATATTTCGAATGCTAGGGCAAGAATAAGTAAATGTTTTTAACAGAGGGTTGGATTTTATATTATAATATACAATTTTTTTCTTACTTTTAATCCTAGAATAAGAATATAAATTTATTTTGATAAATTTTAATTTGAAGCATCCGTATTAAGTTAAATTCTGGAATATTATCTTTACCATCGTATTTCTTGTAAACGATTGATCTTATGATAAATTAACTAAGTATATTTTTATGTATTTTGTTGCATATGACCTTATAAAAATTCCAAATACAGAAAAAAAATCAAGAACTAACGTACTAGGTAAAAACCAAAGGGCCCACTAGCCCTATATATCCCTGGTCTAAATAATCATTAGTTGGTACTGAAAATTGATAACACGTATTAGTACTAAACTTTCATAACTGTATCACAATCGGGTCTCGAGATATTTAATAAAAACTAATTTTAAGTAAAATCTTTGAGGATCTGTAGCTCCCTTATACGACTCACACATACGTATACACACACAAAAAACTGTATTGGACCAAGAAAATCTTGTTTTGTATATAACGAAAACAATATTTTCTTAATATAAGAAAAGAAGTCTTAATCCAACTACATTATTTCTTCGTCCAAGAATACTATATTAAGAAAATATTGTTTTCGTTATATACAAAACAAAGTTTACTTGGCTCAAGTAAACCTTTCAACCTGTGTAGGTGGTCGTAGACCTACGGATCCTTAAAAATGAAATTTTTTGACAAATATTTTTTTATAAAGTACTTTTCTAGTCAAAAAATTAGAGAAATTGATTTAAAAAATCATTCTTGGTGCAAACTAGCTGTTATTTGTTATGTTTTAGAAGATTCTGATTATAATCAATGCTTCAAAAATACTAGTTCCATTTCATATTACAAATAATTTCGTTAGTAAAATTTCAAAAACATTAATATCATTATAACCTAAAAATCGCCTAAATCTATTTGAAGTATAATAACATTTAAGGCGTTATTTCTCAGTACGATTCTATATATCCATATAAATCCAAACAATTTTAAAATTCGTAACAATTCGTATGAAATAGACTTGTAACTGTAGAGAACAACCAGGCCTTTGTGTTTTTGTAGTCTCTGCTACTCTGTCCCGCCACACAAAAGTTTTTAGTGGTTTTCGTTGTTGAATTTTTCACTCGGTTGTTGTTCCTGTTTGCGCATTTGCTATACCAAAACGACTTAATTCTTTACATGTAATTTATTTTCCATTTAATTGAACTTACTGTTATTGACATGATTCATTGTGACCATTGAAAAAAAAGTTTTATGTTGATTTACTACGTACATATATGTACATTGTTTGAGGTTTTTGAATATAAACAGCGTCTTATTGTTAGTATTTTAATTTAAACATATTCTTCTAGTAATATTTTAGCGTCAATTTACGAGATACTTACAAAAAAAACATTGTTGAGTCAGTTTTAGGGGTGGTTTTATGTCCCCCATCTACCTGAACGTAATTTAATTTTTGCCTAGAGCGGCAAAAATTAAGGGGCGGCAAATTTTACATGAAAAGCTAAAAAAAGGATCTTCACACTTTTTCATAATAATTTTGATACAATTGTAACATAAAAACCTAAAAAAAGGTCTTAAAAATTTTTTATTAATAAATTGTTTAACTTTTAACATGGAAACCTAAAAAAAGGGTCATTAATATGAAAAACCTTCTACTTTTTTATTTTTATTCAATCAAAAAGGGCGGCAATTTTCGCAACTGCCTAAGGGCGGCCAGTTTCAAAATCCGGCCCTGAACAGAAATTAGTAATACACGAAGACGAAGTCGCGAGAAAATTCTATTATTTAGTATTATTGATGTTAATTCATGATATCCAATCAATGTTCTACAAATAAAATATCAAACATAAAAAAAATCAACACAAAGTTCGACCAGTAGAATCTAAAGTACATATACTATCTAGTTTAGATGTAGTTAAATTGCAGAATTAAAAACACCATAACTCTTTATGATAATTACGTTTTTTTAATCGGCCGCTTTTGATATTGAACAAAGTAAATAGAAATATAAAACAAATGTCACCACAATAAAACAGTTTCCAGCAGTTAAACACTGTGTACTTTTTCCGCCAGACATTTTGGCGACTCCCCGACTGGCGCCTGGAATGTAGACAACCCGCCCAACAGTTATGTATATAAGATTGTCTGCCGAATCAATATCCCAACATACAATAATATTATTTACTGTACTTTTGTAGAACGAATTTTATTTTTTAATAAAAAGCTCCACTTAAATATTCTGTGACCTATATTTCTTATTATGATTTCAGAAATTTTTAATGCAGTGCAGAAATATCCAATTTCCAACAATTTTTATAACGTTTTTGCTATGTGTTCTTACTTATACTAATATTAATCCTTCATTATATTATTTTACTAGATAGATACAAGATACGATACAATACATTAACGGGTGCTGTAACTGACTTTACCCCCCCTCAAAAAAGAAGGAATTATTAGGAATACAAATACCCAAAGTATTTAATATAAAAAAGTTTTTATATTAAATTTATAATATATGTACTTACAGGCTGACTAAGTACTTAAATACAGTACCTACCTATGGAGATTTCGGAAACTGTAAGAGATGGGTGATAGGTGAATGTGATAAAAATTACCTTTAAGAGAGAATAGTTTACGTTTATCGTAATAGTGTATTTACATCCCATAAAATTTTCATAGCCTACTAGATATTAACCGAAAACTGTTTTAGTCTGAAATTTTCCATCGTGAATATTTAAAAAATAAAAATAAAAAAAGTAAAAATTAGTATTTTCTATTTAATTATTTTTTATTTTGATCAATTTCGTAACTTTTGAGGTATGAGACCAACAAGAGATACACTCAGATTTTATTACCTTTTCAATGGTACCCAACTTGATATACTTGCTTTTCAAAATATCTTTAAAAAAATATATGTGTCATAGATATGCACACACAAAAATCATGTGTGTATTAAGGCAGGTAAAATACGTGGTCAAATTTCGACCATAGGCGATACTAGTTTATATTATTGTACAAACGAAAAACTTTTTAAAATTTTCGATTCATGGCATTTACAAAACAACATTTATCCATTAAATTATCGAGTACCCAACCTACCCAAACTCACTGTTAACATACAACGCCCATACGTGGTACCCATTCCCATTTTAAATTAATACTCTAAACTAAATGCAACTAATGCGAACGACTATGTAGTTGGTGCATATTTGATTTATCGTGTTAATGCTTTTCTATGCAAATAGTAATTACTGCAGTCTAAATCAATTAAAAATACTGTACAACTACATAGTTCTCCTATAATTATAAACTTTACTAGGTCAAAGTTAAAACTGATTACCGGCTTAAAATGTAACCGTGCAAAACTACGTTCGTATGGAAATATTCGTAAAGTTTTGTTTATATAAAATTATGCGGTTTGGAACGAATGCAAGCATATATAAAACTATATTTAAAATATCTGAGCCATTTGAATTTTAACATACAAAATAACCACATTAAATTACGTATATATATTATATATATAATAGTATTTAAGCCCTATGAGTCTTATACCTCTTTTCATCTTTTATTTGTGAATACATTTTTCCCCGGTTCAATTTTTTTTATATTTGTACGAGTGCTTCTTTTGCAGTATTCAGTAAACATTAAAAAAAATCTCATTTCGAGATGGAATATTGAAAATAAAATAATATACGGGTATGGAATGAAGTACGGTACATAGGAATATCAATTTTATTTCAGAAACAAGCAAATATTTGCTCTCTTTTATATGTATCACATATTGGTTATATTTCATACAAATATTTTTGTTTTTAACTTGTAAATACAATCATACATATTTTCTTGTAAAAAAATGTTTTTTTTTTTTTATAAACTGTCAGTTTGAAATTCGACCAAACAAATATATATTTACAAATAATATTTAATACAGAATATACTAACATGATTATGTTTTATTTTATAGCTGTATTAATTATTTCGTTTACAATTCAATTTATAAATACATATATTTAAAATTAACAAAATGCGTCGAATATGATTCATATACTTCATTCCTTGTTTAAGCTGTCGATTTTTTCAATTTTAACACCTACTTCACTGATGTTATTTACAATTAATCAATTATGAAGCGCTGAAATGAAATGTACTCTAGTTTATTTTTATAAAGTCTCCAATAGATATTGATTTCCAGTTGTGGTATGCCCACTATTTAAGGTATGTGTGTCTTTCGAGAGAAGGTACGACAAAAACTTTGAATAAAAATCGTGATCGAGAACTAATGAAAAAACTTCACGTGATTGCATTCGGTTCGAATTACAACAGGTCTGCCTACGCTGTATATTTCTAAATTAAATTTGCTCGCATCGAAACATTAAAATTTATATATAGGTATATTAAATGAGTATTGACTACTTTTATAATTATTCTGATAGAAAGAAATTTCATTCAGGATACTATAAAAAATATCTGCAAAATGATTCGTTTTATAAATTATGTATAATACCCAAAACATAATATACTATGATGTATTATTAAATTCTTCTTAATTAATAGAATATATGTTTCATACTTTCAGATAAATAAACAAATTATTACGTGTTTACGTAAAGGTGATAATGGAAATTGCCCAAGGCGGCAAGTGCGGAGCATAAACGTTTTTTTGTCAACATCTGAGACAATCGAAAATATTTTTGTTTTTATTATACTTTTTTAATCAACGAGCGCTATATGTTAATTTTATTATAATGTTACTTTTATTCTTTTATAATATCACAAAGTATAAGAACAATTAAAAGAAAGATGTGTGTACTTTTATGTATGCGCGTTAGAAGTTATACTTCTTTGGCGTAGTAACATTTAGTATACAAATGCAAAACTAAAAACCCGTTTTATCGACTATCATAACAAAACTCTATATTATCTACTTAACGTCACTTCATGGTTCATGCAATGTTTAGATTTACTTGACTGTATCATTAGGGCAAAATCCTAAAAAAATATTACATTTTCGTAATTAAAATTTAATAAAATAAAAACAACCGTCTAATTTGATAATTTCTAGTAGCACAGTTCTTGAGAAAAGTATGATTACTAATATTTATACGTTCTGCGATAACAGCCCTTGAAATGTTGACGCAACCCGCTATTACAACTACATGTCGTCGTAGTTCTCGAGTCGTGTTGTGCTATGACGAAAATAGATGGCGGCACCGTGCACTCCTGCGTCGTAATTAACTACGTTATTAAATAAACGCGTGTTTCGTCGTAAACACGAACCTAAAGAAGCTTACGCTACAAATAAAGAACATGAATTGTGTGTAATAATTTATACTCATTAAAATGTATGTTCTATATGATCTACGATAACAATACGTCTTTATTACGTACACACTCTCTCCCTTTCTCCTTCCTTTATCTTCTGCTCTCTGCGCAGAATTACTTGCTCTAATATATCTTTATATTATATAACAAAAACATAAACGCTGCGTAAAATTATGTTACAGAGCTCTGTATTATCGGCGTGTGTTACTGTCATTTACCGCATGATGGTTCTGCTAGTGATATTAAGTGTGGTGTTTTTCTGCTAAATTATTCTATAAATATATACGTTATGCGGTGCCTGATTTAAAGAAAAGTGGAAGGGAGACAGGGTCACTTCCCGGAACCTCCACCACTTAATGAACTTTTGCAACAAATATTTTTTTCAATGAAATAAGATGACTTTTCTAAACTTTTTAATAGGAGGTGCCCAAGGCCTTCACTGTAAGTATTTTTTAAATTAGTCGAGTTTCGCAATTATCATACTATAACTGTCTCGTACCGTATAGTTTAAAAAAAATATATTTTATTTTGCATTACACTTGTCAATTCAAGCAATAACACTACATAACACATACCTTATAGATTTAAATTTTTAGCAATGTTAAAAACCATAGTTCGCCTATAAGAAAACAGGAGAATTATTTTATAATAAAATACGTAATCATATTACATTATCATTAAAGTTTCTTGAATGAAGATCTTGTTAACCCGGCGTCATGGGGGTGGAAAAGTGTTACACGGACGTCGGGGTGGGTCTCACAGACCCGTTCATTAGATAACAATTATCCAATACTTTATAAATAATAAAGTTAATATTTTATTCGTGTTTAGTTTTTTAGGTATTTATGCAAATAAATGAAACACAAACATCGTATTAAATTATGTTTTAATCATATTTATTAGAGCTTTGAAAAAATTACGACAAATATCAACAAAATCTTTCTCTTCTACTTAAATGTAATTCTATTATTAATTAACAATCAGTCTTAATGGCACTTTTTTGTAGGAAACTAAATTATCTTTAGAAGAAAAAAACAATTAATAACTTTTAATCATAATCTAAATAAAATAACATCTAAACCTATTGGCGCGAAATTGTTACACTAACTGCTCTCACATACCTCATTCATTTTTGTGAACGTGTAACTCCCACTGTGGCTGCCGCACGATTAACGTGTTACCTGCAATGCATAGAACAACTCAACAGCTCCAGCTATTGAGAAGAACGGCAACGTCGCACGCATAGTAACCGAACTAGAAGCGATATAAAATGTGACGGGTCTCACAGACCTAACCCCCATGACGCCGGGTTAATAACGTTACGTTTGCGTATTGAAATTCCTTGAATCGCCAGCTTTCATTTAATACCCCACTCGCCGGAAACGAATAAAAAAATGTTTTTTTAGTAACCCATTTACCCCTTAAAAAGCGCCAAAAACTCTGTCAATAATTATCTCATGTCTATTATTGGTTCACTATTTACTATAATTATGCCTTCTAGGTCAAAAGGTTCAATTTAACTAGAATAGACTTTGGCTGTGCTGTTTTTGTAAGTGTCCTTTTTCCATTTGAATCTTTCCAGTAGGCTTATGTATGTATAAACAAATATCAATTTCATTTTACTACTGCACTCCTAATTTAAAAGCACTCTATATAATACATCAACAGCCCATGTCTTCTGTATAATGAGAAGAAAAAAGGTGCATACACTTTCGTCAAAAACACTTCTAAACGTGAGACAGATAACAACAATACATCTTCCAAACAAGAACAAAATGTAAAATGTAGTACGTGCGTGGTTTACTCAGGGTGGAAAAACGTCTCCTGCTAATCGCGCACTGGTGTTATCAAACTTGAAATAATACGTCTGCCACCGCTTTATCTCTGTCGGTAGAAGTGAAACCTTTTAACAGTCAAGTTAAAGGATTTCCATTTAGCATCGCCTCCTTACCATGACTACGTCTACGATATTTCTATATATCTAAACTGTGTAAGAACAGCAGTTCTTAAACAAATTTACACAAAGAGTTCATTAGTCAAATTGTTACATTTTCTCTTACATACCTCAAGTAGGCTTTACTTTTATTTCTTAAATTTCTTCAGTAATCTACTTAAAAGCTTACATTTTCTGAAAGATCACATTACAGTCTTAATATTTACTTACATTAGTTTAATATCGATCGATTCTAATTATCCGTTATAAAAATATAAACGAAGTACATTATGTTGAATTTCGATACTTTTTAAGGGATGATATTATATACATGTAAATTATCTTGTACCGTTAAAGTCACCAAATAAATCCATAGAAAATTGAAAGTTCTTGTTAGCTAGCAAATGTTGTTAGTTCTTTTATAATATCGGACAAGTGGAAGAAAAATTTAAATAAAATATACTACGCTCAACATTCTGTTATACGACGGCATCGGTAATTCAAAAATTCCACTACACGATGGCTAGAGGGGCACCCACCACCGCGGCGCCGACTTTAACATTGATTGGTGAATTTAAACGCGCAGAAATATAGCAGTCACGGTGGTATTCTGGTGGGGATGGGGGAAGGACGTTGGTTAGAACTGTTGGCACATTGTATAACGGAGCGGTCGTGTAGTGGATGGTCGTATAGCAGAGTGCTGAGTGTATATTAAACTAAAGTGATATGCAGTGACAGTCCTGACCGACTAACAATAAGTATCGTTACTATAAAATGTTGCAGAAATATTTTATGTATATTTAAAAAAAATGCATAGTTTCATCAAATAATAATGGGCGTTTAAGGAAAGGATAGATTCGAGAATTTTTTACTATCTTATCACAAACAGAAAATAAATCAATCAACATCACTCTCTGGGCACCCGTGTGAAACAAACCAATTTAAAATAATGGTACAAATGAGATAGAGACCAAAAATAATTTTTAACGGCGGAATTGAGTTAAATTAAATTACAGATGTAGCACTTTTACAAGTCTCTCATACCAATGGTAAAAATTAATTAGCATTTCGAGTACGCTCTGTGTTCTTACCACACTTTTCAACCCCCTCCCCCACATCTCCCTATTCCTGCCTATTCTCACTCAGCGCTAATGTAAAAATATGCAAATCCGCCCCCCGATAAAAGGCCTACGTCCGTTTGACATGTCCGAGATAGAAATGATTAATGAAATGTAGACGAAGCTGGAAGTTTTTTTTTTTTACTTTTTTTATTATTGAATTTAGATTTGTTTTCCAATTAATTTGAGCGCTTAAATTAAGAGCCTTTGTTCAGAATAATCTGCTTTTATTTATTGCATGGTTGTATATTTTGCGGTGTTTAATTTGCGAATTTATTTATCTGCTGAACCCATTATAACTTCAGTGGGAATTGATAGTAGCAAGGGACTCGTTAAAAATTAACACAATATTAAAATATTCTACCTGTTTTTGGGGAAAGGTGCTAATTTGTTATAAAATTGATCGATGTTATTTTTTAATTGATTTATGTGATTGCTGGATATGATTATTTATAGTTTTAATAATTGTATTATTATAGAGCAGTTTGAGTCAAGAGGTATAATTTGGAAACAACTCTCATACTGTAACTATTGAATTCATTTTTTTTAACCAATAAAAATGATTGATTATGAATACTATATCTCTTATAAATATACTAGCGGAATCCCGCGACTTCGCTCGCGTAAACTTCGAAACTAATTAGAACCCTCCATACGTGATAGGGGATGACACATTACATTCATTTTTTTATATTGATTTTTATTGTTGAATTTTCGTAACTGATATTTGTCTTGTAGAGTACCTACTTGTGCCATTCGGTGAATACAAAAAAAAATATTTTACAAATTTTTCCACCCGCCAAACACCTTAGGGGTTAAATTTTGGGAAGTGCTGACATAACTGATTCATAATTTGTATTGTAGAGTGTAGAGTATTTATGATAAGTTTCAATTAAATACGGACAAAAAAATATTTTTTATACAAACTTTGACACCCCGTTTTAACCTCGCTGGGGTTGAATTTCAAAAAAATCCTTTCTTAGTGGGTGCTTACATCATAAAAGGAAGGCACCTACGAAATTTTACGTTTCTAGGTCCAGGGGTTTGGGCTGTACGTTGATATATGAGTGAGTGAGTGAGTGTTTAAGGACAAACTCTTTTATAGATATAGATTACTGAATGTTTTTTTAGAGTAACATTTAGAAAAAATATGTTAAAATTAGTTACACATGCCAAACGTATTACATATTTAAAAAAAATTAGAACTGTTATGTTTCTTTTTGTTCTTACGTTGGAACATATATGTATAGGTAAACAATAAACATTAAAGAGAATATTAGAACCTACCTACCTACTATCTATATAATGTTTGAAATATTTGAAAAATAATATTTAAAGTTCAAAGTAAATTTATATTAAAAAAACTTCTTTCAACTGCGATTTTTCTTTGTTGGTTAAATAAAAGTTTAAGAAAATATTATCTATAAATAGAAATACTCGTTTGTCGTTTTTCAGTTTACGTAAATTTTGCATGTTATTTATTGTCACATGTCACAAAAAGTAGAAATAATTAGAAATTTAATTCAAAACTTTAACATTTAAATGTATATCTATGTATAGTGTGCATTTTCAATAAATTGTTATCATTTCTATTTAGCTACATACAAAACAGTCGATAGAAAATACCAATTTACCT
The DNA here is from genome assembly GCA_949319165.1 of Sialis lutaria. NCBI lineage: Eukaryota > Metazoa > Arthropoda > Insecta > Megaloptera > Sialidae > Sialis > Sialis lutaria. The sequence goes on along the minus strand of OX439231.1, from coordinate 28,767,891 downwards.
ACACATACAAAACCGTACAAGATATCTGAAAATACGACTATAGAACGCTATAAATTTTCGATGTATAAGTAGCTTGGAACCATAAAAGGCCATGGATCAATATATCAAATCCTGTGATATACTTGTCCTTAAAACCCTTTCGAAGATTATTTTGTCCCCTTCACGTCATTATTCAACCCTATTTCCCTCTGAAATTTCCATTTATAATACCTCCTACACGCTTCGCCTAAACATTGTTTTGCATTTCTGAATTTAAAGAGACTATAAATAAAGTATTTTCTTTGCTAAAAAAGGAACGCTTTAGGTTATTTTGTTACTGCTTTTGTTTAAAATTTTCTAGTTTATGTAAATATTAATTTTAGTATTGAACAAAATGATTTGTCGACATATTGTTGGAAAATTTATATTTACCTTTTATAAAATATGTTTGTTTTATGAAATATATAATTCAGAATCATAAATAGACAAAATACATAATTGTAAATATTTTAAAATGGCTTTTGTTAGTAATTTTTTTTATCTTTCAAATTTTTGCTTCCTCGCCATATTTAAAGGATAGGAAGCTATAAATGTTCTCCAATTTTTCATGTATTTTCTGAATCCTTGTCACGGACATAAGAGATTATTGGTGTTATATATATGAAATTCAGGTGGTTATTCTAAAAAAAATTATATAAAACATTTTTTTATAAAAATAGATTATTACCTATTTTATAGTAAAATATTCCCTTACAAAGCTATGTGTGTTCACTTGGAATTTTTTTAAATGTAGGTAATTACAAAAATAAAAAACTTAAAATTTAATTAATTTCAATGTATTATTGTATCAATCATTCCTTATGAAAATTAAAATTTCATTTTATGCTATTCTTTTTTACTCTGAAAATTTCATGAGAAGCGGTCCAAGGTATACAATTTTTTTATATACAGTCGAGTCTTTATGAAGATTTTTTTCTGCTGTTTTGAAGTTATGGGGTGCGATATTTTATCCAAACTCGAGTGAGATATCAAATTAAAACTGACAATTCAAGAAATTAAAATGTGTAAATGTTATGTTACTACTAAAGTATAACGTTATAAACCACATAAAAAAATACTTTACTGGATTTATCGACCTTTTATTACAAGAATTGAAATTACATAGGTACTATGTAGTATGTAATTATGGTGGATGTAACTTTAATCTTAGATTCCAAATAATTAACCTTTAGATATTGATGAGTTCGTTTCAGTACTGTCATTAGAACATAACATCTATTGACATTTGGTTCAGTCGATGTTATACAAATCCTATAATTCCACCCTAATTAGTTCAAGCTTTGTTTGCTCCAAGTACTCGAGGATCAAATCTTATGATACAAGATCAATTCGAATTGAGTGGGTGCCATTAGACTATAGAAATCTAATTATGTTACAATAAAAAATTCTTTTTTATATTAATTTGAAATCAATTTCGATTTTTATTTAATTTTAACATAAATTTAAGTGCAGTACTAATTCGAATTAAATAATAAATATTAAAATTTTAAAATACTAAATATTGAGAGGCATAATTTTTGTTAAAGGAAGAATAAAACATAAATACTATTTTAAAAGTTAATTTATGTAAATCACTCGAGTTTTATATTTATTGTATAAACTTAAATTGTCTTTATTTATAATATTATGAAAGTTAAAAAAATACTTTATTTTTTTGCTGTATTTACTATAACCTAGAAATATCAAGTGTTAGACCTTTCTTTTTAAATTTGTTTAATTATCAGTTTTCATTTGATACCCCATTTTCCTTTTAAAAAAGTGAAAAAATATTCAAAATATTATTTTTTAAAATGCAGGTCTAATATTATTGATCCACAATTTACTATAATTGTACCATCTCTTAGCTTTCTATGTCAAATGATTCAGTAGTTACAAGACTGAGACATATTTCCATATATGACCTACATCTTGAAAATACATGAACTAGGATTAAATATAAACATGAATGTGCGAAGAGTAAAAACATACTAGATTAAGTTCTCAGTAGTCTCGTCATAAGCTTTTAAGATAAGAAGTACGGTCTTATTTACCATAAAAATACATAGCCAAGAAAAAAGATGCTCGCAAAAAAATTCAGTACTACAAAGGTTAACGTTTTCAATAGATGCTATAACGAACTTGGTATAAAAAAATTTCAGCTGACGTATAAAAATTTAGCTCACAGAAAAGTTCGCCAGTTATCGTAAAGCAAACCGGTCTATGTGGACACAAGCCAAATTGCACAGAAATAATTCTTATGTCATTTGATGTGTTTTCTTTTTCTGCACCACTGACTAGAAACGATGGCAAGATTCTCTGTTATCTTTGTTACCGAATATTTTGTTTGTTTTTCCTTGTATAAATATTATAATTTATTTTTCTTTTGACAAGAACATTTTAATGAAACGTTCTCAAATACATGCAGATTTTGGTAAATATCATATAGCTCTTTATTTATTAAAGACAGAGCATTCTTTTACAAACAGTTTATATACAGTTAAGTTTTATTTCTTTAAATTCATGGAAACTGTTTGTTGTTTAATGTAGTATGGCTTTTATAAACAACACTGTAAAAAGCATGCCAGGCTAAGTGATAAACCATTATACTGTTATATTAATTATAATTAAATTAAATATAGAAATATAGATAAAAGTCGCATTACGTCGTAGAGTTAAAATACTATGGCTAGGCCATAAAATGCACACCCCTTAAACATAAAAAAATGTATTAACTTATAATATCAAATAAATACGGTACAGGTACAATATAATTGGTGAAACTTAAAAGAATGTTTGAAAAAAAGGTTGGAGGTAATTAATATTATATAAATATATAATATGAAGTTTATCACTCATTAAGATTTTTTAGAAAATCAACAATGAATCTTGATATCAATCGATTATTACCTTTTTTTATTTAAATTTAGGATGTATTGTAATAAAACAACAATCATTTTAATTTACAATTTTTATATAACATATTTTTTTTGTAAAATGTATAAAGTAAATAAATTAATTAATATCTAATAATAATTAAAAAGATAAATACATCCACATATTGCAGCGATAACAGCTGTGTTCACCTGATGTCTAGCATTTAAAATGAAACAACAATGTAACGTTTATAGGTTATATGACGTATATTATATATTTGTTTTAAAAATGCAAACTTACCAGATTTTATCTTGATTATGATTATGATTGGCTTTGAATAAAAATACAGCACGTATCGATGTACATGTATTTATATATTAATTAATACAATATAATAATTATGGAATTTGAAGTGACATATGAAGAAATAGCGCCTACTACTATTAATAAATTATAAATAGCAACTACTCTATTTGTAAAAAAATTTCTTGTCAAAATATGAATTTTTGTTTAAATAAACTGCAAATTTCGTTACTTCTAGTTATCCAATTTTGTTGAGTTTTAATAGGGTTCTATTCTGATAATAGATGAAGTGAATTCAAAAGGATTGGTGCAAATTTATTTCGAATTGAAGCCTGTAGTTCGGCGTTTCTATCAAAAAAGCGGGTTAAATCGACAAATTGAACTTTATTTATATTTTTATAACAGAAAATTAAAACCGATCGATATTAAACTAAGCAAAAATGGAGACTGTAATGTTTTCTATCAGAAAATGTAAAAATGTAAGTGAGATACTGAAGAAATTTAAGATATAATACTCATTTTATCAATTTATATACGAAAAAAAATTTTAGGACGAGAGTAGAACACACTTCCAAGCAGAGCCTGCTTGGGGTGTGCAATTAGGGCTGCATGATGAGACAAAACATTTCTTGATGGGAGTACATGGCTCTTGTCTCGTCTCGTGTGCACTCCTAGTTAAAAATTAACCATGGAATACTGTTCTTTAATCTGTTAATCATTTGATAAAATATCGCATTAAGATTCTATATTATGACACCAGAGCAATATTCCAGTCACAAACTACCCTATACATCTTGTGCATATATCAAATAACCCAGACACCTCCTTTCATTGATGCCGATATATAGAACATGCACGCACAACAGCGGCAATGTGTTAAGTCCATCAATGTCACACACAAGAACTATAACAGATGAGTTATTTCCACAGGCGTACGCCTCGGTAAATATTTGTGTACATCAAAAGATCACGCCCTTTTATATGATCGAGAGAACACTTATAAAGATCAAAGAATTTCACACCATAGAGTAAAAGTGTAGTGTTAGATCTAGTGATACATCGGTGAACAACATACAAGTGGGTTAAAATTACAATATCATATAGATGAGCCAATCAACAGTCACCGAACCTACATTTTGTCGATTAGAAATTTTTGGTATTTGATAATATTCCAGAAAACCCAAGAAAACCATTTAATGTTTCGTATATTTGCCAATTTTAAAAACATTTTGGCATCTTCTATTTGACTAAAGTATATTTATTTTAATGGTGGTTTTGTTTAAACCAAAAACAAAAACGCAGCAGTACGCATGTACCTATTGTTAAAGTCAAAACCTCTAGCTTGCACATAAATTTTTGAACATTACATAATACATCTATCTAACCCACAAATAAAATCAAAACTCTGATATCAAGCTTACTTCCAATTTTGGATCAATCAATAAAAAATTTAAAACAATAGTATTTGGCATTTGTTATTGTTTTTGAACAACTTTTTGATCTTACTTGTTGGTAAATGTACAAATTATACAGTAGATAAATTAGACACCTTTAGAAAAAGGAGGTTCTCAAAACAGACAGAGAGGGTCCTAAATTATTTTTCTGTCCAGTCACTAACGTTTATAGCGTACCACTGACAAGTCGTAAAGTTTTATAGTAACTTCTGTCAGTGTTTTATTATAAAATGCAATAGGTACTCGTAACCTACTTCAAAGAACTCGATGTCCACTTCAATTTTTAATGAACAGAACTGTACATGAAAAATAACAAAATACAAATAACGTAGACAAAATCAATATTTTAACAAATATATCATTAAAGAATAATTCTTTATATCCAAAGCTCCAGTTAAAACATATTGCTCTATGCTCTAAAACCCAGCATTATACTTCCCGTCACCTCCACCAACATAAAATTTTTGGAAGATAGTTTAATATTTTTACGTTAATTTGTTATCAAGTTTTATTACTGCACAAATGAAGATAGTAATAACTAGATTATAAATTTTGTTTTTCTATAAAAGAAAAACGATTTTATCCATAATTGGATAGCAAGAGTTGATACACGTTTAAAGTATGTATATTAACGTTAGCTTTTCAAGAATAATATTTCGTTAAACTAATATTAATTGCCTTGAATAAATATTATTCTTCTACTGTTTTTTCGTATTTTAATTATTTTACTTCGAATGATTTTACATTTGCTATTTAACAATGTAGATCTAACAAGGCCCGACTTTATACAAAAACTTACTACAAAAATATATAATTTTGTACTAGTAATCATTTTACTAGTCCCTCAAACTGTATACTCTGAAAGTAATATGCTATTAATTAGATCTTTTAATTGTCCCACCCTACTCCTTACAAATGTCAATAATCTATATACATATAATAGCTTGTCCTGACTGATTCATCACTGCCGAGCCGAAAATCTAGGACCTAGAATGATGAAATTTCAAGTGTATCTTCCTTTTATAATGAAAACACCCACTTATAAAGGAAATTCAACGGAGTTGCAATGGGTCACAAAAATTTGTATGTGAAGAATACTTTTTGGGTCTGAACACATGAAATAAGTACAATTTTTTTTATATTTGTGTTAATATTTCTATGACAAATTGAAGTTTGATGCATGAAATACAACTAAAAAATTTTGAATTTTAGAATTGATTAAAAGTATGTTTATTTTATAGAAAAAGATGTGAAAAGTTGAAATTTTCAAACCGCAGGTCTGTATCTCATAACGTTCTCGAGATATAGCCATTTTGAGTTTCAATTTTTTGAATTTTTTTGAGAAAAATGGTCATAACTTTTGAACGTGTCGTCGAATTTGATTTTTGTCGACGAATTTGAAATCAGCGTGCCAAAATCTATATAATTACATACATAACACTTAAAAATTCGACAAAAAAAATTTTGTCAAAAATCGGCATTTTTTAAGGTATACCCCTTGGAAAAATTTCAATTTTCGGTAAAAAAAAATTTTTTCTAATTTTAAAGTTTTATACATGTCTTTATATAGATTTTGATACGCTGATTTCAAATCCGTCAACAAAAATGAAATCCGACCACATGTTCAAAAGTTACAGCCATTTTTCTCCAAAATTAAAAAAAAAAAACTAAAACTTTGAAAGGCTATATCTCGAGAACGTTATGAGATACAGACCTGCGGTTTGAAAATTTCAACTTTTCACGTAATTTTCTATATAATTAACACACGTTTGACGAAATCTAAAACATGCATCCATATTTTTGATTTTTCGATTTTCCATAGAAATATTAACTCAACACATACAAAAATAAAAAGTAGAATCTAAATTTACTATATAATCAATAGATTAACTATTTTCTATGTCATTTTTATTTAAACCAGAGTTATTCTACAAAATTTCATTCAAAATCAAATTCACTTACTTTAACACAGAAATATTACTCAAAATAGCACTAACAATTTACAGAATTGATAAATAATTCGATCGCCTCTCACTGACGATTAGAATTTCACCATCATGTATAATATCGCAAACGGACTGCAAGTGAGTGTAAATATTTGAGTGAAACACGCGCGCGGCGTGTTCGTGCCTCGTGACGACAGCGGCGTGTTCCCCAGAGAACGCCACCGTCTCGAGCAGGTCAACAGGACGCGCGGGAGTCGTCATGCACGCGTCGATGCTCGGACCCATATACATACAGGGGATAACACACACGAGCGATAGCTGATGCTCTAACTGCAGAGGAGATACAGATATGTTGTACTAAATATTTTTATCTGTTAATAAAGTAACCACATACTCTCTTTAAAACATTGGATTCCGATAATCCTTAGTAAGTAGATAAAAAAATGTTCTAAAAACTCTTGTGAAGTTGGGCTTTTCGTGCGTTCTGCATTTAAATTAAAATTTGGTTAACTAAACGGTAAAAATAATGTTTTTATTAATAAAAAAATGCGCAATATTCCATAAAAATAAAAGATAAAGTCTAAATTATACTTTTATAATTCTATAAAACCGTAAGTTACCTAAGAAAAGGTTGTTCGTGTGAAACGACACTAAATGTGATTATGTGTATGTTTAGTTGAGTATGTGTGCGTGCGTGTGTACGTGTAAACACAAACAGCTATATATACAGTACGAAAAGTTTCAAAGGCTACGAAATTGAATTTAGTGAACTAAGAAGGAAGTGGTACAAATATATTATGAAGTAGAAAGGTTCTTTAAAAGCACGGATGTTTTATTTATCAATTTTTCTTCATGAAAAAATATTTGTACATGTATTTTTGACATAACTTTCAGATTTCTATAGAACTCAAAAAAAAATTCAGATAAATTTAATTTTTGTGCACTTATTTATTGGCATTTGTAGTTTTAGATATGTGTATAGAAAATCCTTCAAAATGACTTATTAAAAAAATATGACGTTTTAATTTTAATTTCACGTAAATGGCATCAAATGTATGCAGTAGGTACTCTCACTAAGGTATTGCACTGAAAAAAATAATTAATTGAATTCACTTTATCCGAAATTCGGTTAAATTGGCCAAAACTACGTATGCGGGCCAATCTTTTACCTGAGGATGGTTATTTTCCAACTACGTAAAAGTTTCCGTCCTCCTTCCCTAACGAAATTTTTGCTAATTTTGAAGGGAGACCAGAATGCGAAGACAGATTATTGGTAAACGATACATAATATAATAATCGTAAATATGCTTCACTAGTGATAGTTATTCAGCTTCCTTTTCATAATTACAAATATTTGGTTAAAATTAAAAAAAACAGAGTTTTAATTATTTAATAATTAATTTTTATGAAAGGATATTTATTTTCATGATTATCACTCATATTATAATGTTTTCAGTATTCATATGAATTAGATAACGTATCATCAAAAACATTATTTTTCGTAATATTCTATTTAACCTCACAAAAAGATTTTTTTTTAATTAAAAAAGCATTCGTATAAAATGTATTCTGGAATACTTAGAATTGAAATATAACCACAACTGTAATGTTTACAAAGAAACATAAAATATAAAACTCTGCATATATAATATACACGTTCACATATACATCCAGTATTTACTGTACAGTTTTTGAGCCACTGGCCAATAGCTTCCAGATACAACATCTACGAAACACGCACACACATTTTAAACGGATTCGATGATGTGTATTTCGTTCTTGTTTACACTGTTTGGAATTATGTTTGCTCTTGTTTTATTTGACAGTGTTTTAAGGGCAGACGTGTACACTCTCACAGCCGCCTTGCATTCCGTCACACGGTCGTCTTTAAATAGAACGTCTATAGATATGATGGTGCTCAAGGGTCTATTGATTTTTTTTACGATATTATTCTGTTTGTAGATTTTTTTTAATATACAGGGTGTCCCAGGACTGTGTCAAAGCTCAATATTTCATTTATCATAAGAATTGGGAGAAATCTTTAAATGCAAAAGTTGTCAGGCTAGAGGAGCGGCATAATTTAAAAATAGTTACATTTATACAGAGTGTCCCATAACTGCGTTACAAACCAAAGTTATGTTTTTTTAAATACAAACTATATATTTTTATTTGATAATCTAAAAGCATTCATTTTTCTGAGTATTTTGATGTATCAAGTATGGGATTATACAGAGGGGTTTAGAAATAATGACCAATTTTGTAAGAAAATAGGAGCATTTTCAACACCTTGTAATTTTCTAATTACAACAAAAAAAAATTGTTTTCTGTTTGAAGTAGTTTTGGCATATTCTCTATTATTGCGATATTATGTCAAACATTTAAAAAATTGTATTATTTGTACAGGCTGTATCAAAACACTGAACTTAGTTTTTTTCAAAATTTTCAAATGGAACACCCTATATATTTTTACATTTTCGAATTGCCTGTTCAATTCTCAACACATTTTATAAACCATGTTCTATACTTAAATCCAGCCGTTAATAAGTTATTAATTTAATATTAAAATCTTAAGATTTTTTTAAAAACAATACAACTTTATTATATTCCATAAAATAATTAAATTTTTATGTTGTTAAAGTTTGTACGTTCTATTAGTTTGTTAAATTATTTTCAAGCGAACTGTTTTATTGCAATTATATTCATGCTTTGAAGTGTGGGTATACCATGTATTTAGTGATCATTACCACCATTTTGTTATATTTAAATTTATACATTTAAATTTGCTTTGTCCGTTTCAATTAGAATAAATTTGTTTTATTACTCCAAATTGAGTATCCACTTACGTATTTTTAATGGCTTCACATACATTTACAAATTTATGCAAAATCATTTTACTCCCAACGATTCCAATACATAAATATAATATATGCGGCAGTAATGGACGAACGAAATGAAATTTGTCAGTGGACAAATTGTTCCAAGAGCTTATAGAATTGCATATATAATGGAGTCATTTGTATTCACAAGGGTTTCGGTGGGTCTAACTCAGACTAGGACAAGTCTCAATAGGCCAGGGGTAATGGCGTGCGACTCGGTTCAGACAAAACATAATCTATATAAAATCCAATAGACTGCAACCATGATATGCGCCCTACTTGTCCGCATTGTAATATCTATTATATAGATAAAATTAGTTACAAATTCTTGCATTTTTTATGTCTAACGTACGAGATGAAACTTAAAGTAAAACGAAATGGAGTGTGATTGCTTACATGTAAATTAACATTAACATTACATGTAATTAATGAGTTGAGAACATTTTTTTATAATTTACCGAATTGCACTTGTACAGATATAGTTTTGAAATATTTAATTTAAGCAAGTAACTAAGGATATTGAAGTATAGTTGAACTTCTATCTAAAAAAGCTGTTGAACTACTAAAAAAGTTCGTATTTTATTAATTTATTCATGAAGAACTTCTTGAATAAAGTTTATATAGCAAAATTTTCAATTAGAAAATTAGTTACAGCACTCTATGTCACTGTTTATAGTTGTGTATAAAAATGTTAAAGTTTATTGTTAGTTAAATTATAAAGCTTGAAAGTTTCATTAAAACAAACTAGATAATTGTTTTTTTTTCTTCTTTCGAAAATGTAATGATAAATATAAAAAATTTATTTGCAATTAGAGATTATTGTGTGTTATCTAAAGTAATTAATTTTTATTTCTTACATTCTGAACAATTAAAATTACGAGCACCATTATCTGTTTCTAATTTATTCATGTACACTTTTATTTTTTTGTTATAAATAAAATTAATTATAATTGTTAATTATATATGAATTACAATTCTTTTTCTAATATATTATTTATATATTATGGGATATCATTATGCAAATTGGCGTTGCGCCGGTGGTGGAAACTTCAACTTGGGAAATCTAATCTACAATATATATATAAAACTCAACGTCTGTCTGTCTGTCTGTTAATCTATCTGTCTAACTTTTATATTAAAGCGAATAACGCCGCGGGCACAATTAATGTTTTTATAAAATGGAAAATACGATAAAACGCCGTTATTATAAATAAAAATGTAAGCTGAAAAATATAACAGCTTACTTACAGAAAAAGCACAACCAAAAAAGGCTACTTTTTATAATAAACCTTAATTACTATCTACTTCTCAAATATTGGTATACATATTTTTTTTAATCAAATGCATCAGTTTCCCCCGTCCCTCTCCCCAAAAAAATATATAATTTTATGCGTTAGTTATACAGGGTTCAAATCTAGTTATTTTTTTACCTAGCGAGCAGTAAATTTTTATTGTAGGTAATAAAATGACTATATACCTAATAGAAAATAGTAGGTACTTAAATCTTGACAAATAAAATGACCTCATTCATTCACGATTTGAATTCAAAAATAAAATACTATCAAAAACTATTATATTGTTATTATGTGATATATTTATGTCATATATATTTATTATGAATCCTAAATTTATATTGCTAATAAAAAGTATTTCTTTTTGAGGTAAGTGAAAACCGTATTTGCGTGGTGAGAACGTTTCGAACCCTGTTTGCATGAATACAATGTATCATGATAATATTTACATTTCTCATGAAACAAAAAAACATAAAGTTTTTGTCAATTGTTATTCCAACACAATCCAAATCCGTGTTTATCATAAATTTCATTTCAAGATGAAATGAAAGAAAAATAAAACGTTAGATATTCCTCTGACGTAAATTATATATAGCAGCGGCTTTACAAAGTGGCTAAAACATATTTAGTCTCATTTCTTAAACAAATGTAAAAGTAACACGTTTTAAGAAGAAAAAAATAATATTCTAGAATCTTAGTACATATTCATCCATCAGAAAACTTCAGTCACAAACATTTTCTGCCGGGAAAAACTTCTTTTACCGACTTAAATATTAATGAAAAGCCTAGTTCAAACGGTAAACATTGTACATATCACGACTTATACCTGGTAGTCCAGTAACTTTAGGTTTTCACTAGGAATAAATTCGCATAGAGCTGAATTTTTGTATACACCTTCGTTTTGCCTTTATAAATAAGTTACCAAAAGTCCCCATCGATCCTCTGTGAGCATACTTTTTTACAGCCCACACAAGGTGCTAACAATTAGTTTTAGCTAAATATATCTGTATATATTGTCTCTATGACTAAAATAGTTATTATCAAATAGAAAGATTAGAAAATTATCTACAACAAAGATCTGATACCTTTTTTCGTACAAGTAATTGTTTTCACGTAGTATGGGGGTATTCTAGTCTAAAAATGTAAAATATCGATTTTATTTTTTTGCATTTTTTTTAATAAATAGGAGTTCAAAAAAGATATGTACAAAACCCTAAGCCCAAATTCCCAAAATTGACGAAGTTATAGTGGATTGAAAGAGATATGTAACATTGAATAGCCAACTATACGTAAACTTTGAACGCGTTTTTCTCGAAACTAAAAACTGAAATTGGCTGCCATAATAACTCAAGATCTACTGAACCGATAGACTTCAAATTTTCTGTGTACACAAGCTATTACTATCTGTAACAGAATTGAGTAAATCAAATATTTTTGTTTTACGGGCAATGAAAGATTGAACAAAATAGTAACGAAAATTCTATAGACACTTTTCTAAACACCGCCATTTTTTTAATTTTCAATTTTTTTTAATTTTTTGCCACCCGCTATAGCTACACTTATATAGATAAAGATATTTATTGGTTTTATTTTTTCGGATGAACAGAAAAGCTATAATCATGGCAATCATTTGGTGACCTTTTTTTCACGTTGTACGTGGTTTCTGTACAAGCGTAATAATTACTTATTATTATTATTTTTTTAAATTTGTATAGCTTGTCTAAACTTAATATAACGTAAATACAAAAAATCTATAGTAAAAAGTTTTATACTTTTTTGTCAAAAAATTCCCAAAAAAATCTTAATCAAAATTCATTCCTATATTATATTTAATATAACATATACTTTTTGGCTATTGTAAATATTATGACAAATGTGTGAGGTGTAAAATTTTGTCAGTAGTTAGAACATAAAAAGATGTATATTTTCTGCAAACTACCTAGTAAAGTACGCCCCGGAACACCCTCATCGAATAACCCAAAATATCGTTGTATAAGGATTTTATAAACAGACTGTATCTAATAAACGGAATGTCCGATCAACATCGTCTTTCACATATAAGACAGTTAATTATTTTTTAGAAACATTTTTATAGTATTTTAACTAAAAATTAACGAATTGTTTTCAAAATGGCGGCCAAACTTTAAATTTTTCTTAAAAAAAATATTTTTTTTAGTTTCACCGCAATTTTGAAAGGCATACAATTTATTTTGGATAAAATATTAATAAAAAGGTTGTAGAAGATTAAATTATCTGTCTAAAATGTGAAAAAAGATGTTGATCGGACATTCCGTTCACTAGATACAGCTGTTCACAAAATCCGTATATAACGAAAATTTGGGGCCTTCGATGAGGATGTTCCGGGGCCTACTTTGCTAGGTAGTTTTCAGGAAATACACATGTCGGTATACTCTAACTATTGACAAAATTTGGAACCTCGCACATTCGGCATAATATTTACATTAGTCAAACATTCTACATTTCTTGTGTTAATAGTATTTGCTTAAGTCGTCACCTTTGCATCCAGTTTTCGTGAAAATTATAGTTCGTATGAAAAACTATGAATGACCTTTTTTGTAGAGAATGTTCTAGTCTTCCCATTGTTATATGACTTTTACCATCGTAAAATCTATAAATACAGAGATATTTACATAAAACTAATTATTAGCACTTTTTGAGAGCTATAAAAAAGTATGCTCACAAGGGATCGATGGGGACTTTTGGCATTTTATGTATAAAGACAAAAAGAATGTGTATACAAAAATTCAGCTCTATGCGAATTTTTTCCTAGATACAGCTATTTTTCGTCTAAATGCTCTGGACTATGGTCACTATTTATAAAACTAGTAGTGACATTAAAAATAATAATGTGGTTCTCGAGTGATAAGCGCACTATCGGACAAACAGACAGACGTTGCATTTTGTAATTTGTAAGGAAGCAGTCATAAGAAATATAGAATAAAACAATTTTACATTTTTTTTTCTTATAAAACATGAGTAAATACAAGTTGTTTCAAATATCCAATCAAAATCTAAATACCCAACAATAAAGAAAAAAAATTAAGGCAAACAATAGTTACATTTTTCAAGCGTAGTTATGATTCTTTTTGATTGTGTAGTTATTATAGTTGTGCCGTAAAACTATACTATGTATCTATGACAATGTATATAAAACTTTATGATTTATTATTTATATTGTATATATCTTTACTCTTATAATTTAGTAGCTTTTTTATTATATTTCTAACGTTAAAATAGATTACATTAGTACGTACTATTATGTACATTGTTTTACATTCCCGAAAAATACGACACTTTACTCGGGCTCGGTCTTGAAATGAGATCGAGCCGAGATTCACTTAAAATTGAACGAGACGAGACCGAGATCATATAAACTCGTCGTGAATTTTAGTTTTAAAGTTTATCAATAAGTAATAAAATATCACTTATAGGTATTTCTTAATATTAGTCTTGAAATCAATCAATAATAAAAAGAAAAATGTATTAAAAGTTATTTTAAGAATAGAACATCTTCTAGAGGGAGCTACAACCTCTCAGACATTGGTAGTTTTTATTAATACCTGAAAACTCATTGTGATACATTTATGAAATTGGAAAATATGTTTAGTACCTTATTATCGATTTCCAGTATCAACCAATAATTATTTAGCCTAGGGTTCTATGAGAACTGGGCCCTTCAACTTTTATTCTTTATTTATCCCTTTGGGGAGGCTATAGCTCTCTTACGAAGAATTGTCGGCCTCATGTTCATATAGTTTTTTGCTTTAAATATCTTTAATGTACTATTAATTTTTTAAACATTCGTTGTAAACCAGCCTATATATAATAATAAAAGATTTTCTTATAAAAAATTTGAATGCTATATCTACTAAAACATTAAATTCAATAAAAAAAGACATAACACTCCAAGTCTTTTATCGCATATAAATCCTAAATCATTTTCTTCAACACAATTAACGTCAGCAACAAAATAAACCGCGCAAACCAATTTTATTTCCACAACGCATACGTTCTTACTGAGCCCTATCCCCCATATTTATGCGAAAACACACGACCGTTTTTTTTTTCTGCTAGAGTTTTTTTTCTCTTTCGGCTTACCTAATGTATGTGTTCCTAGACGCACTATGACGCAAGCTAAAAAAAAACTTTTGTGTCTTCTCTCATTTGTCTTGTTCCCATCTCCCCCTTTCGCTTTCATACTTATTATTGGCCGTCTTAATGCTTCACGGGGTTCGGGATTATTGTTTAAAATATGATGGATCTTTTAAAGTTAGTCACCAGCAAATTGAAATCTATAATGCGCGTTGAATTTATGAATAATAATTCTGCCTGCTCGCCCCCGTTTTTTATATTATTACTTTCTTTGGAATGGAAACTGGAAAGTATATATCTCTTGTTTCCAATGATATTTTACAGAAAAAATCTTGGTATAAATTTATGAAGGGAGGGTTCAATAAAGACCTTTATTTTATGACTGGTTGCTTTGATCGTATAAAAGTATCAGTGGTGGGTTAGACACTGAAGAGACAAAATTCTCGTAAGGACGAATGTCAAGTGCATGTCGAGCTTCGGGTACAGGTGTCCCGTACCGAATAGTTTTTTTTAATTCAATTATGTTCATTTAATTAAATTTTAGAAAAGTTACACACCACCAATAAGGTTATAAACAATAAAAAATAAAATTCATATTTAACTTTTTTCTATTAGAAATAATTGCCATAAACACATTGCCGCTTATTTTATTTCAATACGTTAAGTATTTACGGAGATACAATTTTTTTTAAATTTTAATACCGCGCGTCTATCCGACGACACTATGTTCGCCAGAGTGGGGGTAATGCTGACGTCACAAGCGCCAGTCGTGTATTTGCAGTGTATTCGCCGTGTTATTATAGTGAGCTGTGATATCGGCGCTCTTGACGTTAGTGACATTGCATTGCAAGTAAGGAAAAATGGGGGCGTGGCCTATAATTATAACCAAATATAAAAATTTATTGTGAGGTCATTTTAAGTGCTAGACAAAAAAATCGAACCGTATTATTTGTTAGACATATCTCGTTCCAATAAACATATAAAAAATATCATTATTAAATAGAACAGTTCGTCAATTAGCATACAGATGACTCCAAAGGTACTACATATATACTTACCTATGTATATTTTTTAACAATTATAAATTATTCTTGAAAAAATACGTAAGTGTGGCGAGTGCTAACAATTTTCTTATAATGGCATCTTGGCATCATTCCATTTTTCTGATTATTCTCTCTACTTTAATATTATTTGAACTGTTGATTTCGATTTTAGTACGAAACAGTAAAAATTAATTTAAATCACAAAACGAATAATGTTATATTAAATTAATAGTTAATTAATTGTATTAATTTTTATTATATTTATAATCGTAGTTCACAATTAGGGAATAAAATTTAAAAGTGGAAAAGTCAAATTTTGAAACGACCCTATTTAATTAATTGCGCCACTGACGTAATTTTGATGTTAATATATTTATTAATAGTTTACTCATTTACTACATAGTTGATCCACTCGCAAATATGATGTTTTCATTAATATTAATATTAATTTAATTAAACCATTTAAATATTTTATCCTAACGAAAATGCACTGTGCAATTAGCATTAAAATATAATTGATATTATTCTCCAGTTGTAATTATCCAAATTGCGTATTTTATTAAAAAACAATTACGAGATTAATGAACATTTATCACAACCTTTAAAAAAATTGCTATCCCTAAAAACATCTATTAAAAGTGACTAATTTTTGTCGATTTTTATTATTTTTCAGAAATTTTGTAAAAACTACCCAAAAACAAAGTAATCTGTTTTTTTTTTGTATTTAATATCTATACTTGTTTAATAAAAAATTCGAATTTACCATATAAGTAATCAAAAGTTATTGTAAAAAATTCCTATTTACTTTTTTGCAATATCCAACAGCAATATATTCACAACATATATCAGATGATGGTGATCTAAATTGAAATTCATATATCTGTAAGCTTAAAAATAAAAACAAAGCTTATATAACTACGCATAACAGAGATTAAAATGGCTATTATAGTGTTCCACGATCGCCAATATAGCTATTAAAGTGTAGCTATTGTTTAGTTTTACATTGTTGGTGTTTAATTACTACTCAATAAATTCGAACACAATAACTACGTTATGATCATTTACAAATTGGATTTTTCTTACTTTTTCGATATATGGAGTTTTTATATTACTTAATATAAATTAAATCTGTTGAGCTGAATTAAAAACTATATATGATATATTGATTGTTTTGTGTCCGGTATTATAAACGACCTAGCAAATTTGCAAGCTAGCAAGCATTCTCAAATGGGGTATCAAACATATATGACAGTTCTCAATAAGTTGGTTTTTACCGTTTTAGATAGATAGTTTCATACATAGGAAGTAAAAAAAAGGTATGTAAAGTATATTTACTAAAGTGTATTTACTAACCTTGCGTAAAAAACGGTAAAAACCAACTTACTGAGAACTGTCATATAAGTTTGATATCTCATTTGAGAGTGCTTGCTACCTAGCAAATTTGTTAGGTCGTTTATAATACCGGATATTAGACTTACAATTAGGTAAATGCCATAAGATGAAGATGATAGCACTTATAAATTTCGCTGTATTTTTTATGAAAGATAAAATTTAATAATGAATTCTACTTGTGTGTAATATAAAAAATTACAATAACAATACAGTTACTTATTTAACATTATTTTGAAATCGTAAAACACAGTCCCCTGATCGGTCATCAACCCAGAATAACTATCAAAGTACTTAATTTCAAAAACATGTCATTAGAAATATTAAATTCACTATCATATTTTCAGAGATTAATAATTTTCATATGCAAAAACAATACTTTTCTTAAAGTATTATTTAAGTAAAAATTAGTTACACTTTTATCGTGAAATTTTGAGCACAGTCTCCTGTGCCATTTTTTTTATCTGTATTATACCTATGATACTGCAAATTGCTTTGAGTCCCATGATGGACTTTATTTGTCTAGTTTTTATTTTCAATCTAAAGCACTAAATTGCATAAATCGTACAAAAATATCATTGAGACACTACCCATAAAAGTGACCCTGTTCGTAGAGAAAAGCCCAAATAAGTAAAAATAAATTATATATAGTGTCCAAAATTCTTCTAAAGATAAATGTCAGAAATGCCGAATACAATTTTGAATAATAAAATCCTCTTTATCATGCTGTAATACTTCTGATAAAATAAATCAATATTCGAGTGATTGATTCGGAAAACGACAATGATATAAACTTACATAAAACATTTTATCCAAATTGAAAAAAATCCGTTTCAAAGGGGTAACAATTGAACAGAAAAAGAGAATACTCTTAAAGGAATTCTCTTTTATAATACATTCTTTAAATAAAATATAAATTTAAATTACCTTTTCATTTCTCTCTTTATGTAAAATCGTTGCGTTTAGAGTTCTTCGTTGAAAAAGGATCAACTTTTATGTCGTAGGATGAGTGGGTACTCTCTCTGTATTGTATATGTTAGTACAGACAAAAGCTTTAGACCTTTTCAAAGGATATTGCATTTTACAATGTATCTGCTTCATACTGATATTAGTGTTGTATTGTTTAAGTCTTCTGCATCCGTACCTTTAATTTTTTACGAGAATATTAATTTTCCATTGTTTTGTTAATCCTAAAATATGTAATAAATTATTTAGCGAGACAAGTTTTAATATGTTGTTTTACCGGATATTATTTTGAACTTAAGATTTTTGAAAAATATAGTTGAAAAAATATGTATATTTTTATTCTACACAATTTTTTACTTATATAACTTTTTCCGACTTGATTTGTTATTATCATCACTGCGTATTCTTTATGTTACCTAACGCAACAAAATATATACTAAAACCTGGACAAAAAATACCCTTGCCAATCGATTCGTGAATCAATCCCGAGTCCGACATTATGCCTGTCCGTGGCCGGGTAAAGGGTCATGACCGAAAAAAATCCTAAAATGGGCTAAATTAGAACCTCAGAACTACCATTTAGCAAAAACCTGAGGTCTCAAGGTGGTCAGGACCAGCGTTGTAAATAATGCATTATTTTCTTTTGGTAATGCCATTACGAAAATACCAAAAATAATGCATTATCTCGCAATGCATAATGCGCATTGCGAGATAATGCATTACTTTTGGTAATGCCATTACGAAAATAATGCATTATTTACAACGCTGGTCAGGACCAAGATCTCGCGGTGGAAGGTAGACGGACGGACGGAAAATCGAGCATATATGCACTACCATCTTTGGTGGGTTATGCTAAAAAACATGTAAATCGGATAAGTGGTTCTTGACTAATAAGCGCACTAACGGACAGACAGAGAAACATTGTGTTTCATAATATATAAGAATGATGTACATATTATCTTATTGAGCCATTCAATATACAAAAACAAATGTATTACCTAGAACTTGATTATAAAAATGTTTTCAATTTATCACAAACATTATCCAAGAATACCACGTACGAAGCTATCGACCCAGTTCTGTTTAAAATACTCAAACATATTTATTTCCTTTGATAATCATAATTCCAGGAATTAATAACAAATGTATTTACAATTTACGACATAGGGAGCAAAATATTATAAATGTATACATCTAGAATTCGAGGAAAGCATGTGTGCCATATATTCCCGAAGGCCAACAGGGATATTGCATGTACTCCAGTCACCATGCTTGCAGCCTTAGCTGCAGTAGACTGATGGGATATCATTATGCAAATTGGCGTTGCGGCGGTGGTGGAAACTTCAACTTGGGAAATCTAATTATTAATATTACAAAGATGTATGGTTTTAATAATGACGCTGGAATTGTTGGTTTTTAATTTACTTAATTACATTTTCGTTGATCACTTTCATATAAAATGTAATATAATATCTTTTAGTATGTAGACTTTTGTTAATTAGTACGATGGATAAGTTAATTTGAAATACATTCTCACATTTTTTCTGAGTATAAGTCGCGTTTTCCTGATATGATATATCGCAATATTAAAATTTTTACCCATTCAAGAGTTCATTAACCAAAAATTTAATTTTTTATTCCAGTTATGAATCTTTATAACATAACTTATTACTGCATAAAGATAAAGATGCATATACAATTATACATGTGTAGAGATGGTTAGAAAATAACTTTCCTATTTATTTATTTTAGTAATTGAATATTTCATGACTTACTGATTGGATTTTAATAAAAAAGTACTGATTGTTTGGTAAAAATTAATATTCTAACTTCTAACTCAGCTTATTTCTTTCCAACGAACTTTTTTAGCATTTTTTAAATTCGATTCTAAATTGACAATATCCATTTTTTCAAAATTATATATTAGGTCGTTTCATAGTATTAAAAATGTAAGTTCTATCAACGCAGCACGGTGAAAATCCTTTAATAGATTTTTTTTAATTACGGCACCTCACAAAAAAAATATTGGATAATTTGATGCTATTTTGTGTCACCAACTCTTATTTTGTAGGTTACGCCGTTTTCTAGTACTGGGGACTAGTATTAGTTATCGCTATATGCATACATACAAACAAACGAATGTAGGTTTGAAACACATAATCAGTATTTCATTTGTTTGTAAAGTACAAAAAATTATGAATAAAAAAAATCAACGTTAGATAATTCCACGAAACATCAACAAACATCGTATGATCCAGCCAACTAATCTTCATAATTACATCCAATCATATGATTGATGTCTGCAGCGGAGGTAAATCCCTGCATTATCCCACACAAGTAGACTCTGTTCAAGTATCAACGATGGCTGAACGTGTCGAATCCAGATCTCAGAGAGTACTTGATCCTATCGGTTCGGTTCATTTGTTTGTTTGTTGACTTGATTTGTTTTATCTGACGCTTGAGAAGGAGCCAGTGCTTATCACGCTGAGGAGTTTTTATTAACTGATTTGTTTGATCGATATCAACCATTTTGAATTAAATTGAAATTATTACATATGTATATTATTTCATGCATTCATATACACCCAAGTAAAACGAAACGGGCGCGCTTTTGGTTATTTAAAATAAGATTTTGAGAAAAAGCTCGAACACGTCGATTTTGCTTTCAAAGGGGACATCTTTTGCTATAAAATTTTTGCAACAATCTTTTCAACCCTCAGCGCTATGAGCGCAACCCTTAAAATTTTAAATAGCATGATAGGGCAAGTGATACCTCATTTGAAAGGTTTTTTCGTTCTGAATACGTGTTTTTTGATTTTTTCAAATCTGTTTAGTTTTAGTCATGTTATTTACATTTTGAATTCCATAAATGCAATGATTTTCTGATAAAAAAAACAAATATTTACAACTAAAATTCAAAACAAAGTAGGCTTATTTTCTTATCAAATTATTCAAAAACATTTAATTTCGACATTTATTGAATTCATTAAAAAAATTATTAAAAAAAATTTACCAACATCCAAAACATTAATTAATTCAATAAATGACCAAATTGGATGTTTTTGAATAATTTGATAAGAAAGTAAGCCTACTTTGTTTTGAATTTTAGTTAGTAAATATTTGTTTTTTGATCAGAAAATCATTGCATTTGTGGAATTCAAAATGAAATAAAACCTTTCAAATGAGGTATCACTTGCCTTATCATGCTATTTAAAATTTTAAAGGTTACGCTCATAGCGCTGAGGGTTGAAAAGATTGTTTCAAAAATTTTATAGCAAAAAATATAGCAAAATCGACGTGTTCGAGCTTTTTCTCAAAATCTTATTTTAAATGAACAAAAGCGCGCCCGTTTCGTTTTACTTGGGCCACCTTGTATATAACAATAATGATATTATTATTTCATACTTTCTTCATATGAAAGATCACGTTTGGTTATATCGGGAATAATGTCACTTCGAATATTATTGAAGAATGTTATTGAATATTACAACAAGGATATGGATTAATATCAGTGTTATTAATAGAATATTTTGAAGAAAATCTTGATAAACAATAAATGAAAATACTCTCCGTCGTATAGATTTCCACTTGGATGCATTCCTGGAAAGGGTCACAATAATAATTCCACGAATTAATATGCTGTAAAGAGTATGGGAAACGGAATAAGTTGTTTACTACCTACCAGCACATATCAATTACTTTAAAAGCTTTACTCACACATTATAACGTTTATATATAAAAAAATTCGAACCATCGTTTAGAATATTGTAGGTAGAATGATATAATGAAGTAATATTAATTTTAAAAGGGATGTGAGATATTGCTGCTAAAACGCTGAACAAAATATATAAGAATTAAGCTGTTTAAATATTAAGTATCTATTGTCATGACTTTTCTTGGAAAAGATTCATTTCCTAATGGAATTGTCTCTCTTTTCCAATTTATTTTATAGCAAGTTTTAGTTTAAAAGTAAAAAAACCCAGTTAACGAAAGATTTACTCAACGGCTTTTTATTAAAACAGTGGATGTAACTTTGATTCCTAGTAAATACCAAATAAATTTCTTGGTAGATCCACTATGATTTAAGTTTAATTGAAGGATTAGGTTACTTTTTTTCTTTATTACATCGGGTGAAAATGTAGTTTTAAAACTAAAACAAATGTGAGTTTTATTGTAATGTTGATGTGTATATGGTAACACAATATATTTATTGATGGTATAATCAATATTTCATTAATTAATTACTGTCAAAACTAACGAGAAACCTGATATTCTGTAAACTACATACATTTCCTCAAAATATATAAGGTAATATTGGCTAAGATTTGAGACATCATACACGTGTAGTAATAATTCTTTCTAGTGACAAAAAAATTCCGAGAAGCATCCTTTATCAAACACCCATTATCCAATTCGTTGAATTTCTAATCCTAATAAATACCATTCGAATTGTCCGTTATTATGACATGTTCGTTCAATTATAAAAGGTTACTTATTAACTTTAATTAATTCGATTCTTTCATCTTATCAGAACAAAAACACTTCAGTTGGCTAGACGCTTCTAACTGTATTGAAAAAGATATAATTGACCGGCTATAGAGGATTCCATTAATCCTCACAATAAAAACAACTCGATAAAACCAGTGGCGTTACTGGAAATTGTGATTCTTTGATCAATACCCCTATTCTATTTTTCTTGGTTTAGTTTTAACCATATTGATGTGATCCTGCATATTTGGCATTTTTTTCTCAATCAAATAAATCTAAAGAGAAATTAATTAATAAGTAATTGTAATTCAAATGTTTATTATTGACATTATAATTAGGTTTTTGCTCCTTCGTTTCGATACTTTTTTACGTATTGAACCAATAGTCAAATTTTTTGCTTATTTATGTCATTTTTCTTCAGGATTCACGACATCTTTTATTCCATTCAGTGACATTTCAATAGTTACAATTAATTCATTTTTAATTGAGCAGCTAATTGAAAATATACTGTAGCTTTGTATTTAATTACAATCGTTTATTTATTAATGACTCTTACATGAAATAAATATCAAAGGATTCATTGCTAAATTTCAAAACGTTTATCTCTCCAATTCGTGTATTAGTTACGCCAGTGTATGAAGTAGTAGTGTGGGGGGGTATTATATTGGGTAGGTGATGGAGGTTGGTGTCGATTTTGTGTCCTCGTAGAGGTCCCGGTGTTTTTAAACTGCTTTACAGAAGAACTATATCTAGATAATGGTTCTTTACAACTCGGTGACCTAGCTGAAAAAGTCCCGACGCTAAGCTTTCTTGAACAGCTAATGGCCAGTTGTTATCCTGTATCCTTCGTTCACACCGTCTTCGTCTTACCGTTTAATGTGTATAGATTCTGCAGTATGCAGGATTGGATTTTCACTTTTTTTTAACTTTTTGTGATATTTTTCATCGTCTCGTTTTTTGCGTTGAAGTATAAATCTAACATTTGGAACTAAAAACTTCTTTACAAAAAAATTAGCCATTGTAATTAGCACATAAAACGGTAATTTCAATTTTAATTTTGAATAATTCTTACTCTTTGAATTATTCAAATTTGGAATTGAAAATACCGTGAAAATACTGCTCGTTCCGTTTTTCTGGTGTTAAATGTTAAAATATTACAATTTTGTTTTTTGTTTTGGTTATGGTTAGACGCCAAGAATTTAATAACCAGATCTGCACCAGTTTTTTTGTAACTGAAATCTCCTATTTTACAATTAATAGGTCTGATCTAATATCTATGAATTTTTTTCTAAAAATATATATTATTTTTTTCCTTTTATTTTTATGTTATCAAATAAACAAAGATATTTTGAAATATCATAAATATTTCATATAAATTTTACATAAATAGGAAATCGATCATCACTTAAGTCTAATCTCGTCCAAATTTAAGCTTATCTCGTCTCGGTTTCGATCTCATTTCGAAATCGAGACAAGACCAAAAAAGTATTTTCTCACCGTACAGCCCTAATTGTTACCTTTTGTAAATCTTCGTAACTAAATGTCTGATATATTTCACATGTAACGTGTATGTTTTATATGAAATATTTTACACTAACAAAGAATGACATAGGAAAAATAAAATAAAAAATATGTCACTCATTGTCTTGACAGAAGGATAATGTATATTCCCACAAACGCTGGAACATGCTTCAAGATTAATATACCTTGATTTTCCGTGGTTTAAAATAAAACATTTTCGCTTATATCAAAAATGTTTTTTCTAGATGTCTAAAAAATGTTAACCACAAATTATAATATATGTAGGTACATTTTTATTTACATTTTTTATATAATTATATTTTTTATACTAAATCTTTATTTATTTAAATAATAATATAAAATGATGTAAATCCATGAATATATAAAAATGTGTATTTTTTATATTTAAAAATTTAATTATACATATTGTGGCTTATGAAATATTCATTCGTAATTCGAATAATATTAAAAAATATAAAATTAAATTGTACCCTTATAATGTAATGTATAATGATTATATTATTACTTCATTCATATTTAGAATAGGTAATTATCTTGAAAATATATGAAATACTAGCTGTAACCCGCGACTACGTTCGCGTGGAATTTAGATTGGTGAAAATGGTTGTCGGTTAGGTAAATAATACAGATTTCTGTATGAGTCGTGGGAACAGGTTTTTAATTTATCATTTACCCACTAGATGTCACTTACACTAAACTAACGTAACCTTGTTTTATATAATACATTTTTCGGGATACAAAGTAGCCCATATCCTTAGGATACAAACTTGTCTCCCTGTCAAATTTAATCGCATTTATAATATTAGTATGGATTACTGTATTGAATTTGTATCACTAAAAAACCAGTTTTAAAGAACTAACAAAAATTTCAACCGCGTACTTTTTGAAACCTTTTTGCGTAATATATTACTTGATAGAGTTCATAGTTAATGAAATTATTAAAAAAAAATGTATCCCGATAGTGAAATATGATACATATATTTAAACCCGTGCCTGTGAAACATTACAACATTTATCCTGTACATCAGCAACGCTTCTCCCTACTAAAACTTAATCAAATAACCGTTTGTGAACGTGTGGGTGGGAGGCGTTGCGAGGGGGAGGCAATCGGTGATCTATCAGAGAGGATATCGACAGGAAATTTTTTATCACCTCAAGATTTCGTTATCGACGAACGTGCGGAAGTAACGAATGTACAGAGACGGGTAACTACATCCGCTGGTGTTGGCAGCTCTGTAAGACCAATGGCAGCAGTGTTTTGCCATCGCAAGATGTGAAAAAGAAAAATCGTTTTAGATTATTTTTAATCAGGGTGTAGGCTTGAAAATAATTGTTTTTTTAAACATTGGCAATATAGAACAGTGATCTTAAATAAATATTGGTAAACCAAGGTATGTAAAGTATAAGGTAGTCTCATTACTCTGCGCGATAGAGGGAAATACGTCATCTGAGCTGCCCAAGCTGATTGGTCAAAAGCTAACGAGGCAACCTGTGTAAACAATATAACCTGGTAAACAATATAAAAGACTGGTGTAGCCATTCTTAGACCATCCTGGTTTTTGGTGTAATCCAAAAAAGTTTTCCAAAACGTAGATATTTGGTAAAAACTTGTTTTTTTTTATTCTCTACGAGCGGGGAGTTTAAAACTCATAAAAACGGATACTAGAGGTCTGCGAATTTAAAGAATTCTTCAAATAAAAAATTAAGATGCTCCAAAGAAATGTGATATAACTGGAGCGCGATAACTCTAATGGGCGAGCACTCTCTGATAAAGATAGTTTTTGACAAATCGCTTCATGGTTACCACCATTTCATGTTTTTAGTTTTGAGAGTCGGTTCACGCTGTCAGCCAATCAGAGCTCATTAGACAAGGAAGTGCGGTACCCGAGTATAAGCTATCTCTATTGACATACTCATAACATTGAGCTACTTCTCCAGTTATATTAAATCTTTATGAGACGCACTGATATAGATCCATCATTTATATTTACATTTACCAAAATTCATTTTAACAATTCATAATAAATACACAAATCTATTTACTGTTTATCAATGTTTTGAACTACCTTTTGTACATTGTTTTAAACCTTTTTATTGCAACAAATAACTGTATTTTTTATATAAATATAAATATAAATAAATTACTTCTATTATAAATAAATTGAAATTAATATTTTTATTCAATTCAGAATTCTAACTTTATGCAAATATGCATTTACACAAATATTATTCCACCCTTAAAATAAATGTTAGTCCTTGTTTCTGAATTGTTAGTGTACGGGCTTAAACTAATAGGCAGTGAACTAAATCATTCAATCTTCATGCAAATAATTACAAAGCTACTAGTATTAGTCAATATATTTTCATAGAACTACATTTAAATGTTTCAGCACTAAATTTATTGAGTACAATATTTCACACATACACACACAAAATAAACGTAAATTCAGTCCGAAATCTTGAAACTAGTTGACGTGAATCTTAGACCATGCTGCATTTAATGCTGTTGTTATTACCGCACTGTCACATTCTGTACGTCACAACTTTTCCTAATTCCTGAACCGTACGTACAAATTCGGTAAGCTATATAATCTGGATTAACATGAGCAATATCCGTTACATTTCATCCGAACATAATTAATGGCAAATACAGTACCGGAGTTAAGTGTTCTAAATGAAATGGTATTGGATATTCGAATTCGATCAACGATCATTTTGAACGCGTGCAATTTCAGTTAAATGCTTGGTTAAATAAACAGTGTACAGTAACAAGCGTTTGGAATTATCTTTATACTTTCTAATTAAAACGTGTTCGTCTATTCATTCTTCCTGATAAATATTAAAACTTTCATAACTTTTTATTGACGTTTAATTCTTTGGTTAAGGGTTTAGAAAAGTTTTTTTTCTGGAGATGGAGTGTTTTTTTATTATGTTGAATACCTATATTATTTTTATATATAATTTTATAGATTAATGTCCGGTATTATAAAGGACCTAGCAAATTTGCAAGCTCGCTAGCACTCATAAATGAGGTTATTAATTTTGTTATAGTATCTATGGATTAGTTATGGAATTTAGAGCAGTGATACTTCAACGTATTGTAACACAGTTGGCGACTCTGATCGTATATATTTTTTTTTATAATAGCACCACTGTTTTAATACCGTTGGTGTTTACATACAATGCTTGCGCGAATTTGTAAAGTCATCACAAAACTCCAAGATAACTGTCATATAAATTTGATATCTCATTTGAGAGTGCTAGCAAACTTACAAATTTGCTAGCCCCTTTATAATACTGGATATAATACATTTATACCTTTCTTATATAAGGAATTTTATTATTTGTAAAAATTTTCCTGTTCATTTTAGCTGTATCTTACATCGTTTTTGCTACATCGATGATTTAAGCATAAACGGGAGTATTTTTTGTAATTTCTCTGAGGTTTGCAATCTTATTATTTTGAAATTTTACTAATCGATTGGCGTTAAAATAATCGATGCGAATATCAATCAGTTCAATTTAAAAAAAAATTACTGGACTAATAATAAAATTTTGACCAAACAAGCAAACAATACATTAAAATGAATAAATGAGAAGAGCTTCCAAAAGTATATTACTTTTTATTCACTACCACTTAACCTACATTCTATAAATGGATAAATTTACGCGAGCGCCCAGGCATAAAGATTATACCCACAAATACTTCCAATCTGTTGAGATGCCAAACACACTCGCAACAACTTAAATAAGACATATTTAAAATCACTACAACAGAAAATATCCGTAAATAAGATACGCCGAGGACACAATGCATTATGTATGGAAGCCATAGAGGAATCCATTTACCCCGATCCTGTTTGGGCCATTTCATAGAACTTATATAGAGAACTATATCTGTTAGGATGTTCTGAACGGAAGAACGGTCCAATATTGTAGATATACAGCACATCCGTAGACCCGTATATGTTGTATATATATCGTGTGCTTGTCGTATGTCCTCGAAAGCAAATACAATAAATAATATACAGAACGTATTAACACACATAAACTCATGAAAATTATGTCTATGTGTATCCAATGTTCATAGGAAGTGGGTGGGTGTGGGAATGGAAATCTATTATACATATGTATGTTAGTAGGATAGGATAAAAAAAATCTGTCGTTTTCAATAGTAAATCTTTTATAAATGAAAAATATATAGTATGTTTGTTGATTTATTAATTTCTGTAGTGGTTTGTACTAATATAGTTTTATTTTTATAACTTTATATATAAATAATATCAGTAGTGGGCAACCCCTAGTTCGTGCATTGGAATTATTGGAAATAAACAAATATTATCCGGTCTTTTGCATTCGATATAATAATAAATGTAGTTGTGCAAAGAAGATTGGCAGGTCTTCTTGTAGAATTCCAGAATTAAAATATGAATCTTTAATTGTTAAGAAAATGAAGCTAGTAAAGTATAAATCGATTTGTTAGTATAAAGTAAATCCGGTGTATTAATTGTTATTTTTATTTCTCATTTACCACGGGACCAAATTTTGTCAGTACGATTGACGTTTTATCAAAGGTATATTATTGTTATTGAAGCTATATGTTTATTCCAACTTTGGTAAAAACTGACGAAGTAAAAACAAAGAAATTTGTAACTCAAAATCTCTATATTTAAACTCCTTTCGAAGATCTAAGTTTTATTCTTTTTTTACAAAATTGTATAATCATAAAGCGATGATAATGTTTTTCTCAACTTTAACAGTGTGTGACGGATTTAAAACACTTGGAACTTTGCTTGATACAGTTTTAAAGTTGGAAGTTTCAACTTCCAAA
Organism: Sialis lutaria; assembly: GCA_949319165.1. Taxonomy (NCBI): domain Eukaryota; kingdom Metazoa; phylum Arthropoda; class Insecta; order Megaloptera; family Sialidae; genus Sialis; species Sialis lutaria. Next base: position 28,738,756 of record OX439231.1, on the reverse strand, counting down.
CTATTTTTTTTGTTAATATTTCGATTGTTATTCTTGTTTATAAAAATACATGCAAAAAAACTACACGTTACAAAATTATTCCATTTAGTCTGCCATCTAAAAATCTTAAAACATTTATTCTTTGTTACTTTATTAGTTGAAATAAAAACATCGATTTTTTATTAATGCGTAAAATGCAGATCAATTGATGAAACAACGGAAATCCTTTTGTTGACGAATTTGCTCTTGGAACTCATATCAACAAAAATAAATTGTTTGTTTACACTCGACGAACGTTTTAGTTTTATTTCTGGCTGTAACGATTTCGCACTGTTGCATGAAAAACTGTATCCTTTCGAACAACAAACCTATTTGAATAACGTTTACGCACATAAGTATAGAAAACAGTAACAGTTGATGGTTTCTACTGGTACGGTCCAATACTACAGCACATTTTTGTTTCTGTTACCATCAACTAGGAGGGACACATTTGTACTTTAAAGACACACACAATAGAAACCAAAATGTTCCTGAATGTTCCATCACTGTATACCTTAATCCTAATAAAACTATTCTATCAAATAAGACAACCTTAGAAATATCTTCTATAAAATTTAATGAAATGTTAAAATGTTCCTCACCATTGAAATAAAAATGGTATACAGTAACAAACAATTGTATATGATTTCAAACATTTTTGTTTAACAAAAACGCCTTTAATCTAGCACCTACGTGTTATGTTTAAAGAATAACTTTAAATAAAATAAAAATTTACCTGAATATCATTTTTCAACAATATTATTTTAGATTAGTTAACTCATGTAAATTAACAAGGGCCAAAGGTCATTTAATCACTAACAGAACAACAACCCACGAATGTTTAAATGTCAGAATAACAAATAAATTACAATTTCCAAAATTCATGTAAACGAAACATAAATATTTTATCATTTCAACCCGGTAGTTCGTATAAAACGATATGTCTATACATAATACATTATATTATAATATATTCATCCACGTTTCACACGCTTCATGTGTTGTGTAAAGCGTGATTTGTTTTACGTTCATGTATTATTGTATACAACAATGTTTTTCAATCAATTGTTTGTCGAATTATTATAAACACATTGAAAATATTCATATTTGTACAAGCAGGTCTTACCAAATATGCCTTTTCAATCGCATTTAATTCGTTATCTGGATTAATGAATATATGCAGGACTATGTATGAAATGATTATGGTCAAATCGATTTTTTTCGTATTCTAGATTTTGATGGAAATATCCATTTTGACTTTCTCTTAATTCAATTTTCAACATATTGGTTGTGTGTCTATCTGTTGACGCTGTGACTCAAACAAGACAGAAGAAAACCTCCTACTTTTGAAAAAGATTTTACAACCGGAAACATGTTTACTCTTGTCAATTATTTTTTTAACCGTGTAAATTAGAGAAAATGGTACATATAATTTTGTCACAATCGCATTTTTTTAAATGTTTTATCGGTTAACCAAGACAAATGTTTTATTTAATTAGATATACGTGCACTGTGCGTATAAGAAAGTCCTGCAGCACCGATGGCATTTTTTTAAGTTAAATAACACGTTTATTTCGCCTTCCAAAAATGAGTGTACAAAGTACATATATCATTATCGATTTGGACACATCATATATGTTACTAGCTGACCCGACAGACGTTGCCCTGTCTTAACTATGAATATTGAATTCGAATTGGTAATACTTTACTATAAAATTAAAAATTAATAGGAATTGATCGTAGAAGGGTGAAAATTAAGAGTAATATAAATTTTTTTTATTCTAAGGTCATGACAAAATAAAAATAAAAATCTTGCCAAAAAAAATTAAAGTTTTTAATTAATAAATAAAAAATAGGGGTTGATCGTAGAGGGGTGAAAATTTAGGGTTGTATGTATTTTTGTACGATGTATCATAAAAAAATAAAAACAAAAAATTTTGTCAAAAAAAAATTTAAGGGTGGACCACCCTTAACATTTAGGGGGATGAAAAATAGATGTTGTCCGATTCTCCACCCCAGCCGATATGCACGCTAAGATTCACGAAAATAGGTCGAGCCGTTTCGGAGTAGTTCAATTACGCACACCGTGACACGAGAATTTTATATATTAGATATGCATTATTGACATTATACAAACAAAAAATACAATTAATTTCATTTGTTTAACCTTACATTAGGTATTTTCGATTATTTTATAGCCTTTAAAGATCCTATGATTTTATATACTGAACCCTCTTCAAAACTGATATATCTTTCACATTTACTAAAGATTTTCACGGACGGGAAAACTCAAATAAGTCTATATCAGGCTTTGGCAAAAGCCTGATAAGTAATTCGTACCCGCACAAATATTTGAATTATCAATATGTTTCTATGCAAATTGCGAAATATCGCAGGGCATAAATGTTTCAGTAATGTGAATCACTGGCTAAACAATGTGTTTTAAAACATACTATTTGGGTCACTTGAAAATATAGATTGACTCAACCAAATATTTAAGGCAAAATTAAATTTTTTATATATGGAATAATATGGAAATATGGTAATACAGTGTACATAAATAGTGTAATGTAGTAATTTTTACAATGCAGTATAGAAATGTTTATAGAAAAAAAAAATATAACTTTTTTTTTCATGTAGTTGAGTTTTATAGAGATTGCGAATTTCTCTGAAATTTAAATGTACGAGTATACTTACTCTTTTTAATGAATCATTTCAAAAACGTATTGTACTTAAAAAGAACTAATTATCATTATGTAAATATTATTAAATAATTAAATAATTATTATTTTATCTGCTTCATTAAAGTTCATTGTGTACAAAGTGTACATATTCTGCAAAACATTTTAATATTAAAGTAGGTACGTCAATAAGAAAATGAAAAATGATTTTCTGTAGACACAATAAGAAGCGTCTGCTGGTTTTAAATTTATGCACACTTATAGAGTCGAGACAGACTGGTTTGAATTTATATTGAAACAGTTATTGAGCAAAGGTAGAACGTTTTCTTAAATTTTTATTTAATAATGTTGATCGTATGCAAGTATATAGGTAGAGTAAATCTAAAACGCATACTATGAATTTTATGCAGTTATCTTATAGAAAATAAAACTACATATTTAATTTTTAAAGTTGGACTTTAGTTCTTATTATTATTTTATACCGGGTGTCCCAGATAACTTTTCCAGCATGGGGATCTCAGTATCTATAAGAGATACAGGTTTAGTTAAATCTAAATTTAATTTTTAAAGTTGGACTTTAGTCCTTATTATTATTTTATAACGGGTGTCCCGGTAACTTTTCCAGCATGGGGATCTTAGTATCTATAAGAGATACAGGTTTAGTTAAATCAGATGAATTATTTGTAAGAAAGGGATGAGTATTACAAAAAAATAAGAAAAACTAAAGTTAGGGCTTGTAACTCGGAAACTAAAAGTGATATAAAAAATCTAAATGCATCAATCAATTCTACACAAAAAAGTGCCTTAAGAAACCACAAACAAAAAGTACTTATCTAAAGAAATTCCGAATTTTCAGTTTTTTGGGTATACCGCCTAAACCACATAGAATTATGAATATTTTTTTGTGTTGTAATACTCACCCCTTTCTTACAAATAATTCATCTCATTTAACCAAACCTGTATCTCTTATAGATACTGAGATCCCCATGCTGGAAAAGTTATCTGGAACACCCGATATTTCTGTACTAATTTTTTTTTCTAGAAAAAAAGTAAAACAGTTATTTTACCTGAGACTCTCCCACTATTATAATGTGTCATTGTCTGGAATTCTTTGTCAGTAATCAACTATTTTAATAATTTACACTTTGTTCGTTAGATTTATATTTAAATAAGCATACCAAACAACGTCCGTTTGAAGTGAAATTAAAAATACAAAAATGTAAATAAGTTTATGCCTGGAGAGCAAGAATTAACGAAAACAATCAAATTCAATGGCAGAAAAATGCAAAACAGCAATTAACCTTCCTTTAAAAGAATCGGCCATGTGCAATAAGGAATTAAGTGATTAAAAGTAAACAGTGTCGTCGAATTTCAAGATATTTTCTAATTAAACTACCTAAACGTGAAGCAGGATAAATTTCAATTTGAAAGAAAGATCAATTTATTTTCATATTGCACGGATAAAAGTAATTTTGATTTTTATTATTACATTTTAAAGAAGATCCAATAATTATGTAAGGATGATTTTTGAAATCTTTGACCCCACCTCTTACACCCATGTAAAGGTCCGTCAGTGATCAAGTAATAATAACCATTTAATGAAATATTTATTTACAATCGTGAAGAACCTACGCTGGATATTTTATTTAAAAAAATGATTCTGGGATTCAATTTAGGTGATTTTGACATTTTATAGACTTTTTTACCTTTTATTATTTTCACTTTTGAAGAAAATCTTGAGTTGTTTTGTTGTCAATCAAAACATCATAAATGTCAACGTAATATCCAATCCAGTAATATTCCATTAAATCACGATAATAATCGCAAAGCAATAAAATTTATACCGTATTTTTACAGGATGGCCACTTTCTAGATAACCAGGCAGGTAAAGACAGGGAATTTGGATGAAAATCAGGGAAATTTTTGTAACAATACTAAAACCCCGCAGATATTTCAATAATTTCCTAATAAAATTAAAAAAAAAACGCAAAAACTTTTCAAAATAGTTCTATTGTTAACTTATAATTATAATTATGTTTCGTCACGTGTTCTATAATTTACACACAAACTAATTACAAACGTACGACACTTCATGTTGTTCGATTCAATTGTTGAATATTATTATATATTATGTGGTTGAATATTGAATACATACATACCAAAAGTTTGTAAAAAGGTTATTAATTTATTTTGTGATTTATTATTGAGGATAATAAAACTGTTTGTTTGTTTTTAATACATAATTTATTTAATGAAATTTGATTTTGGTGAATTATTTGTTCAATCAGCTACCGTCCCTTATAAGAGAATTTTGGGAGTATAGTACTTAACTGATTTTGATAAAACATGTAATTCAGTTGAATCTAAGTGGTATTTATTTACCTGTATTACATTTGTCAATTTGTTCACTCAATTTAAACATTTACCTGCACTGTTTAAACTCGATTTATTGTCGAAAATAGAACGTGTTCTATTTTCCAATCGATTTTTTTAGTAAATACAACGGTTGCCAACTGTTATTTGACAATAAAAGAGTACTGCTTTAATGCTTTATCATAGTTGGGATGATTTTGTTATTTATTAATTATTATAATGTATATTTTATTCTTAAATAAGGAAATAGTTATAAGTAAATTTTAATTATTTTCTTTAGTTGTTTTATATAATTTTTACTAAATTGGTATTGCTGATTAAGTCAAAGAAATTATTAGACAAATTTTCAGTATCTACACAGAAAAAAAACTGTATTGGGCCAAGAAAACCTTGTTTTATATATAACGAAAACAATATTTTCTTAATATAAGAAACATACTCTTAATCCAACTACGTTATTCCTTCGTTCAAGAATACTATAGTTTGTTTAAGAGATTATTGCTTATCTTAAGAAAATATTGTTTTCGTTATATACAAAACAAGGTTTACTTGGTTTGAGAAATCCTTTCTACCAGTGTACTTAAAATTGGTGGAATAATTGACAAATGTTATAAAACTTTGAAAGAGTGAAAACCACCCTGAAAGTTTTACGAATTGTTAATTTTTATTCAACTATGTTAATGGGAGGAAACGTAAAAAAAACCTGGAAAACTAAAAAAATTACAGAACTTTGTTCCAGAGAAAGATTGGTCAACCTTTTATAAAATCATGAAGTTATTTTTTATTTAGAAAATATGTATCATTTTGTAAGACTTAAACGCCTTCGGTGTTAATAAAAACTCTACGGGAATATATTTTTGTACAAAGAAACGCCGGGAATGTAATTTGGTATTTCATTTTGAGAAGAGTATGTACTACATACACTACACACATACTATTAAAATTGAGTTTGTTTTATCATTTTGCTTCCTTTGTTTCAGGATGAGCCTCGTAATTCAAAGAACGGAGAGAAAAAGAGATGGATACACGACCCAGACAGTGAGTTTCTTTTTACATATTTACATCATATTGTGTAACTTGAATTTCAGTTTTACTTTACAATGAATATACGGATTGAATGAAATTGATGTATACCTACACAAAATACACACTTTGATAACCTATAAATCGCGAATCGTATTTCCATTTTGAACATTTGTTCATTATGAAATTTGAATATATGTTTTCGGTTATAAAATAAATTCTATTTCTATGTGCTTTATAAACAGTGTGATTATTCTACATTCTACAGAATGATTAAATTAAAATATAACACTATTCAACAAAAAAATACTTTTGTAATATAACAGAAATCTGAATAGAAAATTTAGGAGGCTTTTGGCATGCCGGAACCAGATTTGTTGCCAAATTGGTTTCATTACGTCAGGGTTTTAAGATATTCTAACCTAAAAGTCCCAAAAATTACTATATTGGCAATGTTAAAGAATTTATTATCAAGTAGGTAATTTTTTTGTAAAGTTTTCGGTCACGGTAACAAATAGTATTATCTTTCCTCTTTAAAATGAGTTTTAACTTTTTACTGTACGATTTTTTTTAGCCGAGATGTACCTACTAGTTTGAAGATATGATAGTTTTGTTAATAGAGTGTAGTTTATAGTAGATATACAATGAACTTGACTACATATATCTTCAAAGTAGTATATTTCGGTAAAGAAAAATCGCATAGTAAAATGTAATAAATCATTTTAAAGAGAAAAGATAGTACTATTCGAAATCATAAAAGAAAACTTCAGAAAAAAATTACCTACTTAGTAATAAATTCCCCAACATTGCCAAAATCGTCATTTTTGGGACTTTTTGGTTCGGATATCTAAAAAATCTGACGTGATGGAATCATTTGGGCAACGAATTCGGTTTCGACATGATAAATACCTTCTAAATCACCTATTCAAATTTCTGTGAATTTTTTTCTTACATAGTGTAATTAATATTTTTAATTGTAGTTAATTATAATATAAATCAGATCTTTACATTCTATAAAAAAATGTATTCCATATTTTTAAAACGATTTTATTTAAAAGATACATAACTACGCTATATTTCGGTCTTAAAAGTACCTTACTGTATTTACCTAAAAATATACAACATAATTATGTTAAATATTGTCAATTAAGAAAGTTCTAGATTCGTTACTGTGCTATTAATATTTCATGAATTTGAGTTTATTGGATACTTCACTAATCGCATACCGTTCTGTCAACAATGTAATCTGTGGTTATTGTATAAACTTCAGCTCCGACTAAATTATTTAAACGTTAACTCGCTCCAATGAAATCGGCATGTAAATGTGAATTTGTTTATACTATGTGATTGAAAAGGTTAATGAAAAAGATGGAAACTAAATCGGATGATTCAAACACTAAATACTTTAAGTGTTTCATATATACCAAAATTTAACCATTGAATCGTTTGAGTTAAAGAGCTGATTTGGCATAATTATAGTAAATAATAGACATAAAAATAAAATTGTATGTTTTTGCAGTTTTTGATGGATAATCAAAACAAATCTTATTATTATTTATTTTATTTTACTTATTTTATTTTTTTCCAATTGGGGGGGGGGGTCTAACCTAGGAGTCCATGATGTTTATAAAATACTAGCGGAATCCCGCGGCTTCGCTCGCGTAATCTTCGAAACTAATTAGAACCCTCCATACGTGATAGGGGATGACATTTTTTTTATATTGATTTTTATTCATTACCTATAAAAAAACGTAAATATCTCGGATCTTAGTTAAAAATTGTAAGAAACTAACCCCCTGTCTACCCTCGCCATTAGGGGTTGAATATCGAATTTTTTTATTGAAGATTATTTTGCCCGACTCCACCATTATAACGTAAGTATCTATGTAGATAAACATATCAAAAACACAGATCCTGTCCACCCCCCCGCCATTAGGGGTTGAATGTCGAAATTTTTATTTTAATAGATGACTATTTTACCCGAATTCACCTTTATAAGTAAAGCAGTTATGCGATAAACATATCTAAATCCATCCTTGTCCCCGTCCCATGCTATTAGGGCTTTAATATCGAACTTTCATTTTTAACTAAATATTAATTTGTCCGAATTTACTTTAATATCATGAACAATTATGAAGATAAATGTATCAAAATTTTACCCCCTTCCCCATTCCCATAGGGGTTGAATTTTCGTAACTGATATTTGTCTTGTAGAGTACCTACTTGTGCCATGTTTCATTCAGTGAATACAAAAAAAAATATTTTACCAATTTTTCCACTCCCCTAACACCTTAGGGGTTAAATTTTGGGAAATGCTGAAATAATTGTTTCATTATTATTTATAGTATGTTTGATAGGTTTCAATTAAATGCAAAAAAATATATTTTTTATATAAATTTTGACACCCTGTTTTAACCCCGTAGGGGTTGAATTTCGAAAAATCCTTTCTTAGTGGGTGCTTACATCATAAAAGGAAGGCACCTACGAAATTTCACGTTTCTAGGTCCAGGGGTTTGGGCTGTACGTTGATATATGAGTGAGTGAGTGAATGAGTGGTTAAGGACAAACTCTTTTATAGATATAGATTTGTTTTCTATGAACTGTTTGATAAACAGTCGTTTTGGCTTTTAAATAATTCAAAAGGTTGAGGTCTTACGTAACCAATTCTTGTATATAAAATTCTAAGTATACTTATTTAGTTATTCTTTCTTCAAAAAATGTTAGTTATTATTATCAAAATAAAAATGTGAGGTTATATTAGATATATATTTAATAATAAAATACAAGAAAAGTGTAATTTTTAAATTTCATTTACAGAGAAACTTCATAAGTGGGACTTGGATAAGTAAGAAACTTCTATAACTAGAATTCATACTGAGGTCCCGTCACTTTTACATTTGCATCTCTATAACTGGGTAAATGGGACACCTCTTTAAGTAGAATAAAATAACTGGTCCCTTGAGATTCCAGTTATCCAAGTTTCATTCTATTATTAAATATTCATAACTGCGTGTGATAGGATGAAGAATGTAAAAATTAACAAAAATACTTAATGGAATTTATTATTTACTTTTATTTTATAATTAAAAAAGTTCAGCGCTTCTAAAGAGATGTAATAAAGTTTTGACAAATCAAGTAATTCCGTACTAGTAAAAAATATAACCGTCGAGTTATATCTTCCGAATATCTACATAAAAATCCATTAAAAATTTACAAATTGAATCATAAAAATATAGTTAAAATTGAATTATGTCGAAATATTAAAACAGCATTGGTATAAAATTTAAAATATATATACGGTACGTATTATTTTTATATGAATTATTTTATGACTCATGATTTTTCTATTTTACATTTGACAGTAAAATTAAATTAATAGTACCTTACTGCTGTAACTAAATTATCGAACTCACCAACCAGCGTTTTTCTTTTACCTTTTATTTAAATGATACACATACGTCGGTATTATAAATTCAAAGATATTTATTTATTTAATATCTAGATTTTAAAACAATAAATATTCTACATATTAATATTAAATTTGAATAAAAGAAAATTGTATGCTTCTACACGTACATTTCAATTATTTCTATATTGATAATCGCTTAACATTTTTGAGAAATTTAGTCATATCTCTGAATTACATTTTACAAAAATGTTAACTTCTTTTGTAAGAAATTCTCAAAACATTCTTGCGAAATATTTATTTTCCAAGAATGTCCAATTGTAAACTATAGATCTGATAAAATATAATATTATAAATACTAACTCTTGAAAATATTTTCGATGAAAATGTTTTGATACAAAAATGTTCGGCTTTAAAAGAATTTTAACCCTTATATACTCACTTTTGTCTTCAACGTTGGGCTTCTAAATGTTCACTGCAATGTGTGTTGAAATGTTGGGCGATGTATCGATCAAAATAATGTATTAATAAGGCTGTTCCTTTTGGAAAATTGTCATTTTATTTATAATCTATAAATAAAACTTATTGTGCACCAGGAATCGCGAAATGTTTATTAATATCAATATAAGAACTGGTAATTTAAATTGTAATTATTTATTAATACAGGTATATCGTAAATTATTTATCAAATAAGCTTTGGCAAATAAGGCAGCCCTGTAACGTCTCCACGTCAACCTTGGAATTTTAACTATGAATTAAGCTGACACTTTAACCAACGTCAAAACACATTGACGTGACAACGTTACAGCGCTGTCATATTTGCCAAGGTTATAGTCTTAACCAAAAGTCGGCAAACTGTGACTCTTTATGTACAGCTTTAAACATTTATATCAAATTACTTAAGAACAAGGACCTTATTTGTTCAAATATATTTAGTCTTATTAAAAAATATTTCAATCGTTGTGAGGAACAGATTTGGGTCTTGCGCCACAAAAGTTTGCGACCTCCAGCCTTAACGAATTTTAGAGTCTTAGACTTTCGAAGTGTCCCATTAAGTTGAGACAAACTAAATATGTTTTCAGCATCACTGACAAAACACATATAATTATAATATTTATGGGCCACCAGCATCGAAACACGCTACAAAACACAATAATATATCAGATTAAGATAGGTTAAGTGGTTTATAATACAACAATCTATATTTGCACGTTGAAACCCCCTTGGCATCAAAGCGTTGAGCGAGTACAGATAGGCAGACATCAAGTGAGCCAAGGCTAACGTCAAACACAGACGAACGATGGTGGTGGTGCAGACGCCTCCGGTAATTAGTCCGGGATGCGCGAGTTCTATATCGGAGCGCAGGTGCTGCCAGTGACGTCACGCCATGTTAATTAAAAACGCGGATATGAGAGAAACGTTTGCTTTTAAAAATAAACGTGTTATGACGGGATTGTATATTTATTTATTTTTTTATTAATTAAGTAATTTTATAAAGAATCGTATTATTATACGGTTAGGTGATCACCCCCTCCTTAACACCTAAAAAGTGATTTAAAATATAAAAACTTTTTTTATTAGATCTTAGAGAAATTATTTTTTCAAAGAATTCTTTTAAAAATTTCGTCTTTTTAGATTAATATAAAAAACTCAAGTTCGATTTCACAAACGATAGATATCTAATTCCCGATAGTAATAATAAAAATTTGAGTTGCTAGTTTTCAAGCACTTTGAACGGTCGCGCGTGATAAGTACAAAACAACGGTATTAAAACAGTGGTGATATATATGAAAAATATATTGTACGGTCAGAATCACCTACTGTGTTATAGTTAATTGAAGTTCCACTGTTCTAAATTCCAAAACAAACCCATAAAAATATTATAGTGCTTGCACAGTTAGAAATAAACAGTTCGGTTTTATTGATTGAAGCTTTTAACGACAGTTTAAGTTGTATCCAATTGAGATAGAGACAGATAGCAGTTGCTATATTCAGGAATGAGATAGCTTATATGCTAGAACTAGATAATTACTTTATTTAAACCGGGCGGGAGTAAAAATTACCCCTATTATTTCATGCTTAATTCAAAACTAATAACAAATACAATTAATTATCTTACAATTAACGTCAATATTCTAACCATCTTCAATTTTAATGTATGTCGGATGTTAACAAGATAACCATGATTATAACACAATATTATTCATTGCGATGAGGTCCCTATTGATCGTAGAAGCTCGATGTGATTTGTGTTATTATAAATAGCTATAATATATTACTGACTGAAGCATAATATTCTGCATTCACGTTAGACAGGATGGGGTGGGTGATGGTGAAATATAGCCATGTGTGGAACGCTACAATGAATTCTAGAATAACGTTTTCTCTATGCGATGCAGTTTAATAACAATGGATAATTGGCCAGATACCCAGTAATGAAAGAAAAATAGTGTTTACTTACAAGAAAATTCTTCTCATAAAACGTATATAATGGATGGACATTTTATATCACGTTTGTAATTTATTTACCCAACAATATATACAGTTATATAATAACTAGGTAACACAGCTTGGGTACCAAACTTTGCATAGATTTAAGAAACTAGATTTTGTTGTATTCTTTTTTAAATAGATCCTACTGACTTATTTACATAATATAATATAAATAAAAATACAATCAATTAAATATTTAGCATGAATCTAGATTGAGATTTTTTTCGATTTTGACACGAGAGAGATAGAAACAAGATTGGCGTAAATTTGGATGAGACGAAGCTTATCTGACTATTCTCGTCTCATGTGCTTCCCAATTGACAATGAGATTTCACTTGAATCGGGAATTCCCAAAAACCCGACCTAGTATTCTTCCCACAAATAATGTTTATAAATAAAGGTAGGTAATGTATGTGTACACAGTTAATCTAATGTATGATACTAACCCTATATACCTACTATATATATGTATATGGTGAAAAAATGCTACATTTTCACTGTCCATTGTCCAGATTATATTGACATAAAGGCAATGCTCTACAAATGCTGAAATAATTAAATCTGGGTCACGACGCTCACTAGGGTACCATATGTTGGCGATTTATCACACGTGCAGTTCAGTGGTGGTATGATTATGATTTTTGACCCTTAAAATTAAAAAATAATTTTAATAACATATTTTTTCGGTTTTTAATATCGATATTTAGTTTAGGTCTTCTGGATATAAGTTTTTATTTCGCATCTTTCCAGTATCCTTGTAATCTGGTTATCAGTTATTATTCACTAATCCGTTTCGATTTGGTCATTGTATTTAAATAGTGCCCTATTCTATATCAAAATAACCACGTAATAGAAATCAGTGAACTGTAATTGGATGAATGAATACTGATAAAAACAATTAAGTACTCTAATTAGTCAGTGACTGAATTAAAATGGCTATTTTAGCTGATTCCTTGATGACTTAATAATTAATACAAACTTCTTTACAACTGTTATCTGATCTAATAATTTTCTTAAATCTAACGATAACGTCTAGTATTTTTGAGCATAATCTAAGCCAACAATTGTATCTACAATGTATCCAATCGTTTTTAATTTGTTTGTGTTTTTAAAGCTGTGGTAATAAATAACAATGTAAATGCACATACATTGTATGATGAACACATGTCATCACTGCTTTTGGATCATTTATTTCTACTTAACGTACACGCATCAAGGTCATTCATATATAAAATATCATTGATTAAAACTGTCAGTGAGTTGGCGTTTATATTTAATACCCTGCAGATAGCGTTAACTTAGCTTTTGCTCTTAAACGAATTCTATATAATACGGGACATAAATGATTTTGATTGCGATTTATTATTTTTAACAGTCCAGGGCCTATATTCTCGAACTCACTCGAGAATATGTCGATTCGAGTTTTTCGTTTGAGATTTTAAACCTCACATGCCCAGGAGCAGTCGAGATTTTTCATTCGACATTTCTAGAAAAATAATCGCATCGAGATTCGAGAATACGATATAATTTACACAATCAAGATTTAGTTTTAGTTTGGTAATCTCGAATGAGAAAAAGTCGAACGAACTCGAGAATAGGGGTCCAGTAGTTAGTCAACTAGTTACACATACACAATTGATAAATGGTACGTGATATGTAAATCTGATGATAAATTAACCAAAAAAATAATGATTCATAACTGCTGGAACAGACTAATTACATATCAGTGGTAGAACTTTGCATTAAAAAAAAAGTTCATAATTTCGTAACAAAAACAATGTTACCCGATGTAATTCGTAGACGGGGTCTGTACATCCCATAAACAAGCACAAGTGCACACACACACACACATGCACACATGCACATATATGTACGTAAATACACAAAGCAGTTATTAATAATTTTTACGGCGCGTCCCATAATTACGCGTCCCGCCCGGGCCCATCTACAACAAACATCGGCAACATCTGAAACCAAGTTACGTAATTTTAATTGGATTTTAATGAGTTTTTCACATGTGTTCTGCGAATTTTCATGCAACGAAAACTTGTTATTACGTGTACGTGTGTGTACATTATTTTTCCGTTAGTTTTTTTTTTTAATATGATTAATTCTGGCGAGGATGTGTTTCCAATTTTTTTAAGTTGTTTCTGACGGACTGTTCTTTATATTTTTATTAATAGTTTTTTTTAAGATTTAATAATTTTTTTTATTGATTCTTATGTACAGCTACATCCAAAAATATAGGGATGGGGTACTTTAGAAACAAATTTAAACAATCATTTTAACAATTTGACTATTAAATTACTTCCAATTTATTTTTAGATATGGTACTACGATGAGAAATGGGACAAAATATGTTATTAATCAGATATTAATTAATATAAAAACACAAATTTGCGCTACAGTATCGTAATTGTCATTTTCACAGGACACATTAAGAATGATTATCGACAAAATCATATTTGGCATCACTTTAATCCATCATTTACCATTACATGCAACATATAAAGTTAATGTTCCACCTTACCCCATCAGTCATGCTTTTGATAATTTAATAATAACTTATACAACATAACTAACTAATTAACAATTTAAATGAGAAATAGTTTATGAAAAATGGTTGATTATTATCCTTCTCAAAAAAACTGCAAAATAATTTTTTTGTAATTTTTACAAAAGCTTTTTGGAAAAAATGAAATTATAATTTTGTGAGTATAACTATTATAATTTTGGTAATTACATTATAGCAATACGGTAATATAAAATCCTTGATCGCTTACTCTTGCCCCTATCAATGCATGTTCCATTACATACCATCATCCACTGCTTCTTGAAGAAAAATAACTCAAATGTGCCCAAATCTATTAATTGTATGTTTACTAATAGGTATACTATGGGATGTATCCGAAACCAAAACTATCAAACATCCGTAACGTTTATGAAAAATCAATAAGTAATAAAAATCCATATTCGAAACCATATCCGAAATAAATCCATATTTCTATAAGAAACTATAACATATCCGTAATTGATATGTCATATCCCTAACAACAAATTAACTAATTACAACAATTAATACTAATTAATTAAATTATTAACCAATATTTTTTCTTTATCCAATTGAAATATAATTCACTTTCCGAAACTATTTGTTTAGAATGTTGATTATTAAAACAAACATTTTGACATCTATTTTATTAACAATAACTATGTTTTCATTACATTTCCTCAAGCAACACAAATACTACAGTAATTTTCCTATATCTTGAAACATACATCTTGTTTCCTTTTTTTTCGATATGATAAATCATTATTTTCCCTAAGCTCGAGAACAAAGAAGATGTCATTTCCCTTGTCCGATTGGCCGTTATAATAAAAATGCGGATAATGTTGCCATTAGCTGGTCTTCCAATAAGATAAAATATGTTTTCTCGTCCGATCATCCCTCCAAACAGGATGTTATGATTCGACAGATTATTTCCAAGAATTCTAGTGATTCTTAAAATGTTTTCAAATAAGATTTAATAAATATAATGTATGCTTTATCTCTCATTATAAATTGTATTATATATGAATTATGTATACATATTTTAAAATCTTAATTATTAAGGATGTAACGCCATGGATTACAGTCTCATTTTAAAAAGCTGCCCCCTCCCTAAAGTGAATTATACAAAGATAAATATACATGTTACCGGCAATGCATAAAATCTGGCATTGTATAGAATTCCTAGGTATTCTACAGAATGCCTAAAAATCACCAGGCAATGTATGAAATGAATTCAAAATACATTTCCTAGGCATTGTATAGACTAGAAATATAAACATAAATAGGGTGAACCAACCAATTTTGATTAAGGCACAGATATTGGCTTACTTTATGTAATAAAATACTAAAACACTGATTATTTATCTTATTTAATACTGGCCTAATATGTTATTAAATGACTAAATAATATCTAATATAATTGTATGTTTTTTATTATAACAATTTTAAATCATATATTTAATATTCGTCTGAACTAATATTTTATTTTATTTATTATAACAATAAATAAAAATTATTACATACATTGCCTGAAATCGTTAGGCATTGTATAGAATTCCTAGGAATTATATAAAATTCCTGAATTACATACTTTGTCGGTAACATATACATATCTCTAAAATTCCTTCCCTTGCTAGTAACTTTAGCATTCAATTAAGCGACATTTGTACATA
The DNA here is from genome assembly GCA_949319165.1 of Sialis lutaria. Classification (NCBI taxonomy): domain Eukaryota; kingdom Metazoa; phylum Arthropoda; class Insecta; order Megaloptera; family Sialidae; genus Sialis; species Sialis lutaria. The sequence continues at coordinate 28,722,538 of OX439231.1, read as the reverse complement.
TAGTTCTAACATAATGTTTATTATATTATAGATATAAAATGAATGTTGTTGATCAATTATTATTAATTACAAATCACTATCGCAGTAAATCCATTATAATTAATTATATTTTAAATAATCATATATCATAACAATCGGTATTATTTTTTTTTACTTATCAACGTCCACTTTAAAAATGTAACCTTATTATTTATCAAAACAAACATATTCTTTAATATTATGTAAATTTATTTTCGATGTGAACATTTTCATATATTTTCATAATATTTTCATAGTGTCGCATGTGATATATGAAGTCATAAACAATATTTCCCATAAATAAAGACAACTGTCGTTAAAACAAAACGACCTCGATATGCATATAGATTATAGATGATATTAAGTCAAATTCTTTAATAAAAACATATGTATTATTCAAAGAATCCTGTTTATATATTATGTCATAAATATCAAATAAATAGCACAAATACAGGACATATCAAACAATGGTTCGCAATATTAAATTAGTTATTCTTTGTTTAGTTTTTAAATACCTTTACAGAGGTAACTAAATTGTTGTAATAATTTTGGGTTTAAATATTTTAAACTTTAATTATTTCATATATGATCCCCCCCCCCTCTCATCTCTCTCGGAATATTATCCAACTGAATGTAATGTAACGTGTTATTAAAAAAATAACTAGGTTAGGTGAGAAGCTTTTTTGGCCTTGTAACTGCGCGGTTAATATGGACGTTTTACTTGTGAAGGCAAAATTATACTTACCTAACTAATTTAGTAATTGGTAGGTAAGGTTATGCTAAAAAAAACTTATCCTCACCTTTGAAAAAAAAAAATTGCGGACGCCCCTGCTTTTTAACATATATCTATTTGTTTTACATTGTTTATAAATGCGCGATTTGGAAACATCTTGTTAAAATCCATTACCAAAAAATTGGATATAGATATTTAATAAAATTAATTCATATTTGAAAAGGTTTGAAATTCCTGATATAGAATAGTAAATGTAATCGAATATTAATATAGTTCTTGTGCCTCAGAACCAATCAGAAGTTAGGATTTAGCTGACGTTAGTATTTTCCTTTAGCATCAAGGATAGCGGAATGTGTCCTAGATATCACGCGATATTGATTTGATTTTCGAAATGTAGAATATGTATTTATGTTAAGAAAGGAATGCATTACTAAAATTTATATTTACTATGAATCAATGTTTTTATTCAAATTTAAACTTTTTATCACAATCCAAAGTCACTTAAATTCAAATGTACTCTTCAACCACAATAAAACAATCAGGAGGCTAACAATTCCAGTCCTGATGAGGACTTCTTGTGAAGTCGAAATACGTGTCGAGTGACATTGTTTTATTATTGTTAAGGTGTACATTTAGGTGTACTAAAAAACAGTTTCTCTGTTTTCTAGTATAACAATCCAAACAATTTAGGTAATAGTGACTTAAATTAATCGATATTTAATTAAATGCCTATATTATATTTATATGTACACATTTGTTTTTACAGCATAAGGTTGTTGGTTATGTTTCTAAATTCTGCCAATGAAAATCCTTCACTTTGTAAAATGTTATCCATTTTTTCTATATATAAATCTTTCTTACATTCTGTTAAACCTTCTAATTCTGATGGTTGAATAGTGCCCATACATCCAGCCTACAAATTCGTTTTATTATTAGTAAGAGTACATTAGTACATATTATAATCTTATTTTGACACTTTTCACAAATCTTTAAGATAATACGCATATTAATATCGTATTTTTACCTGAGTTCCGATTACATGTAAACATTTTGTTATCCAACGTATATACATTTCTATAACTCTATCTACTTCATTCACTTTATTCATCACATCTACTTTGCTGTGTATATGCTGTTTGACTATATGTTCTAAATTTACATTTTCAAATTTCGCAATAAAATTTATTACCAACATACATTCCGCATCTACTTTTGGAAGGACTTCAGTTTGTCGGGCCTTTAAAGAAATTAAATTAAATATTAGTTTTATATCATTTTTGTTTTTGAATGGTATTTTAATAAATTCTTCTCAAGCAAATGCACACAAGACGATACGAAAGCCAAGATTGTCTCATCTTGGCCTCGTCTTTTAGAAAATTTAGCCAGTTTCGAGATCAAAACCGAGAAAAGTCTGTCTCGTGTTTTTTTGTTTTTGTTTTTTTTTTTTTTTTTTTTCGAAAAATGTTTCCTATTTTTACCTTATTTTCAATATCAAGTATTTCTTCTTTAGTTTTTTCGATTGCAGATTGCGCAGCATTCATTAAAGTCATCTCTACTTTCTGTTTAAGATCATCGTGGAACACATCAGACGGAATACTTCCATTACTTACCCCTGTTTTTAGAATCGATACCACAAAATTAAAATCAGACCATATTCTTTTAATACCTTGTTCTAGTGTTTCGTTTTCTATTTCGTTACTCTGAAAATTAAATTAATTAAATATTATATATTTTGTAAAAAAGTTTCTTTTTTTTCTTAAATTTCTCAAAAATTAATAATACCTGAGCAGTTGCAACTGTTAACAGAAGGAAACCACAGAAAAATTTTAAAAACATTTTAATATAATTATGTCAAACTTAAAGCACAGTTATAGATGTTTTGTAGTTAATTTGCGAATTGTTACGTTTATATATTGATTTGAAAGGTCATCATATTCAAGTGCATTTAAAATTTACAATTTTTGATATATATTTATCTGAAATGGGTCAGTGTCAGTAGTTCGTGATACATATATTTAATTTATTCTGATATACTTAACGTTATTGCACATAAAAGTTATTATTGAAAGATAAATAAATAAAATATACATCATATATCGAGTGTTTTAATAAAATTTTGTGAATTTGTATTACGAAGGGTAATCTAAGGCGATTTTAACCGATTTTTAAGTTCTCAATTCGACAATATATATTTTTAGCGCAATCCATGAAGTGGTAGTGCTTATATGCTCGATTTTCCGTCCATCCGTCTGTCTGTCACCGCGAGATCTCGGCCCCCTGACCACCTAGAGACATAGGGTTTTCGATAAATGGTAGGTCTGTGGTTCCTACAATATATATTTTTAGCGCAATCCATGAAGTGGTAGCGCTTATATGCTCGATTTTCCGTCCATCCGTCTGTCTGTCACCGCGAGATCTCGGCCCCCTGACCACCTAAAGACATCGGGTTTTCGCTAAATGGTAGGTTTGTGGTTCTATTCAGGAATTTTTCCAGGCATGGCCCTCTATCCGACCACGGACAAGCATAATATCCATTTTTCATAAAAAAAATTCATATATGGCTTCATATACCTCGTTGGACTCGGGATTAATTCACGAATCGATTGGTAAAGGTATTTTTTGAGTTGTGTCAAGTGGGTTACGCGGCAACACCCACGTGTGGGTTTTGATAAATTTGTATGTTCGGTCATAACTCTGACAAATATACACCGGTGTGGACGATTTTTGGTTTAACAAGGTTAAATTTGTTATATTGATACTTTTAAGAGATCTATTCATCTATAAAAATATGCATAAATTATATATGTTTTAATAATTTTCGTTGAAGCTTGAAATCTTTAAAAATAGGGTACCTAGTGTAAAATTTAATACAAGTATATTAATTAATACTTATGTGCTCATACATAAAGCAGATATTTATATTTTGCAAATGTTTGAAAGTTTGTTAGAATGTTACTGCTAGGTTTTAATGACACCTACTCACATCAGATCAAATAGGTGTACTTGAAATGCTGATAGAATAGACTCGGCGTTTTATAATTGACTATCACAATATAACTTGTATGTAGAATCTAAACAAGATGAGTTACAAACAATAAGAAAAAATATCAATAATAAATCATTTTTCTCTGTAATAATGAAATATTAATTGAGTTTGCTATGACTTTTGAATAATTTTAAAACAAAATTATAATTGAAAATATGTTTGACATCTACCCAAATATGTTTCCTAAAAATGTAATATCCTTTAATATAGAATAAAATATAATCAATATACAAGATTAGTATTTACTTTAAAATATATATTTTGTAAAAGTAGATATACACTATACATATATTATAATATTATTCGTACAGATTAACAACATGAGATAGGGTTCGAACTGTGTTATTTCTCAAAACTACGCCGTCACATTTTCTTGGTTGGTTGATTTTGATTCTGCTGGCTGAGAATATGTTCACCTGGATGTACTTGACATTTTGGACTAGTCAAAGGCGCGATGTTTCTGTACGCTTCCAAAGCTTGAAACCTTTTCTCCTTTCTCGTAGTTTGGGCGGTAGCTCTTAGTATACTTCGGCGCCTAGACACATCTTCGTTTGAATTGTGTCTAGAAAGGTTTCTACTACGGGAGCGTCCACGTCCTCCGCGCCTGCGACCACGGCGAGACCTTCCACGGCGAGACTTTCCACGGCGAGACCTTCCACGGCGAGACCTTCCACGGCGAGCCCTTCCACGCCTACGGCCTTTACCACGACGACCACTCCTCCTGCGTTTCCTGCCGCGCCTTCCGCGACGTCGTCTTGCTTGCCGTATTTTCACAAACACAACCTTTCGTTTAGCTTTGGTTGCTACCGATCCTCGCATTGTTTTCCGACGTACTAACTTCATTGTCCTGGATCTTCCCACAGCACGAGTATTTCGGACAGCTCTTACTATTTTCTTTCCATATCCCATGTTAATAAAAGATTTTAACAACAACAAAGAATTTAAAACATTATCATACAATTAAAATATTGAAAAATTTTGAACACGTCTAATTTAGAAAAACATTATGTATAAACAAATTGTTTTGTTTCACAGATATCTACTAAATATTTTATTAATTAACAAATAATTGTTTACAACGTTGCCAAATTTTTTATTTACTGATACTATTGAACAATTTTGTGGCACTAAACAACTAATAATATAGTTTCATGAATTTCATGTACAAGTTTTCATGGGTTTCATGTATAATATTTCACAGTAATACTTACATACATGGATATTTTATGAAATATTTTGCAAGTTGGTGTATAAGCCATTAATTTCAAAAGTGGTTTAATTTTTTTTTAAATATTGTGTATTCAGTATGCGACATGTCTTATTTTTACCTACTAATAAAATAATAGTCAACAGTATGTAGTATAATCAACACATTTTATTTCAATTTCCCTACGAAGGAGACAATAGTTTAAACGGAACTGTCATAGTTCTTCTGGAAACACAAGAACTTAATATACATATTTTATTATCTTATTTTAATATGTACTTCCATAATACCAAACATAGTCTTATTCTTTTATAAAATTTTGATAATATTCACTTTGTAATACATTTTTTAATTTACCTTAAAAACATGCATCTACGTATGTTTTAATCGTAATCTACAATTTTTTTTTAATTTTTTTTTTTTTTTTCAAATTGTATAGGTAGGTGTAGGTACACAACAAAAATGCTGTGCGTTTTATTGTGCAATTTCATCCGTTCGTTTAATTTTAATTTGATTAAATTCATTTCTTGGACTTGCGCCTTGGACATAGGCTGGTTTCACAACCCCCTAACTACACCTCTAACTTATTATGAACATTACGTATATTACATTATGTATATTACGATTCTTTTAAATATAAAACAGTTAAATATATTAAATATATGTATAATTATGTTTTTCTTATAAATTTACACTTATATTTATTTATTCTTTCTGTACATCTTAAAGCATTATGTTATTGATTGTATTTCTAATAGTACAGGCAATGAATGGAATAATTGCCCTGTTCTTGGAACAAATTAGGAGTGCGATGAAATTTGGTACCAATGTAGCATACATTAAAGTACGTCTGTACACAAAAGTCCCCATCTATAGGCCTTGTGGAAAAATTTTTAGAGCCGTTTGAAGTTTAATTTTGTTATTCTTGAATAACTTCAAGACAAATAAAGATACGGAGGCGTGCCTTATATCAAAATTTTCAAAAATGTTTGCATTTCAACAATATTTCAAAATTTATTCCGATGTGTGCACCTAAATTGCTGAAAAGTTGCCGTGGATCCAGAAATTAGGCGCGTTTAATTAAAAAAATATGTTTAAATGGATTTTTGAGCTCCTAAAACTGATAATAGAAATAAATGACCTGTATGAAAGTTATAGAGAATAAAATTTTACATATTTTTATGTAAACTGCAATATTCAAAGTGTGAATATTTATTAGATATTTCTTTTTTTAGGTAGTCGAAAAAACAAAATTAATTTAAAAAATCATATAAATAGTATGCTATGAAAATTAGTATTACATTGAAAATAACACGATATTATAGAAAATTAATGAAAATAAAGGTAAATTATAATTCCAATACTTCCATAAGCCTTAAATAACATATTATGATTACAATGTACTGAGGTGTACATTGTAGCCCCTCGATTGAATATTATTGTATGATTTAATAGTTTTAAATATGAATCTTCAAGATATTTGATTTTATCTTTAAAATACGGATATTAGAGTAGAACAAAATCAGAGTGCCGTAAAATTGTGCATATATGTAGTACTTATATTACTTTACATGTGTGAAAAAGACCTCATGAATTGGGTATGTGGAAAAAAAATTATAGCGATTTTAATGACGATTTGTTAAATTACAATATATCATAATGTAACTTATTTTTACCCGTTTTTTATCTGAATATTTACATACTATGTATCTGTGTATAACATACACATTATGAACACTTAAATTATGATTATTTAGATATAAATTTTTCTTTTTTAAATCAAACGATTTTCAAGACATAAATTTATTTGTTTAATTCGATTGTATAAAAATATATCATATCATGTATTTTGTACCTGTTTGTAGATATGCTTATAACTTTTCTTTCGGTGTATCAATAAATGGGGACTTTCATACAGACGTGGGAGATATATTAGTGAGTGCATCTGAAAAAGTACTCAAACATTGGTGCCATAAGAAAAAAGTTACAGTTGTTTTATAACTACATTGTGGTAAATCATGATCTATATAACTTATTTACAGTAAATTTATTTATATAGGTAATTCTACCAAAAAATTAGAACTGATTTTGATTCCTATTTGACTAATGTATCGTTCATATTGAAAGAAAAAAGCTTTTTTTTTAATTTCCATCGGGACTCTCCATAAAACATTCTTTAGTTTTTAAAAATAAATAATTTTACAATTTGTTCAGAATTTTGAGACTTTTATACATAAGAGGTATAATATACCTATTTCTTTTTTAAATATTCGAAAGTATCACAAACATAATTAATAATGAATAGCATATTTTATGGATTCTCGATGAGAATTTTTTGGAATTGGTCACTTCTATCTATATGAAATATATTTATTTATTTATATATTTTTTAACTAAAGAATGTTTTATGGAGAGTCACGATAGAAAATAAAAAAAATGATTACTGCTTTCAATATGAACGATACATTAGTCAAATAGAAATCAAATTTAGTCCCAGTTTTTTGGTAGAATCATAAAATACATAAATTTACTGTAAATAAGTTATATAGATCATAATTTACCACAATGTAGTTATAAAACAACTGTAACTTTTTTCCTATGGCTCCAATGTTTGAGTACTTTTTCAGATGCACTCACTAATATATCTCCCACGTCTGTATGAAAGTCCCCATTTATTGATACACCGAAAGAAAAGTTATAAGCATATCTACAAACAGGTACAAAATACATGATATGATATATTTTTATACAATCGAATTAAACAAATAAATTTATGTCTTGAAAATCGTTTGATTTAAAAAAGAAAAATTTATATCTAAATAATCATAATTTAAGTGTTCATAATGTGTATGTTATACACAGATACATAGTATGTAAATATTCAGATAAAAAACGGGTAATAATAAGTTACATTATGATATATTGTAATTTAACAAATCGTCATTAAAATCGCTATATTTTTTTTTCCACATACCCAATTCGTAAGGACTTTTTCACACATGTAAAGTAATATAAGTACTACATATATGCACAATTTTACGGCACTCTGATTTTGTTCTACTCTAATATCCGTATTTTAAAGATAAAATCAAATATCTTGAAGATTCATATTTAAAACTATTAAATCATACAATAATATTCAATCGAGGGGCTACAATGGTCACCTCAGTACATTGTAATCATAATATGTTATTTAAGGCTTATGGAAGTATTGGAATTATAATTTACCTTTATTTTCATTAATTTTCTATAATATCGTGTTATTTTCAATGTAATACTAATTTTCATAGCATACTATTTATATGATTTTTTAAATTAATTTTGTTTTTTCGACTACCTAAAAAAAGAAATATCTAATAAATATTCACACTTTGAATATTGCAGTTTACATAAAAATATGTAAAATTTTATTCTCTATAACTTTCATACAGGTCATTTATTTCTATTATCAGTTTTAGGAGCTCAAAAATCCATTTAAACATATTTTTTTAATTAAACGCGCCTAATTTCTGGATTCACGGCAACTTTTCAGCAATTTAGGTGCACACATCGGAATAAATTTTGAAATATTGTTGAAATGCAAACATTTTTGAAAATTTTGATATAAGGCACGCCTCCGTATCTTTATTTGTCTTGAAGTTATTCAAGAATAACAAAATTAAACTTCAAACGGCTCTAAAAAATTTTCCACAAGGCCTATAGATGGGGACTTTTGTGTACAGACGTACTTTAATGTATGCTACATTGGTACCAAATTTCATCGCACTCCTAATTTGTTCTTTTTCATTCCATTCATTGCCTGTACTATAAACTCTGCCAGTCAAAATCCTTCAACTTTTAAGATAATATCCATATGCTTGGTATGTATTTATCTCTTTTACAACGTTTTAAACCCTCAATTTCTCAATTGTGGAATTTTGTTTGAATATCCATCCTAAAAAAATATTTTATTTTATTTTATAATGACATATTATATATTCTATTTTTATAATACATTACATATTATGATTTAAAATCAGTAGTAACAAAATGATAATTATATAATATTTAAGAATTTTTGAATAATACTTCTTTAGACATATTCAAGTTGAAATTTTAGTAATACAACGGAAATGAAATACCTACGCGTTAGGTTAGGTAAAACATGTTACTACGCCTGATAAGTTAAACTTCTAATGCGCGTACATAAGTGTACACTGCACCCACTCTATTACTATATCCTAACATGGTGCTGATCAGGAAAGCCTCATATTATGTTATTTTAATGGTATGGATATGTTACTTTGGTCTTAGCGTGATGCTGTTCAGGAAAACCTGATAGTACTTTGTTATTTTAATGGTATGGATATACTTCTTTGGACCTAACTTGGTGCTGATCAGGAAAGCCTGATGCTATTTTGTTTTTTAATGGTATGGATATACTACTTTGGTCCTAAAATGGTGCTAATCAGGAATGCATGGAAATACTTAGTGATTGGTAAGATCTGGATATCCTATTTTGCTCCATACTCGAACCTAAGTAGGTTATCATAAGTTAGGTTATCATACTCTGGACCTGACTTGTTCCTTAGAAGGCCTACTTTCTTTGGCATGCCTTACAAAACGCATTAACGAGTCCTGATATATTCTCTGGTAAATTCTCATGAAATTTCTAGTCAGGATATTCTATTTTTATAATACATTACATATTATAGTAGTATATAACAAAATGATAGTTATATAATATTTAAGAATTTTTGAAGTAATACTTCTTTAGACATGTTCAAGTTGAAATTTTAGTAATACAACGGAAATGAAATACCTACGCGTTAGGTTAGGTAAAACATGTTACTACGCCTGATAAGTTAAACTTCTAATGCGCGTACATAAGTGTACACTGCACCCACTCTATTAACTCGCATTCAATACGTTTTAACTTTAAATTAATCAATAATATAAAATCTATAAAATCACAGTTAAATTTCGTATGTTAGTTTACAATTAATAATCTATATCTATAAAAGAGTTTGTCCTTAACCACTCACTCACTCATATATCAACGTACAGCCCAAACCCCTGGACCTAGAAACGTGAAATTTCGTAAGTGCCTTCCTTTTATGGTGTTAGCACCCACTAAGAAAGGATTTTTCGAAATTCAACCCCTACGGGGTTAAAACGGGGTGTCAAAGTTTGTATAAAAAATATTTTTTTTGTTCGTATTTAATTGAAACTTATCATAAATACTCTACAATATAAATTATGAAACAATTATTTCAGCACTTTCAAAAATTTAACCCCGAAGGTGGAAAAATTTGTAAGATATTTTTTTTTGTATTCACCGAATGAAACACGGCATAAGTATGTAGGTACTCTACAAGACAGATAGCATTTACGAAAATTCAACCCCTATTGGAATGGGGGGGGGGGGGGGGGATTTTGGTATATTTATATATTCATAACTGATTTTAAGGTAAATTCGGACAAATTAATATTCATTTCAAAAAGAAAGCTCGACATTCAACCCCTAATAGCATTGGATGGGGACGGGGATGGTTTTAGATATGTTTATCTGCATACCTGCTTATGTTATAAAGGTAAATTCGGGCAAAATAGTCGTATATTAAAATAAAAATTTCGACTTTCCACTCATAATGGCGGGGGTAGACAGGGTGTGTGTTTTTGATATGTTTATCCGCATAGCTGCTAAAGTTATCATGGTGGAGTCAGGAAAAATAATTTGCAATAAAACAAATTCGATATTCAACCTTTAATGGTCGGGAGTAGACAGGGGTTGGGTTTTTGCTATTTTTAACTAAGATCCGAGATGTTAATGATTTTTTATAGGTAATGATTAAAAAACAATATAAAAAATTTAATGTCATCCCCTCGAAATTTACGCGAGCGAAGCCGCGGGATGCCGCTAGTTAGATATAAATATATTACCACATCTAGGCCCAAGTTTAAACATTTTAAAAACCAAGTGACGTACATTTCTATAACTCTATTTACTTCTTGAGTTTTAGTTATCGTATTTATTTTTTCGTGTACATATTGCTGGATTTTTTCGGCTAAATTTTCGTTTTCAATTTTCTCTACGGAGTTTGTACGCAATACACATCGTGGTTTTAGTCTGTCTGGAAAAAGTCCAGTTTCTCTTGCTTGAAAAATAAAAGAAATGAGACTTTTTGATTTCAAATTTTTAAATAGTTTAGTCCGGTGCAGTTAGTTTTTAACTTCGGAACCCGTCTTTAGTGAATAGATTTTCATGGGATTTTTTTCATTGAGTTTCTAATTGTAAGGACCTTAATCTTTTAAATTCAAGAAATATTGCTAATAATTATTTAATTAGTTATGCGTCATTCCATATCAGTGGTCCAGCACTAATTACTTGACCATTCCTAAAAAAAATGAAATTTTGTGTGCAATTACCCTAACATGTTGGTAGTTCAAAATGACCATAATTTTATTGTTTTTTGTTTTCGTGTAACGGCCATATTTTTTTCTACAAGGCGCAGCATTTTTTGCACTTTCAAGGGTTACAAATATTTTAAAAGTTTGTTTATTCTATTTATGTAAAGTGAAAATATTAATTTCGCAATTGTTTGATTATTATAATTATACAGTTTGACATCTGATTTACTTATTTAATTAATAATTAATAATTAATCCTTGATAAAATTTGATTCTTGCGAACAGAATAAGTTACACTCAGCGCTCGATATAAAGACTTTCCTCTATCCCTACCATAATACTACTGTGACTGCTATATTTCTGCGTGAAATTTAGTAGTTTATTTGCGAATTGTTACGTTTATATATTGATTTGAAAGGTCATCATATTCAAGTGCATTTAAAATTTACAATTTTTGATATACCGTGTGGACCATTTTAACGTTTAATGGAGAATAACTCGACCGGTAAGTGAAATAATAAAAAAGTTTTCAGATAAAAGTTGTACGGTTTGGAGGGGGACATAGACGTACTTAGATGACATTTTTTAGGTGATGTTTTCAAAGTGGTATAAAGGTCAACATCATTTTTTTAACAGGAACCTATAATTTTTATCAAGTAATTTTATTTAACGTGAATAGACACGAATCTTTCATTGATAACTTTTTTTTAACAACTTAACCTTTCCAAGACATCTAACAAAATAATTCGAGATTTTGAACTTTCAATATATTTTTTACTCAGAAACCATAAATTTTAGAGAAAAAGAAACAAAAAATGTTTATTTTGATCTAATAAAACTAAGGAATTATTTTAAAAATTTTAGAACTTCTTTAATTTATTTTATTTATGCAAAAAAAAAACAATGTTAAAAAATTTTAGAATAATTTTAAAAAGAATTCTTAAAGTTTTATTATACCAAAATAAACATTTTTTTGTATTTTATGCTTTTTCTCTAAACTTGATGGTTTCTGAGTAAAAAAATATTGAATGTTCAAAATCTCGAAATATTTTGTTAGATATCTTGGAAAGGTTAAGTTGTTTAAAAAAAAGTTATCAATGAAAGATTCGTGTCTATTTACGTTAAATAAAATTACTTGATAAAAACTATAGGTTCCTATTTAAAAAAATTATGTTGACCTTCATACCACCTTGAAAACACCACCTAAAAAAATTTCATCCAAGTACATCTATGTCCCCTTCCAAACCGTACAACTTTTATCTGGAAACTTTTGTATTATTTCACTTACCGGTCGATTTATTCTCCATTAAACGTTAAAATGGTCCACCCGGTATATTTATCTGAAATGGGTCAGTAGTTCGTGATACATATATTTAATTCATTCTGATATACTTAACGTTATTGCACATAAAAGTTATTATTGAAAGATAAGTAAATAAAATTACATCATATAGATAGATATAATCGGGTGTTTTAATAAAACGTTATGAATTTATATTACGAAGGGTAATCTAAGGCGATTTTAACTGATTTTTAAGTTCTCAATACGACAATATATTTTTAGCGCAACCCATGTGAAGTGGTATAGCGCTTATATGTTCGATTTTCCGTCCGTCCGTCTTCTACCGCGAGATCTCAGCCCCTTGGCCACCTAGAGACATAGGGTTTTCGATAAATGGTAGGTCTGTGGTTCTTGTTTAGTCCATTTTAGGAATTTTTCCGGTCATGACCCTCCATCCGACCACGGACAAGCATAGGTAATGTCCATTTTTCATTAAAAAAAATTCATATAATAGCTTCATATACCTACCTCGTTGGATTCACGAATCGATTGGCAAGGGTATTTTTTGAGTTGTGTCAAGTGGGTTACGCGGCAACACCCACGTGTGGGTTTTGATAAATTTGTATGTTCGGTCATAACTCTGACAAATATACACCGGTGTGGACGATTTTTGGTTTAACAAGGTTAGATTTGTTATATTGATACTTTTAAGAGATCTATTCATCTATATAAATATGCATAAATTATATATGTTTTAATAATTTTCGTTGAAGCTTGAAATCTTTAAAAATAGGGTAGTGTAAAATTTAATACAAGTATATTAATTAATACTTATGTGCTCATACATAAAGCAGATATTTATATTTTGCAAATGTTTGAAAGTTGGTTTAAATGTTACTGCTAGGTTTTAATGACACCTACTCACATCAGATCAAATAGGTGTACTTGAAATGCTGATAGAATAGACTCGGCGTTTTATAATTGACTATCACAATATAACTTGTATGTAGAATCTAAACAAGATGAGTTACAAACAATAAGAAAAAATATCAATAATAAATCATTTTTCTCTGTAATAATGAAATATTAATTGAGTTTGCTATGACTTTTGAATAATTTTAAAACAAAATTATAATTGAAAATATGTTTGACATCTACCCAAATATGTTTCCTAAAAATGTAATATCCTTTAATATAGAATAAAATATAATCAATATACAAGATTTGTATTTACTTTAAAATATATATTTTGTAAAAGTAGATATACACTATACATATATTATAATATTATTCGTACAGATTAACAACATGAGATAGGGTTCGAACTGTGTTATTTCTCAAAACTACGCCGTCACATTTTCTTGGTTGGTTGATTTTGATTCTGCTGGCTGAGAATATGTTCACCTGGATGTACTTGACATTTTGGACTAGTCAAAGGCGCGATGTTTCTGTACGCTTCCAAAGCTTGAAACCTTTTCTCCTTTCTCGTAGTTTGGGCGGTAGCTCTTAGTATACTTCGGCGCCTAGACATATCTTCGTTTGAATTGTGTCTAGAAAGGTTTCTACTACGGGAGCGTCCACGTCCTCCGCGCCTGCGACCACGGCGAGACCTTCCACGGCGAGACTTTCCACGGCGAGACCTTCCACGGCGAGCCCTTCCACGCCTACGGCCTTTACCACGACGACCACTCCTCCTGCGTTTCCTGCCGCGCCTTCCGCGACGTCGTCTTGCTTGCCGTATTTTCACAAACACAACCTTTCGTTTAGCTTTGGTTGCAACCGATCCTCGCATTGTTTTCCGACGTACTAACTTCATTATCCTGGATCTTCCTACAGCACGAGTATTTCGGACAGCTCGAACTATTTTCTTTCCGTATCCCATGTTAATAAAAGATTTTAACAACAACAGAGAATTTAAAACATTATCATACAATTAAAATATTGAAAAATTTTGAACACGTCTAATTTAGAAAAACATTATGTATAAACAAATTGTTTTGTTTCACAGATATCTACTAAATATTTTATTAATTAACAAATAATTGTTTACAACGTTGCCAAATTTTTTATTTACTGATACTATTGAACAATTTTGTGGCACTAAACAACTAATAATATAGTTTCATGAATTTCATGTACAAGTTTTCATGGGTTTCATGTATAATATTTCACAGTAATACTTACATACATGGATATTTTATGAAATATTTTGCAAGTAGGTGTATAAGCCATTAATTTCAAAATTGGTTTAATTGTTTTTTAAATATTGTGTATTCAGTATGCGACATGTCTTATTTTTACCTATACTAATATAATAATAGTCAACAGTATGTAGTATAATCAACACATTTTATTTCAATTTCCCTACGAAGGAGACAATAGTTTAAACGGAACTGTCATAGTACTTCTGGAAACACAAGAACTTAATATACATGTTTTATTATCTTATTTTAATATGTACTTCCATAATACCAAACATATATAGTCTTATTCTTTTATAAAATTTTGATAATATTCACTTTGTAATACATTTTTTTAATTTACGTTAAAACATGCATCTACGTATGTTTTAATCATAATTTACAATTTTATTTGAAATTTTTTTTTTTTTCAAATTGTATAGGTATACAACAAAAATTCGGTGCATTTTATTGTGCAATTGCATCCGTTCGTTTAATTTTAATTTGATTAAATTCATTTCTTGGACTTGCGCCTTGGACATAGGCTGGTTTCACAACCCCCTAACTACGCCTCTTACTTATTATGAACATTACGTATATTACATTATGTATATTACGATTCTTTTAAATATAAAACAGTTAAATATATTAAATACTTATATGTATAATTATGTTTTTCTTATAAAACACGTATATTTATTTATTCTTTCTGTACATTTTAAAGCATTAGGTATGTTATTGGTTGTATTTCTAAACTCTGCCAGTCAAAATCCTTCAACTTTTAAGATAATATCCATATGCTTGGTATGTATTTATCTCTTTTGCAACGTTTTAAACCCTCAATTTCTCAATTGTGGAATTTTGTTTGAACATCCATCCTAAAAAATATTTTATTTTATTTTATAATGACATATTATATATTCTATTTTTATAATACATTACATATTATGATTTAAAATCAGTAGTAACAAAATGATAATTATATAATATTTAAGAATTTTTGAATAATACTTCTTTAGACATGTTCAAGTTGAAATTTTAGTAATACAACGGAAATGAAATACTTACGCGTTAGGTTAGGTAAAACATGTTACTACGCCTGATAAGTTAAACTTCTAATGCGCGTACATAAGTGTACACTGCACCCACTCTATTAACTCGCATTCAATACGTTTTTAACTTTAAATTAATCAATAATATAAAATCTATAAAATCACAGTTAAATTTCGTATGTTAGTTTACAATTAATAATTAGATATAAATATATTACCACATCTAGGCCCAAGTTTAAACATTTTAAAAACCAAGTGACGTACATTTCTATAACTCTACTAGCTGCCCCGGCAAACGTTGTTTTGCCAAAAAATAATTTGCATGCTCTTTCTTTCTCATTGTTATGGTGTTAAATTTGTTAGGATTATTTTGTGTATTTTGACTATTACTTCCATGTTCGAAGAAATGGAAGTATTGTAATACCGTCAAAAAATCATGTCCGAGATAAGAGCAGATTCTGATTATACTAACTTCTAAACGTAAAGAAAAGTTGATTTCCGCTTGGCGGCTGTGCGTGTGTGTGTCTGGATGTAGAATTTTCTTCCGTTCATGATAACTACTGTAAATATGCACCGATTTGAATTATTTTTTGGGAAAATGTTTGTCTCAGTGAGTACTCCAGACCTATTGATTTTGGTGCTAATCGGATTAGGGGTTTCGGAAATATTCGAAAATTTGTACCAATTATCGTTTAACATGAGTATTATCTCACCAATTTAGATAAGACTTGATATAAGTACTTGTAGTTTAATCCAATCTAAGGGGCACTTATTTCATAAACGTGCCGAAAAAGCCACCGAAGGGGTGAAAACCACCCTCAAAATTTTAATTTTAAATACTATTAAATTCATGTTGCCATGGAAACAAACGCAGTTAAATTCAAATGTCACATAATTATTATTCTACAAAAATGTGTATTATATTAAAAATTATCTATTATTACTTAGCTTTTTGAGATAGGCAATGGCTCTATTATTACATTATAATTGTTATTTATTTAATAGAAATAGTTTTAATATTGATTTATTATAAAAATCAAATTGTCATCCATACGTCCATTACATTTAAATACTATTAAATTCATGTTGCTATGGAAACATACGCAGTTAATTTTGTCCAAAAAAATAAAAAATAAATTTACGGGTGGACCACCCTTAACATTTAGGGGGATGAATAAATAGTATCCTATGTGTTTCTCCTGGCTCTAAGCTACCTCCTCACCAATTTTCAGCCATATCGGTAAAGCCGTTCTTGAGTTATAAATAGTGTAACTAACACGACTTTCTTTTATATATATAGATTTACTTCTTGAGTTTTAGTTATCGTATTTATTTTTTCGTGTACATATTGCTGGATTTTTTCGGTTAAATTTTCGTTTTCAATTTTCTCTACGGAGTTTGTACGCAATACACATCGTGGTTTTAGTCTGTCTGGAAAAAGTCCAGTTTCTCTTGCTTGAAAAATAAAAGAAATGAGACTTTTTGATTTCAAATTTTTAAATAGTTTAGTCCGGTGCAGTTAGTTTATAACTTCGGAACCCGTCTTTAGTGAATAGATTTTCATGGGATTTTTTTCATTGAGTTTCTAATTGTAAGGACCTTAATCTTTTAAATTCAAGAAATATTGCTAATAATTATTTAATTAGTTATGCGTCATTCCATATCAGTGGTCCAGCACTGATTACTTGACCATTCCTAAAAAAAATGAAATTTTGTGTGCAATTACCCTAACATGTTGGTAGTTCAAAATGACCATAATTTTATTGTTTTTTGTTTTCGTGTAACGGCCATATTTTTTTCTACAAGGCGCAGCATTTTTTGCACTTTCAAGGGTTACAAATATTTTAAAATTTTGTTTATTCTATTTATGTAAAGTGATAATATTAATTTCGCAATTGTTTGATTATTATAATTATACAGATTGACATCTGATTTACTTATTTAATTAATAATTAATCCTTGATAAAATTTGATTCTTGCAAACAGAATAAGTTACACTCAGCGCTCGATATAAAGACTTTCTTTTATCCCTACCATAATACTACCGTGACTGCTATATTTCTGCGTGAAATTTAGTAGTTTATTTGCGAATTGTTACGTTTATATATTGATTTGAAAGGTCATCATATTCAACTGCATTTAAAATTTACAATTTTTGATATACCGGGTGGACCATTTTAACGTTTAATGGAGAATAACTCGACCGGTAAGTGAAATAATAAAAAAGTTTTCAGATAAAAGTTGTACGGTTTGGAGGGGGACATAGACGTACTTAGATGAAATTTTTTTAGGTGATGTTTTCAAAGTGGTATAAAGGTCAACATCATTTTTTTTAACAGGAACCTATAATTTTTATCAAGTAATTTTATTTAACGTGAATAGACACGAATCTTTCATTGATAACTTTTTTTTAACAACTTAGAAATAAATGCTGATAGAATAGACTCGGCGTTTTATAATTGACTATCACAATATAACTTGTATATAGAATCTAAACAAGATGAGTTACAAACAATAAGAAAAAATATCAATAATAAATCATTTTTCTCTGTAATAATGAAATATTAATTGAGTTTGCTATGACTTTTGAATAATTTTAAAACAAAATTATAATTGAAAATATGTTTGACATCTACCCAAATATTTTTCCTAAAAATGTAATATCCTTTAATATATCATAGAATAAAATATAATCAATATACAAGATTAGTATTTACTTTAAAATATATATTTTGTAAATGTAGATAGATATACAATATACATAATAAAATACACTATACATATATTATAATATTATTCGTACAGATTAACATGAGATATGGTTCGAACTGTGTTATTTCTCAATACTACGCCGTCACATTTTCTTGGTTGGTTGATTTTGATTCTGCTGGCTGAGAATATGTTCACCTGGATGTACTTGACATTTTGGGCTAGTCAAAGGCGCGATGTTTCTGTACGCTTCCAAAGCTTGAAACCTTTTCTCCTTTCTCGTAGTTTGGGCGGTAGCTCTTAGTATACTTCGGCTCCTAGACACATCTTCGTTTGAATTGTGTCTAGAAAGGTTTCTCCTACGGGAGCGTGCACGTCCTCCGCGCCTGCGACCACGGCGAGACCTTCCACGGCGAGACTTTCCACGGCGAGACCTTCCACGGCGAGACCTTCCACGGCGAGCCCTTCCACGCCTACGGCCTTTACCACGACCACCACTCCTCCTGCGTTTCCTGCTGCGCCTTCCGCGACGTCGTCTTGCTTGCCGTATTTTCACAAACACAACCTTTCGTTTAGCTTTGGTTGCAACCGATCCTCGCATTGTTTTCCGACGTACTAACTTCATTGTCCTGGATCTTCCCACGGCACGAGTATTTCGGACAGCTCTTACTATTGTCTTTCCGTATCCCATGTTAATAAAAGATTTTAACAACAACAAAGAATTTAAAACATCATTATACAATTAAAATATTGAAAAATTTTGAAACACGTCTAATTTAGAAAAACATTATGTATAAACAAATTTTTTTGTTTCATAGATATCTAAATAATTTATTAATTAACAAATAATTGTTAACAATGTTGCCAAATGTACATTTTTTATTCACTGACACTATTAAACAATTTTGTGGCACTATACAACTAATAATATAGTTTCATGAGTTTCATGTACAAGTTTTCATGGGTTTCATGTATAATACTTTACAGTAATACTTACATACCATACATAGATATTTTATGAAATATTTTGCAAGTAGGTATATAAGCGATTAATTTTAAAAGTGGTTTAATTTTGAAAAAATAATGTGTATCCAGTATGCGACATGTCTTATTTTTACCTTACTAATAAAATAATAATCAACAGTAGTTCTTATACTACTTTAATTTAAATTTCTCTACGAAGAAGACAATAGTATAGAACTGTCATAGTACTTTTTGAAACACAAGAACTTCAATAACATATCTCTTTTATTAAGTAGTTAAATTTAATAATTATAATAAGCAATAAGCATATATACATTTTTACCTTATTTTAATATGTATGTACATCCGTAATACCAAACATATGTACAATAGAAACCGGTTACAACTACTCAAAATAAAAGTCCAACTGAATCCCATATACAGTAGAAACCGATTATAACGACATCGAAGGGACCGGTCAAATTAGGTCGTAAAAACCGATAATCGTAATAACCGGTTAAAATACAATTATATGGGATTCAGTTGGACTTTTATTTTGAGTCGTTAAAACCGGTACGTCATATTAACCGAATTCGTTATAACCGGTTTCTACTGTAATCGTATTTTAACCGGTTATTACGACTATCGATTTTTACGATCTAATTTGACCGGTCCCTTCGATGTCGTTATAAATGGGTTCTTCTGTAAAACTTTAATAATATTCACTTTGTAGTACATTTTTTTTTCAAATTATTTATGATATACACTTGTAGATAGGTATATAATAAAAGTTTCTAAATAAATATTTGAAATAATATATTTTTAAAACCAATGTACACATTTATTTATTTAATACACACTCATAATTTATTGAAATACAGTAAATTTTTCAAATAAAATTGTAGGTTATTATTAAAACATACTTATACGCGTGCTTTAACGTAAATTATAAGTTTATGCATTAATAAAGGTTCATATGAGTGGATAATTATTCTCCCCGGGGGTCCGCTGAACTTTTCTCGGGGGTCCGTGAAACATGTTTGGCATAAATTAAAATATTTTTACATTTCTATTTACCAATGATTAATTCGAAATCTAAAGACCTTTATTTTTTTATCAACGTGTGGGGGTCTCTGAAAAATATTTGTACAAAAGGGGATCCCTAGATCATATAAGTTTAGGAACCGCTGGTCTATGGTATTATAATTTTTTATCAATACGAATGTCCTTAAATGGATTATTTATGTACTGGGGAGTTTAAAAAATCTAATAATTATTTCTAAAGGTTAATCGTTTTGTTTATAAGTTCTCTATGGAAATTCAATATAAATTATTGAATTTTATCTAAATAAATGTAAATTTAAATGAAAAGAAGTGATTTTTTTTGTAATTGCGTTGTTATTTCTATCACTTTAAGTTTGATGCGTGAAATATTACTCAAAAACTTTGAATTTTAGATTTTGTTAAAAGTATGTTTATTATATAGAAAATGACGTTCTTGAGATATGGCTTTTTCAGTTTTAGTTTTTTTGTGTGTGATTAATTAATATTTTTCAAGTCTTTATTTTTCTGTCGAGGGGGGGGGGGTATCTCTGAAAAATAATTGTTCAAAAGGGAGTCCCTAGACAACAAAAGCTTAAGAACCGCTGCCATAGACTACATACCGTATTGTTGCAAAATCTGCTTATTGTAAGTATAATGTAACAAGTTAATATTACTAAGTTTTTATTTTCTCCTGAAAAATTATATATTTGTGACATAGTAGATTTTTATTTATGACATGTAAGGACTACATGTAGGTTGTAGGTACTGTAAAAATATAATATTGAATAAGTACTTGTATAATTTCTGAATACATTGACGAAACAATAGTTGTCTCAAACTATTGCTCGAAATATCTAATACACTTACATTTTTACAAATATTTACATTTGTGTGTATCATTCTCCGTTACTATTTATATAGGTACCTACAGTACATATTTATGTATTTTGTATACCCAATATTTATATCAAATAATAAATAAACAGTTTACAAGTTAACTGTCATAATTTATATTTAAAAAAGTATTTTGAACATAAGTCGATACTAAATATTCGGTGCAAATTAAATTACTAACACATAATTAACATTTTACATCATAACTCTAACGATATGTGATCAAAGTACTCTCTAATTGCCTCTTCAGTTTTGCCTTTGTCGTGAAGTTTCACAGTAGCCTCGTTTTTAGCGTTTTCGTAGTTAACAGCACATTCGCGGACCACTCTATCAGGACCTGCCATATCTTCGATAAAATCCTGGGTGCTTTTCTTGTGGAATATGTCTTGAGGGTGTTTTTCATACTAAAACATGTTTACTTTTAATTTAACGAATGTTTTTGTATATTGTAAATAGATTTTAAAACTATAGATTTTCAATCCATAATTTTAAATTCCTTGTTACTTAAAAAAATATTGATTTTTTTTGTTTTAAAGAAAATGTACCTGCTTCATTCTTTCCCCAAAATATAAATATCTCTCATGAAGAATTTTGTTTTCATTCGATGATATTCAAAATTTGAATATCGACCTTTCATACAGTTGTTATTTACTACACAGAATTGTAAATTGTAAATTTTCCATCACATACACAATTAATGAAAACAAGAATTTAAATGAAACATACCTCATGAATCAAATCTTCCATACATTTTTTGTACAAGGTTGATGCGTCATCTAAAAATTGATTAAGTTCTTCCCACGAATCTTCAGGAACTTTATCTTTAACTATCTGCTTCAATCTATTCGTAATGTTTAATTCTTTAATCTCTTCGTACGTTACTCTATAGTAAACTGCATCTATTTGTTGATTTTCTAAATGACCCAATTTTCTAGCCTATATTCAAATATACATAATATACATACATTGCATTAATTTTATTTCAATTGTTCAAGTTCATAAAATTTAAACACGGTTCTTATGATACTGATATCATTGATATACATACATAAGCAAGAGTATACAAATATTAGTATATATAATAGAGATTTTTATATACATGATGTTCCATATTACTCGCCCTAGTTTCTAAAACATGGCAGGATAGATGAAAATATTTCGGACAAAAATCGAAACGTTCAAAAATTTTTGATGGAAGTCGTTTTTTATCTAATTTTTATCTAAATATTTTGTTATTTTTTTAATTTTAAAAAAAGTTTTCCAATAAAAGAAGAATATAAGTGCAATAAAAAATAGGTACTTTCAATTATTCAGACTGTCCAAATGTTATATTTCTATCTTGTTTTGTTATTGAAATATTAGCATGGAGCGTTTATGTATTACATATCGTCACTTATCTAACACCGCTCAAGTCATTTTGACCAACTTTACAGGAGAGCGAAAAAACCGTGTATGTTTTATATAGGCTACCGGCTTGCGCGCTGTCACTATTTTTTGAATTTTGGTCTCTTATTGCCCGAAACGTCTCGAATGTGATTGGTAGATCGACGCGCAATGAGTAGCTCTATCCAATGACATTAAAATGTAAAAACCGCTAATTTTTGACTTGAGCGGTGTTGTTAGATAAGCGACGATATTTTAAACAAGTTTTTTATTTGTCTGTGTACATATTTTATATACCTACACACTACACATAAATGACTTACTTCTTGTTCTACTTGATTGAAATATTCACTTAGTTTCTGCGCTACCATAAGTCTCATGTTTACCATCAGGTCTTGAACTTCGTGTTCGGCTACAATGTTCCTTCGAGTTTCCAATTTTAATTTAATATTATTCACGTAGTCCTGCATTTTCGATATTTTGATTTCCAGTTCTTCATTGCAAATAGAGTACTGTTATAAATATAATGTATTCAAAAATCATATTTAGCTTACTGTTTGTTTCTAATACCTATTTATTTATTAATTCTCAAATGAATGCCACGAGACTTTCTTATACGCTGTACTGTAACTTATGAAAGATAGAACAAAATGGAAGCGTCATAAATTATAGATTACAGTAGTCTTTCCAATTTTTATCTAAAACATTTTTTCTAATTCACACCAATACAAAAATAATTTAAAATTTTTTAAAGTTGACATGAACAAACATACGTTTTCAGATGTAAAATCGTTATATAAAATAAGAAAATTGATCCTAAATATATAGTTTCACCTTTCTATGTATTGTCGTGAGTTATATCATTAGCAGACAAACATCATAACGAAAATAGGTCAAAATGAATATTTCCATTAAAATTACAAATTAGACAAAAATCGACTTGACAAATATATTTTATAAACAAACATAAGTATGGCCGTTTAAGATAGTAAAAATATGATAACGTTCTTTTGTCTATAGTCGACAGTTCAAAATTCAAATGTTATATCAAATTTAAAAGTTTCTCATACTTATTGCTGTTTTGATTTGAACTGCTACTAAAATTTTATTATTTTAATCTTCATATTCAATTAGGTGTCTAGAACTACTGACTTCTATGGTATACAAACATTTTTACACCAAAAAGACAAAACAGAAACACAAGTCGATTTAAAAATATATTTGTTTTGTTACCATCTTGTTAAAGAAAAACCATATTAATATTTGTCTTTAAACACACCATTATACATCTTAAGAAAATATGTGAAATAAGCTATACATAGAATTTTTTGTAATAAAAGTTGTAGAGAACGTTATTTTCTATAATTTATGTCTCAATCGTTTCTTCAATCTTTCATCAGTTAACCAGAAAAATGTGTTTTATAATATTTTGTACACGTAGTCCGTTTACTCTCCTTGTTAGTATTATGTATAAGAAAGTTTCGTAGCTTTTTTTATAAATTGCATTCATAGTAAAATGTTTGTTTTCGTTTTACTTTAAAATATTCAAACAGATGGCTGACTATAGTTCACATACGAAATGTATATATTTTTTTCATTGTAAATATAAAATCCAAATGGAAAACACAACTTACGTGAACAAAAATGAAAACCACAAAACACAATTCTATTATTTTCTTTGACATTTTTCGATGTCACGTAGATAACAAGTTGTCTGTGTGTTTGTTTGTGTAATACTGCCTATCAATTTTCTTTAAAAGTGCTTGTTTTTACTCGGTCATACAGGTCACGAGTTCATGGCAGTTTATTCAAGAAAACGTTCTCCATTATTATCAAATATCTTATCAATTCTTAGAAATGTACATATTTATATATATTATATATGTTTTTATTGTTCCTGTTATAACATATATTTGGATATTTTTTGGTATAAAAAAATAAGCAAAATCTAGTTCATACTACATCCTTTTTTAATAGAAATATTTTTATAACTTTTTTATCAGTTTATTATTAAAAGCATCGAAATTCTTTAAATTTTGTTGGTTTGTTAGAAGAAATAAAGTAACTAAAAAAGATGAATATATTCGCGATTACATTAAAACAATTAAACTATTGAAACATTAAAAAAATTCACTTTAAAAAGGAATACATATAAACTTAGGTGGCCAAGAAAACTTACTTGAAAATCGATATTAAATAAAGTACCATGATAATGCAAATGTCAGAATTAATTAAACAAGAAATCATGCTTCAAACTAGAATTTTCATCACTATAACTTTGTTATTATTATCCGAACACTTCAAAACACCACGTGTTTACTTTAGCGCTTATATAGTTTAATTTTTGATCAAATAAATTACAATATAAAGTAACACAGTAGAACGTTATGCGGTGTTTACACCGGAAAAACAAAACAGAAACACAGTGTTTGTTTGACAAAAAAAAAACAATAAACCCTATACATTTTTAAATACGAAGTATTTTAAAGACACGACATTTCTGTTTTGTTTTTCGGTGTAAACACCGCATTACATAGTAAGCACTCTAGGGTCTAGGCAACTGCCTAAAGCCCTGAGTTAAGGGAGAGGAGAGATACATAAGTAAAAAAATGTAGTGTAGAAAGACCTTTTTTGCTCACGTGGGAAGGGTCATTTATGTGCATTTTTAATAGATGTTATAATTGTGGTTATTTTATATTATTTATTTATTCAAAAAATATATGACAATATACAATTAAAGATGATCAAATAACTATTCTTCCTTCAAGTTTTCTGATATGATTTTCATCCATTCCTAATTCTCTTAACGTACTGATTATTTCGTGTTTTGCGTTATCCAAACCGATTTTACATTCCAACATGATAGTTTGTAGTCTACCCATTCTAATAAGAAGCTCTTCTAGTGTTTGATGTTTGAATATATTATGGGGATGTTCTTGAAACTAAAAAAATACATATCTGTTTAACCCTCGGAGCCTCTTATGGGTCAATTTGACCCATACACCGACTTTGATCGTGAATAGCGCTTACGTATTTTAAATTTTTCGCGATTTTTTTAAAGTATGTTGAATACTTCAAAGGTGTTTTATTTGTAACACTTATAAATTCATTTACCATGAATCAAAGTATACCTTTGAATTTTGGTAAGTCAAAAGGTTTCGTAGTTGCGGAATTATAGGCGATCAAAAATAAGCAGGGTCAAATTGACCCAGAGTGTACTAGTAGGTTGAAAAAATAAGTGTGTACTCCGAGGGTTAAACTTTTATACCAAACATTTTTCCTAAAAAAATCTTAGTTTTTGAGATATTTGCTTATCTCAATTTATTAAATAGACCATCCGGTATATCGCAATGTGAATTTACTGAAATGCATATAAAATAGAGAACTACTAGATTATTTCCTGGGAATAATCAAACTTCACCACCGGGATTTATATAAATAGAAACTAAACGTGGTGGGTAATATGAATAAAACAAAAACAAAATTCATGGATTAGTGGGAGTTATATTAGGTATGTATGTAGTTTTCATAAGGCATCTCACTCTTAAGCGTACCCTTCTTTTCGGCATAAGGGCTTCATTAAGGCCTACCTAATTTAGGCGCTTCTCATACCGGTTATAACGACATCGAAAGGACCGGTTATATTTGTCGTAAAACGCGAATAGTCCGATAAAAATGCAATTATATAGGAGTCAGTTAGACTTTTTTTGAGTCGTTAAAACCGATACGTCGTAATACGACGTATCGATATCGGTTAATAACCGATGTCGTTATAACCGTTTTTTACTGTAAATGAAAATAGAAAAGGAACATACAAAATCGCGTTTCTTACTTAAATTACTGGAAAAACAGTAAATTGTTATAATATGTTTTATTTACTTACCTCGTTTATCATTTCTCTCATGCAGTTAGCTAATTTATCAAAAACACTATTCAGTAGATGTATCAATTTTTCACAAGTCTCTGGATCCCGCTTTTCAAATTCTTTGCGAAGTTTAGCTATATCTTCTTTTCTTAATATTTCTAATTCTTCCAATACTGTTTTAAAAAACGTTACTTCAAGATTTACGTGTTCCAATTTTCCGTTGCGACGAGCCTACATAAAAAAATACTCGATAAAGCTTTACACGTGACGGTCTTGTGTGAATTTTTTATAAAAAAAAAGAAATTATATTTATTTTCATGAAGTAAACAAAGAAATGTTGAGTTATTACGGATCTTATATTTTTTTACATAAATTAATTTATTTAAAATTATTATCAAATAATAAATTATTTATTATTGATAATCTTTTAAAACCGAGACGCCCAATGAGATTATTTATTAATTAAACCGTTGAAATTTCAGGTGGCTTCAACTCGGTTTTGTCTTGTCCAAATTTAAGGAACTCTCATCTCGGTCTTCAGTCTCTCGTAAAAAAATATTAACAATTAATTGGAATTTTTCAACAATTAAAGTTACAATTAGTGCTAGTTTTCTTGTATACCATATAAGCATATATGCATTTTTAACATTACCACAATACTCTTTACTTACTTCCTGTTCTATGTGTTTTAAATGATGATCAAACTTTTTGTTTATAGCATTTGTTATTTTCCAAGTTTCGTCCTTCATTTGTTGACTGTAATGCATTTGTTTTGTTCTTGTCTCTGTTTCTTCAATGTAATTCTCTTTCATTCTTCCAGCCACTTTCCACATTGTCTCTAATCTATCTTCAAGTTCTCTATTACCAGCAACGTGTCCATTACTTTCCTGAAATATAAATATAATATAAATATACTACATATATAAATAATATAAAATATAATTAAAATGCATCGTATTTTTACTACTCTCCTTGATTTGTTGAAACTGCTCTTGTCTTATAAATGAATGAAAAAAAATCTCATAGGTTTAAAAAATGAACTATAAGTGTAATAATTCTGCTTTAAACTGGTGTCATTGTTGTACTTTACATAAAGAACCGCGCATGATTTAAAATTTTAACATACATAACAAATAATTCAAGACCATTCCAAACTTTATGTAATTAAAAATTTCAGAGTATTATGTCACCAAACAAGATCAGTCAAAACAAAAAATATTAAAATTATAAACGAATTGAAATATCTAAAACGGACTTAACACAGATTTAAATTTAAAATGTCCCATTTTTTGTAAATAATGACAAAATTATCAATATTGCATGAAACTTCAAATATATAGTTTATAAATATAAGTTTAATTAACTTTATATTCATATTTACTAATAAGTAACATAAAAAACTTACTGGTATTGCCAATGCGACCAATACAATGAGAAAAACAGATAAATGTTTATACATTTTTGTATAAATTAATTACAATCTCCGTTGCCAATTGACTTCTATCCTTTAACTTCTGCAATTGCACTGGACGTTTACTATTGAATTATATATATATTTTATATATTACAAAAATAATAAACACAGGTCAAAAGTTTATATTATATTATATTTACATACCATAACATATAGATTAAAAAGCATTAATTAAGAAACGTCATTTTAATTTTTACGACGCAACAATAATGTTAAAAAATTCCTATATGTCTTGCGGGACGATGGAGGTGCATGGTTGCATCATTGTGTGTCTATTAAATTTAAAAATGATGCACTCGTCAACTATTTTAAAAGAAATAAAGAAAATTATTGTGAAATATTCAAATATCTCTAACTTTGGAAAAATGATGACACTTAAATTTTCCTGAATGGAAATGAAAGATTGAAATCTCTATTTTAATTTAATTTTAATGTTATATACCTACATTATATATTATTGTCCGTGATATTGCAGATATTTAAAAACATTTTGGTATACGAAAATAAGCAAAATCATGTACATAATACATGCTTTTATAAATAGTTACTTATTTCTTTATTAGGTATTTGGAGAAGAAATTAAAGGCAAGGAAATTATTTACTTTGTTGGTTTGTAAAAGAAATAGAGTAACCAAAAAAAAGAATACATTCGTGATTACATTAAAACAATTACACTAATGGGACATTAGAATTTTCACATTAAAAAAAGGAATACATATAGGAAATAAACCAATATAATACTTTTAGGTAACCAAGAAAACTTACGTTATTAAAGCAAGTGCAAGTATAAACCAGGATATTGCAAATGTCATAATTAGTTCAATAGGAAATCACACTTCAAGCTAGAATTTTCATCACTATTATTATTATCCGAACACTTCACAACACTGCTAGGTTACTTTAGCGCTTATAGTTTGATTTTTGATCAAAGAAATTATAATTATAAAATAATCCAGTGGAATGTTACACATTAGGCACTCTAAGCAATTGCCTAGGACCCCGAGATAAGGATGGGATAGGGCGAACTGAGGAAATAAGAAAAACGTTATATGTATGTTTGAAAACTTTTAAAAATTTATATTAAATATCATTAGACTGTAAAATACATAAAAATAATAAAATTAAGTATTATTCGTATCGTTTATAATAAAAAACTACATCAATTAAAATATGTTATTAATTCTTTACACGAACAAAGAAACAGTGATTGACGAACGGTGTGTTCTCAATACATCAAAGGGGCACCACGAAATTTTGACAACACTTAACAAACTTGATAACAAGTTACATTTGTGGCTATGAATTTTCTTATTTTATTTGAATTTGACAATTAATTAATATTTACATCGTTTTATCCCAACATAGTAAAAATGTTTCATTAATTTCCCACGCACGAGCGAGCGTTTGAAGGAATACGCTTTTCCTCGCTTCAACGATTATCTACCCCTTTCGTCAATCACCTTCCACCACTCATTATTAATTATTATTATAAATATACATAACTATTTTGTATTATTCTTTTCTTCAAAACAAATATATGAAAATATACAAATAAAATAAATCATATAACTATTCTTCCTTCAAGTTTTCGATAAACATTTTCGTGCAATCCTAATTCTTTCAACGTTCTGATTGTTTCACTTTTTGCGCTTTCTATATTGAGTTTACAATCGAACATGATAAATTGTAGTCTGCTCATTCTGTCAAGAATCTCTTCTAGAGTCTGATGTTTGAATATATTATGAGGATGCTGTTCAAACTGAAAAAATATTTATAAACATATATACAATATATACTAACAGATATAAGCACTGACTCTTGGGAGGGTAAAAATATGTTCTATTTACTAACCTCGTTTATCATTTCTCTCATACACTTAGCTAATTTATCAAAAACACTATTCAGTAAATGTATCAATTTTTCACAAGTCTCCGGATTCCGGTTTTCAAATTCTTTGCGAAGTTTAGTTATATCTTCTCTTCTTAATAATTCTAATTCTTCTAGTACTGTTTTAAAAAACGTTACTTCAAGATTTACGTGTTCCAATTTTCCTTTTCGACGAGCCTACATAAAAAAATAATATACTCGATAGGACTTTACACGTGACGGTCTCGTATGATTTTTTTATAAAAATAAAGAAATTCCATATATTTTCATGTAGTAAACAAAGAAATTTTGAATTATAACGAATCTTTTCTACATTACTATAATACTGTTTACTTACTTCCTCTTCTATCTGTTTTAAATGATGATCAAACTTTTTGTTTATAGCATTTGTTATTTTCCAAGTTTCGTCCTTCATTTGTTGATTGTAATGCATTTGTTTGGTCCTTGTCTCTGTTTCTTCAATGTAATTCTCTTTCATTCTTCCAGCTACTTTCCACATTGTCTCTAATCTATTTTCAAGTTCTCTATTACCAGCAACGTGCCCATTACTTTCCTTAAGTATTCAAAATAAAATATAAAAAATAATTATGATACGTCGTAATTATAATATCCCTCATTATTAAAACCATTCCCTAAACTTGCTGCGAAACTGCCCTTATCTAACCAATATAACTATGAAAAAATTAAAAAACAAATTACTAATAGATTTGAACAAAAATGAATGAGTTATAATTGTAATAATTATTCATTAAACATGTGTATACATACTTAATTAATTGGCTGTAAATGATTCATATTTTAACTATAAAAATAAAATAAATATTTTAAGACTAATCCAAATTTTATTATGATTTTATGATCTATAATTCCATAGTCCCATATCACCAAACAGGATCAGTCAATAAAAATATACTAAAATTATACTAAACAAATTGAAATATGGTTCACAGAGTTAACAATGAATTGAAATCACTCACAGATTTCATGAAATGATATCCAATTTTTATTGAATACTGCACGAAATTTCAAATATATTTATTTAGTTTTAGCTAATTTTATATTCACATGTAACAATAAAAACTTACTGGTATTGCCAATGCGACCAATACAATGAGAGAAACAGATAATTGTATATACATTTTTGTATAAAATAATTACTATGTGTTGACAATTGACTTCTATCCTCCAACTTCTGTAATTTCACTGGACGTTTACTATTGAAATATCTTGTCTTCATGAAAATAATAAACATAGGTCAAAAGTTTAGAATGATGTTTACATAAAATATAGATAAATAAAATTGCCATGTGCGTATTAGGCACGCACATGTTACTTGTAGGGTTTCATTGGCATTTTCACTACTACTAACATTCTCTACTTGATAATACGATGGAAAAAATTGTAGAAATAATACAAAACGTACGCTGACAAAATAAACAAAAAAAATTTTTCGGCGCACCCTTTAAAAGCCTGGAACTTTTTATGTACATTAAATGTGGTTGTCATATATTTTTGCAACGTTTTATATTATTCTCCATATTTTAATATAGGTACCTTTAATCATACTTACAAACTAAAAAAAGGTGATATGTGCCTCACTTATTACATAAGCGCAAGATTGACGTGAAACTTCTTTTGTTTTCATTAACCATGCAAATGAAATAAATAAAGCTAAACATATTAAATTAATAAACATACATTCTCTTATGCATCTAATCATCCCTTTATCACGCATAATCGACGTAAAATAACTTGTACGCATGCGTACAATTAATTTTTGATAAAATGGTTCAAACGTATCTAATTACAAATAAATAATTTATTGTAATATTTTTTTCAACTATTTATTAACCTTTTCATATACAACCATGAGGGCTAGAAAGGGGTGGGATGGGGGGGGGGTAATTAAAACGTAGTTAATTTAGATAGATACCAAATAAAAAAATTAAGAATAACGTTATCATCACGATTTTTAAGCTATCACGAAAAAATCAAAAATAAAGATTTCCACCCCTTTCGTTTCGAGTTACCAAAAATTCCTTTAGGTACTTTTTATTCAGCTGTACTTGAATGTTTTTATAAAGTTTCAAATGATTCTGAGGACTTCTGAAAATCGAGATTCAATTTTTTTTACTTTCTTATACCAATGTATATGAAATATACATATAGTATAAGTAAGTATAGTAAACGCGATTTTTTTCGAAATCCGGATTTTGATGGAATTATTAATTTTGACCTTCCCTGAATCCATTCTGACTATTTTCGCCATGATGTCTGTGTGTCTGTCTGTCGGTCTGTCTGTCTGTCGGTCTGTCTGTCTGTCGGTCTGTCTGTAGACGCTGTAACTCAAATACGACAAATCGTAGAAAGGTGGAATTTTATACTTAAGATTGATTTTTGCCTGGGAAGAAAACCTCCTATTTTTAAAAACGATCATTCAACCGGAAACGGATGTTTACCTACATCGATTTTTGAATTTTTCGAATTACACTGAAACAGTGCGAATTAGAGAAAAATGACCAAGTTGAAAATTGTAGGTAATATTATTATCTATAATTTATGTTCTGTTCATTTTTTCGAAAAAAATTTTTTTTTTTTTTACTAATTGTAAGTATTCGATTTTAAGTACATTTCAAATGGTTCATAACAGAGAAGAAATATCTGCCATGAGTGTCATGGGACTTTCTTATACGTATTACAGAGACTGTATACGTGTTTGCCATAGGTACCATGGGCCTTTCTTATACGTAATACTGAGAATAAACACTGTATACTCTATTTCATTTAGTTTGCAGTGGTCGCCGTGCGACTTGACGGTATTAGTCGTGATCCGTACGGTCAAAGCACCCAGCAACCATTACAGATTATTCTAAATAATGATTTTAAAAAAATATTTCTGGCTAAATCATAAGTGTTGGAAAAAAATGTATGGGGAATAAATTATAGATAGTAACATACTCGACATTTTTTATCTATAACATTTTTGTCTTATTTAAAAAAATTAAAAAAATTACATGAGTAAACATCTGTTTCCATCTTATTGTTAGTAATTATGTTAAACAAAATTCGTTCGATACATAATGTATAAAATAATATTTCTATAGTTTATGTCTCATTCATTTTACTCTATCTTTTATTAGTTTGTCAGAAATATCCTTCACTAAAATAAAAATCACGTACACTGTTCACTGTCATTATTACGTATAAGAAAGTCCTGTGGCACACGGCAGATTATTTATATCTCTATTATTCATCCCGGAAAAAATACAGTTATGCCTTGTTTACATGGAACGAGTACTCGGCCGAGCCAGTAAGCTATCTTTTATATATATATTAAACATTCTAATTTTCAACGACCCAGTACTAAAGCAATGAATTCTGTCTTCTGTTTTATAAATTGGGGAAAAATAGTTCAAAGTATAGTTTTTTGGGTTCAAAGTAAACTGATCATGAGTTGTAATAAGCGCAACCTACGAAAACCTATAATTTCAATACTTCTTAAAAAAAATTAAAAAAAATTTTTTTTGTATTATTTGGCTAATTGTAAGTTTTTTTACTCTTTTACTACATTAAATGTTAAGCTTAATGGAAAGGAAATTATGGTTTTTCGTTGGTTACGCCCATTATAACAAACAAAAATCAACCAAAAAGTAATAAAATAGGACTACATGATTCACATGGCCCACTTCTTTATAAAGTATTGATCATTTTTGAAACTGCATATAATCTGAAATCTTGTAAATAAACGGAAACAAATATATACTTAAGGAATTTGAAATTATATATTTTAATTAACATTAAGTATAAATATATATTTTTAATACAATATAATATATATAAAATAAAATATACATGTATTTAAAATAATTTAAATAACAATTGCAGACTCAAACTTCTTAATTTCATCATCGCTTAGCCCCATATCTTTGAATGTTTGTGTCATCACTTTCTTGGCATTTTCCAGGCTGATTTTACAATTTGACAATATTGATTGCATTCTTGTCATCCTAGATATCACCTTTTCAAAATTAAGATATTCAAATATATCATTGGGATTTTGAGCAAACTGAAAAAGAGTATTTATTGCATTGTATAATTAATCACTCACTTTTAAGAAGAATATTGCGGTATATCTCAGGACTATGGAGTATTTGCCTGAAATTACCTTTATTATGTAAGCAAAACAAAAAAAACTTCCCCCACCCATTCCCCCATACTTCCCTTCGTGGTTGAATTTTGGATCATCCCTTCTTTAAAAGTGATTACTTCATAAAAGGAAAACACCTCTAAAATTATCTAGGTCCAGAGATTTGGGGTGGGGATTGATGATTCAATCACAAAAACTTGTACTAGATACTGGATTACTAGATGACAAAAGAAAAGAGAAAATCCTTACCTCGTTTTTCATATTAGTCAAACAGTCATTTAATTTATCAAAGAACATGTCAATAATGTTTAATAGATTTTGCAGTGTTTCACTTTCTTCTACGTTATCACCTAATTTAGCTTTTAGTTTAGTTTTGGTTTCTGATCTTAATGTTAGTATTTCCTCTGAGACTAGATCGAAATATTTGACTTCAATATTAAATGGACTTAATTTTCCTGTTTCTCGAGACTGCAAAAAATTACATATGATTGATTTTTATTTTATCTTTATAAGCAGTGACGCGCGATGGCCGTTAGGGGTTCTAGGCAGAAAATAATTTAGAACCCATTAAAATAACTTTTTTTGTTTGTTGTCTTTTAAGATTTATTTTTCTAAAAAAAGAAATAATTAAATGTAAATATTTATGTTGTTATTGCCCCCTGTGTAAGTCGAGAATTTTCTTACTGTATAACGCGCAAATGTTTATAATCTAAGATTTGGAAATTGATATGTTCTAAATTAATTAATATCGTTAAATTTACCTTTTCTTCAATGTTCTCAAAATGTTCAACAAGTTTTTTGTTTACTCTGTTAGTTATTTTCCATGTCTGCTCCTTCATTTCTCGTGTGTAATGAGGCATCTTAAGTCTAAGTTCAGTTTGAGAAACAGAATTATTTTTTAATTTATTTACAGCCTCCCACATTTTATTGATTTTATTGTCAAGTTCTCGATCACCAATGGCAGTTCCATTACTTTGCTGAAAAAGTTTAAAATATTTTTATTTTAAACTACTTGAGTTCTAGTTTAATTGCTTTTTTTATTAGAAATAAAATACAATATAATAACACAGCTATTTTATTTTTTATGTACCATATTTTGAGACGCTGAATCCGAATTTCAGACCAAAATAGCCCTTAGCCGATTTATTTTGAAAATTACATCGAAAAATGAATCGAATAAGGTGCTATTTTGACCTGAAATTCAGATTCAGCAACTCAAAATACATAAAAATACAATGGTTTCCGAAAAAATAAAACTTTTTTGTGTGTGGCTGTGTAATTATCAAAATATGGAACTTATTTTTTTTTTAATAAACGTATTTATTTAACAATATTTTATGTAACTTACACTAAAAAAATTATTAGTTAAAATTAACAAATGCGTTCAGTTGAAATTATTTTGTTCAAAATACTATACAGGTTAAATGCAATAAATATTCGATATAATACTTCTTTTTATAGTTGAAATTGTAACGAAATACTTATTAGTTTGAAATTTCCTGTTATTATTAAAATGCAGTTAGGTAAATAACACTCACTAGAAAAGTCTATGTTTTTGTGATTATTATATAAGGACTACCAATAACGTATCTCCGCATTCTCGCCTGCCTTTAAAATTAATAAATCTTTCGTTTGTTATTTAAGATGAAGGCGGGTAATAATTAAAATTATTTACCCAAAAATATTACCATCTTTTCTTTTAACAAAACAATTTATTATTTTTAACCCTTTGAGTCCTGATTTTTTTAAAATAGACGCTAGGAAATAATTTATAAATAGGTGGTTCCAGTGTGAAGCTACTAGGACTCAAAGGGTTAATCGCAAATGAATTATTGACCAAACAATTTGTTAAAAATACAGAATATTTGGCTCACTTGAAAATATATTTGTTCCTATTTACTATTTACTAAATATTTTTACATAGTACCTTTGGTCAGTTTGACCAAATATACGAATTTCTTTCGGGTTACTCGTATTTAACCAAATATTTTAGTTCAGTTTGATTATGATAGATAAATTCAATTTATTCTTTTGTTAATTATACTATCTAAGAATATTATTACTTACTAACAAATATGTTATTTTGAAAATACAAATTAGAAATTAATAATAAAAACTTACCTGTATTGTTAAAATAACCAATACAGCAAAAGAAATAAAACATTTAATATACATTTTAATAAATAATTACAATCTGTATTCACAATTATATCGTCCAGTTTCTACTGTTTTCTGATATTCGATCAAATTGTTTTTATACTATACAACACCCAGTGAACATTTTATTCCTATAAAGGTCGAAACGCACTAGAGCGGCTCGACGCTTCACTACACTACACTACGGGTCGCAACAAAATATTCTATTTATGCCCGGTATTATCAACTAATTTAAAGCTCCTTTAGCACTAAATGCTCCTTTAAACTAAATTTGGTGTATTACAAACGTGATTTAAATCAATATTTAAGCTCTCAATGAAAAATAGACATAATATACGTTGTAAAGAAATACTGCAGATAATTTAAAATCTATTTAATTAAATGTATTATGCTTGGATCTGTTGATAATATGACAGTTAATTAAAGGAGCATTTAGTTAAAGTTGATAATACTGGGCGTTAATGTTTTAAATGAACCTAGTCGCACATGGGCGACACCATAGACATAAAGAAATGGACAGCGCATCTGACTCGTAAAAAGAGCCGTGTCAAATGAGAGAGACAGAAGATGTTTGGAAATCATATATGTTATTTTCCAAACGACATGCATCTCTCTCTCACTTACAGAACAAATGTTACACCCATGTTACACCATTATGTTAAATACGAATGCGCTGTCTATATCTCTATGTCTATGGGCGACACTACACTGCATGGCGCGTTACGTGCGATTGGTTAAAAAAATGAATTGTAGTGCAGTGAAGCGTTGCGCCACTCTAGTGCGTTTCGACCTTAAAGGAAATGTGTCGTTGGCGATGTCGTTGTTAAGTCACACTTCCTTTAATTTGCGTCAAAATCCACACAAAATATTGAGTGACGTCACAACTCGTGTGAAATTTGACACCAAAAGGGAATTATGTGCTCTTTTACACAGTGTAGGAATTGCATTCACACACAAGGCATTGTTACCTTACAGATTTTCAGAGTAACACGGAGTAGGAAATGTTTGGAAAAAATATCGGCACTGTGTGTCTGTGCCTACCCAAACACAAATAAGTAGTTTTTGGAGTGCGTAGTGCGACATACTGTAGGCATTGCGTTCTTGAAGTCACATACTCGGTGATTATGTGTGTAACGCAAATAGACTATGTTTACTTCAGTTGGTACTGGTCGTATATATTTCCAGTTTCGAGGTTGGACACACTGATTGTCAAATTTAAAAAATGAGGTTATGTAGTATTATATTTTTTAAATGTATTGCAATTATGTACATACAATTCATTGCCATAACAAAACAAATATCATTGAACAATTACACTGTTGTAGAAAAAAACTTACGAACAAAATTGAACACACTACAATGTAAGTATAAAAAATACATCAATCCACATTTCTTTATAATAGAAACAAATTCATAAATTTTAGATTGAACTTTTATTTTTTCCAGATGTTACATGTATAATACACAAATAATTTAAATTAATACACCAGCACCAGCCATAGGCGCCGACTTTTCATTTAACCTGGGGGGGGCGAGATTTTCATAATTTTTTGAGGGGGGTGCAAAAAATTTCCTTAAAAAATGTGCAAAATCCAACTTTCGTAATAACGACAACAATTTCAGAAACGCAACTAATAATGTGAAAAAAATAATTTTTTTCTTCAAATTATTGTAATTTCGATAAAAATCGATCAAACTTTAATTATTTGAAATAATTGAAAAGTGGACATTTATATTTAATTTACAGAGGCTCATGAAACGTAAACGACGATTTTAGCTGAAAATATAGTAAAGTGTAGAAAAGTCGTAGAATTTTTTTTAAAGCTGTTGATCTAACTAAGCTTTGTAAAGGAAATAAAAGATGTTTTAGTATTAATTTCCTTTTTGAAGAAGTTTTTAGTGATCAATTTTACTCAAGTGACAAGTATAACACCTTTTTTAAAGTAAAAATCTTATTGATAAAAGTATCTTTAATTTAAAAGAAACTAGAATTCAGCTGCACAGGGGGGGCGAAGCCCCCTTGGTATAATATCTGGGGGGGCGATCGCCCCCCTCGCCCCCCCGTAGTCGGCGCCGGTGGCACCAGCATGTGTATCAATATACTTGTTACGTTCACCATAATTTTGTTAATGGTAGCTCCTAAAAAACACAAACACAAGACATAAGTAATAACATAATGCATACAAAACTGTTGAATTATTATAATTGTTAATAATACATAATATATCAAACTATATCTGTAACATATACGTTAATTATGTAATTTAATTTAAATTATTTTATTTTAAATAAATCTTAGTAATTATCTTTTAATTTGTTTTAATACATCTATCATAAATATATTCTTAATTAATCTTACCTTCAAATAATAACTAGTTTTGTTTCGATAGGTATAAATTTCTTCAACAAAGTTATAAATTTATTTCAGGCGAATTGAAAAGTGGTTTCTTTTTTAACGAAGCTTGTATTTTCATTATTATTATATGAAGTAATCTTCTGATGACAGTGAATTCATTCTTATTTCCACTAAAATTAAATTATACATATTTATATTATAATTTTTGAAGCATACATAACCCATAAGTAATATGCTATTTAATTATAACAATGGCATTTGAAACTTACCCTTTTAAAAAATCATTTTAGTATACAAAACTGGACACGGGACCATTTTTAATTTACTTCAAAATAAATCAAAAACTCGACTATGTTATTGACATAAAAACATATACAGGCGGCAGCCATTGTATTTATAATGTTGATAATGACAGATCGGACAGATCCATGCCATGCTAAGTAATAAGGTGACCAATATTATAAAAATAAAAAGGAGGACAAAATTTCAAAATAAGGGTACCCTCCCTACCATTTAGAAAACTCCTCAGAAATAGGTCACTTTATTTTTGGATCTTGAAAATTTTATTAAAAAAAATTGATTTTTTTTAAACTGAATTAATTTTTGCAACTATGTATTTGTATTTAGGTATTGTACAATATACAAAAACAGAATTATAAATAATTTTTATAAATTTAAATTAAATATATTAAACATGATTAATAATAATCATTATTGACGTAAATTTTACGTACATAGATTAACATATTAGTTTTAAAATATCAAAAAGGAGGACACTTTTCGAGGGAGGACAGAACCTACAAAAGGAGGACTGTCCTCCCTAAAGGAGGACGGTTGGTCACCTTATAAGTAAGCATTCTGCGCATGCGTTACACACGTACGGAATTGCGTCACAAGATTCCTTATTTGTGTTAAAACGACGAAAAGTGGAAATTGTGTGTCGCCTTGAAGGAATTGTGTAACACATTACCCACTTTGCATCTTTTTCCACATTTAAGGCAAAAATAGGGAATTTTGCGTGTTTCGGCCATATTTTCCATTATTTTTCGTGTTCAGTTTTTTATGTTAAAATAAAAACACCTATGTTGCACAAATTAAATAAGATTTTTTATTATTCTTGACCAAGTTAATTGCAAACCTTACTTATTAAACCATTTTAATTGGTCAAAATTTGATTTGAAAATTTTTTAATTTTTTTTTAAATCATATTTTTGAAAAAAAAAAACACTATACATTTTTGTTTTTGAGGCCCTCGTTACTAAAGTTAGTATCTAGGAAAATTGGACGGAAAACATGTCGTGGCAAGATAAAATTGACTTCATTAGCGGTAAAAAGTCAATATAAGTGTATATTATTTCATCACAAAATGCTGATAATATGATTATATTTGTTTTAGATCACTATACTGTACACGTCATTTTTTTA
The DNA here is from genome assembly GCA_949319165.1 of Sialis lutaria. Classification (NCBI taxonomy): domain Eukaryota; kingdom Metazoa; phylum Arthropoda; class Insecta; order Megaloptera; family Sialidae; genus Sialis; species Sialis lutaria. The sequence goes on along the minus strand of OX439231.1, from coordinate 28,682,326 downwards.
CTATATAGGCAATTATCTGAAAGAAACATTATATATAAAACAAAGAAAATAATTCCTAAAATGTGTGCAGCAGCACCAGGTAATTTTAAGTGGGATTTGTGACAGATATAATTCCGGATCTGAGGCAGACATAATTATACAATTGTGTCGGCACATCGATGACAGGTGAAGGAACCAGTACCGAAACAATTCCCAAATTTATCCCTAAATGTGTTGTGTCACGGTGCTTCACTTCCCACATATTATTGACACACAGAGGTTGTAGATTCGACACATGTATGCATAACTACACACAGAGATCTCACACAATTACTTATTTGTTCCTTGAATGAGACCAACTTTTGCTCGCTGGGAGGCCAAATGTGTATGTGTTTATGTTACATTTTGATAAAACAAAGAGTTTAGTTTATAACATGAAAGATGATCGATTCGGCAATGTAGTTTCAATGCTTCGCTCGGTCATCTTTCATGTAACAGACTATATGTATTTTATTTCAAAATCTATATATAGTGTTATTAGTCCAGTAAGGAAAGCAGAAATATAGCCCATATCGGGAACTAATTCGGACCAAAATGATTTTTGGTGGAAACGTTCTACTAGTGTCCCTGATCATCCCACAAAAAGTCCGAGCTGATCCGAGTTGTGCTACCGCCGCCATCTTGAAAAAATGGCGGACGGGTCACGTTTTTCCATAGTTTTTCGTGTTTTTCTCTGAAACCGTTCATTTTACGAATACGGTGCACTGGACTTTTTTTGTAGAGTATAAAATTTTCTTTAAAATAAGTCCAAGGTCGTTAAGATCGGTTTATAAATAACACAAGGAGTGCCGGTTTTTAAAATCACAATAAACGGAGAAAATAATATTTCGCATTTTATTTCAATTTTACTTGACTCTTAATGCTACAATGATAATTTTATATAGAATGTTTATGAAATATCATAAATTTGTGCATATAATAAGACCAAAAACATGAAGATTAACATAATGGTAACGGAAAGAGGGTTAATATTCTGAACCCCTACATTAGTGTGTACCAGAATAAGATATATGTCTACTACAGAACTGATGTAAAATGTTCAAATTATAATGATATTTTATTAAATATTGAAAATATAATACTTTAACACCATTAAATAGGTATTTGATGTTTTCAGAGACGGCTTAAGGAGATGTCTCAATCCAGGTGTTTCTATGAAAATTTGGCCCATTTAGTGCAAATACACTTTTATTTCTTTTGCAAATAACATTTTATTTCAAAATGACAATGTTTTTTTCTGATAAAAAATAAACTTTTATAATTTTAATGCAGAACGATGAGAAATAACAAACATTTGGACGCAAATAAATCGATCAAAATTATGGTCGTATAGTAATACAATTAAAAATTAAATTGGAGAGAAGATAAGAGAAATGTCTAATGTACAAATATAATTAATTATATTTGATCAAAAAAATGCACCACAGGCCATGGAGGCTCTCAAAATTGTAGTAATTTTTTTCGGTCATTCATCAAAAAAGAGATTATTCTGAAGACAAAAAAATTTAAGTAATGATTGGAAACAAGAACGCTTAAGTTTTAAAACGTTATTTTGAAAACTGTTTTATGAACATTTTTCACGGAGAAACAGCCCTTCAAAGATATCTTTAAAAAGTTGGAAAATTAGAGTGACCCTTTATCTCTCTAATTGCAATATGGCATGTTTGATCGCTTACGGTACAAAGAAAAAAATCTGTGCGATTCAAGGTTTCACAGATAATTTAGGAATACTTTTAACTTAAAAAAAACATGGATACTTTAATGATCCCATTTTTTTAAACTGTTCTTCGACCATTTTTCGCGGAGATGCAGTTATTAAAAAATTCCTAAAAATATTGAAAAATTTAATGATTTTAAATTTTAGTGTAATATGTAATTTATTAATGTATATTCCGCTGGCAGTCCCACTATAGCACCCCTCAAAAAAACCTATTGCATAATTTGTTGCTATTTTGTTGCTATTTTGTGCCACCAAGCCCGATTTTGTAACTTGCTCCATTCTCGAAAAAAATGGGGGGGAGCCAGCGTCAGTTCTCGCTAGCAGTCCGCTCAATTACTCCGTAACTAATAGAGCTAGATAAAAAATCTTTGCAGGATATTTTGTTGCTAGTTGAGTACTTCTGGATACCAATAAAAAATTACCCCCCCCCCCCCCCTCACAAAAATTTTTTTTTTGTTTTTTTTTTTATAATAACAAATGAAAAAAATAATATTCAAACTTCTTATTTGTTGCATCCAGCACCCCCCGCCCCCCCAAAAAAAACATGCTCTGTCATATTATCTAAAAAGGAGAATAATAATCTTACTTGAAAAAGTAATATTCTAACTATTAGTTTTTAATTTGTTGCCGCGAGCACCCCCACAAAAAACTTTCATATTTACCTAAATATATTATTATTTAATGTGTTAAAGCCCTAAAACATTTTGTTGCTCCCTCATTTTATTTAAAAAGTTCACATAAGTGCCATCATATGGAGTATAATAATCATATATGTATGTTAAATTAATATTCAAACTAGTTTCTAATTTGTTGCAGCCAGCACCCCCCAAAAAAACCTTCATATTTACTTTAACATATTATTATTTAGTGTGTTTAAGCCCTAAAACATTTTGTTGCTGTCTCATTTTATCTAAAAAGTTAACATAAACGCTATCATATGAAGTACAATAATCATACATGTCAAATTAATATTCTAACTAGTTTCTAATTTGTTGCAGCCAGCACCCCCCCCCCCCCCCCCCCCCAAAATCGTTCATATTTAAGTTAATACATTGTCAGTTAATATTTTTGAGAACTGAAACATTTTTTTGCTCCGTCATTTTTTCTAAAAAGTTAAAATAACTGCCATTATATGGAGTATAATAATCCAACATGAAAAATTAATATTCAAACTAGTTTCTAATTTGTTGCAGCCAGCACCCCCCCCCCCCCCCCAAATCGTTCATATTTAAGTAAATACATTGTCAGTTAATATTTTTAAGACCTAAAACATTTTGTTGCTCCGTCATTTTTTCTAAAAAGTTAAAATAAGTGCCATTATATGGAGTATAATAATCCAACATGAAAAATTAATATTCAAACTAGTTTCTAATTTGTTGCAGCCAGCACCCCCCCAAAAATCGTTCATATTTAAGTAAATACATTGTCAGTTAATATTTTTAAGACCTAAGACATTTTGTTGCTCCGTCATTTTTTCTAAAAAGTTAAAATAAGTGCCATTATATGGAGTAGAATAATCCAACATGAAAAATTAATATTAAATCCAGTTTCTAATTTGTTCAATTCAAATATTAGCTATTTGAATATTGCACACTGTTTAGGAAATTAAAATTCTTTTAGAGAATGTCTTGAAAAAATTTAAAAAATCATGAGTAAGCCCAAAGTTGTAAAAAAGTAAAATAAAATTTTATAAGAAGCTTCAAAATCATAAAATGATTCACCATCTGTGAGCAAAAATATTTAAAAAAAATTAGCATTGCGATTTTCCACGAAAAACACCCAAAAAAGAAATTAGTAAGTATTACAGCGCGGCATAGTACAAAATCGCTTCGAACCGTCAAATTGTAAAATTTACAAACTATTACTAATGAATCCGGCCAAGTGCTAGGAAAATGAGCTAAAATTACAATGTTTACAGTATCTACTGCTTATTTTATTTTGTATTTACTTGATTTACAAAACGAAGTTGTAAATTTTGCTTAAGTTTTTGTAAATTTTATAATTTGACGGTTCGAAGCGATTTTGTACTATGCCGCGCTGTAATACTTACTAATTTCTTTTTTGGGTGAAGTAAATAATTTTAGGGAATAAACACATTAATTAATAATATATTAAGGTAAATATGAAGGTTTTTTTGGGGGGTGCTGGTTACAACAAATTAGAAACTGCATGGTTTGAATAATAATTTTTTCATGTACTATTTTTATACTCCATATGATGGCGCGTATGTTAACTTTTTAAAAAAAATGACGGAGCAACAAAATGTTTTAGGGCTTAAACACATTTAATAATAATATGTTAAGGTAAATATGAGGGTTTTTTGGGGGGATGCTAGCTGCAACAAATTAGAAACTAGTTTGAATATTAATTAATCATGTATGATTATTATACTCCATATGATAGCGTTTATATTAACTTTTTAGATATAATAAGGGAGCAACAAAATATTTTAAGGCTTAAACACATTAAATAATAATATGTTAAGGTAAATATGAAGGTTTATTCTACGTAAAGTAGAGTAAATATGAAGGATTATTCTACTCCATATAATGGCACTTATTTTAACTTTTTAGAAAAAATGACGGAGCAACAAAATGTTTTAGGTCTTAAAAATATTAACTGACAATGTTTTAACTTAAATATGAACGATTTTTGGGGGGGTGCTGGCTGCAACAAATTAGAAACTAGTTAGAATATTAATTTGACATGTATGATTATTGTACTTCATATGATAGCGTTTATGTTAACTTTTTAGATAAAATGAGAGAGCAACAAAATGTTTTAGGGCTTAAACACACTAAATAATAATATGTTAAGGTAAATATGAAGGTTTTTTTTGGGGGTGCTGGCTGCAACAAATTAGAAACTAGTTTGAATATTAATTTAACATATATATATGATTATTATACTCCATAACTAGTTTGAATATTAATTTTTCATGTTGGATTATTATACTCCATATAATGGCACTTATTTTAACTTTTTAGAAAAAATGACGGAGCAACAAAATGTTTTAGGTCTTAAAAATATTAACTGACAATGTATTAACTTAAATATGAACTATTTCTGGGGGGGTGCTGGCTGCAACAAATTAGAAACTAGTTTGAATATTAATATTTTCATGTACTATTTTTATACTCCATATGATGGCGCTTATGTGAACTTTTTAGAAAAAATGACGGAGCAACAAAATGTTTTAGGTCTTAAAAATATTAACTGACAATGTATTTACTTAAATATGAACGATTTTTGGGGGGGGTGCTGGCTGCAACAAATTAGAAACTAGTTTGAATATTAATTTTTCATGTTGGATTATTATACTCCATATAATGGCACTTATTTTAACTTTTTAGAAAAAATGACGGAGCAACAAAATGTTTTAGGTCTTAAAAATATTAACTGACAATGTATTAACTTAAATATGAACTATTTCTGGGGGGGTGCTGGCTGCAACAAATTAGAAACTAGTTTGAATATTAATATTTTCATGTACTATTTTTATACTCCATATGATGGCACTTATTTTAACTTTATAGAAAAAATGACGGAGCAACAAAATGTTTTAGGTCTTAAAAATATTAACTGACAATGTATTAACTTAAATATGAACGATTTTTGGGGGGGTGCTGGCTGCAATAAATTAGAAACTAGTTTGAATATTAATATTTTCATGTACTATTTTTATACTCCATATGATGGCACTTATTTTAACTTTTTAGAAAAAATGACGGAGCAACAAAATGTTTTAGGTCTTAAAAATATTAACTGACAATGTATTAACTTAAATATGAACTATTTCTGGGGGGGTGCTGGCTGCAACAAATTAGAAACTAGTTTGAATATTAATTTAACATACATATATGATTATTATACTCCATATGATGGCACTTATGTGAACTTTTTAAATAAAATGAGGGAGCAACAAAATGTTTTAGGGCTTTAACACATTAAATAATAATATATTTAGGTAAATATGAAAGTTTTTTGTGGGGGTGCTCGCGGCAACAAATTAAAAACTAATAGTTAGAATATTACTTTTTCAAGTAAGATTATTATTCTCCTTTTTAGATAATATGACAGAGCATGTTTTTTTTGGGGGGGCGGGGGGTGCTGGATGCAACAAATAAGAAGTTTGAATATTATTTTTTTCATTTGTTATTATAAAAAAAAAAAAAACAAAAAAAAATTTTTTTGTGAGGGGGGGGGGGGAATTTTTTATTGGTATCCAGAAGTACTCAACTAGCAACAAAATATCCTGCAAAGATTTTTTATCTAGCTCTATTAGTTACGGAGTAATTGAGCGGACTGCTAGCGAGAACTGACGCTGGCTCCCCCCCATTTTTTTCGAGAATGGAGCAAGTTACAAAATCGGGCTTGGTGGCACAAAATAGCAACAAAATAGCAACAAATTATGCAATAGGTTTTTTTGAGGGGTGCTATAGTGGGACTGCCAGCGGAATATACATAATTTATTACATGTTATGTATTTAATTTCCAGCTGATTAATATATGTATGTTAGTCAATTTTCACATGATTTTTTTAAGTAAGTAAGTACGATGGAATTATAAATAGGTTGGAATATGAGTGATATCAAATTTTTATCTTTTTCTCATTCCAAATGAGATTAATACAATTTTTGACTTCGCTGTAGTTAGATAGACATGGTTGAACTAAAATCGATTTTTTCTGTACTCACTTATATTTATTAAAAACATCAAATGAAGACTTGACGGCTTTATAATATAATTATATAATGATCAGGGTTATAAAATTCAAGTAAATTAATACAAAATCCTTAGCTATGCAAATTTTTTGAGAAACAAATTTTAAATAATTGAGAAAATATGTATGAATATGAAATAATATTATAAATATAATTTTTGCGCCATGTGTTTATATCCAGTTATTGTAGTTGCCTAGGTAAGTCCCTATGAAAATTGACTTACATATGTTATTTAACTGGAAATTAAATACTCAGCATATATAAATTACATATATTTGCACTAAATGGGCCAAATTTTCATAGAAACACCTGGATTGAGACATCTCCTTAAGCCGTCTCTGAAAACATCAAATACCTATTTAATGGTGTTAAAGTATTATATTTTCAATATTTAATAAAATATCATTATAATTTGAACATTTTACATCAGTTCTGTAGTAGACATATATCTTATTCTGGTACACACTAATGTAGGGGTTCAGAATATTAACCCTCTTTCCGTTACCATTATGTTAATCTTCATGTTTTTGGTCTTATTATATGCACAAATTTATGATATTTCATAAACATTCTATATAAAATTATCATTGTAGCATTAAGAGTCAAGTAAAATTGAAATAAAATGCGAAATATTATTTTCTCCGTTTATTGTGATTTTAAAAACCGGCACTCCTTGTGTTATTTATAAACCGATCTTAACGACCTTGGACTTATTTTAAAGAAAATTTTATACTCTACAAAAAAAGTCCAGTGCACCGTATTCGTAAAATGAACGGTTTCAGAGAAAAACACGAAAAACTATGGAAAAACGTGACCCGTCCGCCATTTTTTCAAGATGGCGGCGGTAGCACAACTCGGATCAGCTCGGACTTTTTGTGGGATGATCAGGGACACTAGTAGAACGTTTCCACCAAAAATCATTTTGGTCCGAATTAGTTCCGGGAAAAAGTCTTATTTGATTGAACTATTATTTATAAGTTTTATTTTTATTTTCTTATCGTAATAAATCTTGGCCTTAGTACTACTCCATGAAACCCCTATATATTTACCAATACGGAAAACTGTGTATTAGAGCTGGACGCAGGTCGTGAACCTTTAGGATCATGTGTGGTCACAACCATGAGAGCGTGAAATCGTGATTCAAATTAAAACAATCGTACATGGTAATTGCATTTTTGACAGGCGTGAGTGTGAGTATACGTAAACATTTCATTAATCTAATTTAACTTTATATAATATTCAACCTTTTTATGTTTTTGTCATCGCGTAAAATTCTTGAAAAAAAAAACGTGAAAAAACAAATTGAATTATGCCTACAACGATAGTTTTTGACGCCATGAAAATGAGCTCGATAGCTGGGTTTTTTTCTATTTTAATCTAATTATTACGTAGAATAGTATATTGTGTAGCAAGGGTTGAAACAAGACGATTTCTGACTAGGGCGAGAGCTGTCATCGCCCTGGTCTGAAATCGTCTTTGTTTCATCCCGTGCCACACACGCTATTTTTCATATCACATGCATTGAAACAACGAGTTTTGATTTCTGTAGCCAGTCGAAGTAAGACTAGTGGCATGTGATATGAAAAATAATATACCAATTTATATTGTTAATTATGCAGCTAATAAATTGAAATGCAAATCATTTCTTTAAAAACTACTATTTAGAGTATTAGTGAGAAAAAAAAACATTTATTTCTGTTCCCCTATACAACTTTCGAAAACTGTTGATTTTTGTGTTATCGTGGTATTTTGTAATACTTATTTAACTTATTTTTTAATAGAAAATGTGCATTGATCAAGCTGATTCAAATAACACCTAGCCTATTATAATTTCTCTATCAAAACGCGTGCTATAAGAGATGAAAAAATGTTGAAAATCGACGAAATTTTCGTATATTAAGAGGGTAATACGCAGGGCCGTCTTTAACCTATTGGAGGCCCTGCACCCAAAAAAGAAATTAGTAAGTATTACAGCGCGGCATAGTACAAAATCGCTTCGAACCGTCAAATTGTAAAATTTACAAACTATTACTAATGAATCCGGCCAAGTGCTAGGAAAATGAGCTAAAATTACAATGTTTACAGTATCTACTGCTTATTTTATTTTGTATTTACTTGATTTACAAGACGAAGTTGTAATTTTTGCTTAAGTTCTTGTAAATTTTATAATTTGACGGTTCGAAGCGATTTTGTACTATGCCGCGCTGTAATACTTACTAATTTCTTTTTTGGGTGTGGACACATTAGGATAATGGGGCCCCTATGACCTTGACGGGGTTAAAAAAGTTTTCACTTTTTCTTTAAATTTGTTTTTGTATTTTTATATATTTAAATTTATCTAAACATGCTGAAATCTTAAAACCTGATTTTCAGGCGAGAGTAGAGTAACTTCGCGCATGCAGTAGCTAATAAGCAAGTAGGTATTGTAGTCAGTCATTATAATGTCATTATCGTTTGATTTTTTCGAAATATATTTTTCGGTAATAAATATCGGTTATCGTTTGGTGAAATGGGGGCCCCTATCGATCACGGGGCCCTGGGCACATGCCCAGAGTGCCCAGTGAGTAAGAGGGGCCTGGTAATACGGCCACCACATTATACCTATATCATGTTTTCAAGACTAATATGAGGTCAAAACTTTAGTGTCCGATTTTATAAAGAATTTGTTCTAAATCATGAACCAATGGCTATCTACAGGATATTAAATATTTAAAAAGGACAGCTGTATTCAATTGTATGTTTATTAAAGATTTCACATTCGTGTGTTACATAAAAATTAAAGATCTAAAAGCAGTGGTGTTAGGCGTATATCATTATAGAATGCATAGCAGCTGTACATGATATATTTTTACCACTGAACCAAAGTACTCGGAATCTTTTTTTTATAAATATTAAACATTCAAATTTTCAACGACCCAGTACAAAGGCAATTGATTTTGTGTTCTGAATGAAATTTTTACAACTTGAGGAAAAAATATAAACTATCAGTATACTTTAAACAAGTATACTGATCAAGAGTTGTAATAAGCGCAACCTACGAAAATATATAATTTCAATTCTTCTTAAAAAATTTCTAGAAATAATTGTTTTGTATTATTTGTTTAATTCTAAGCTTTTTTTACTCTTTTATATTAAATGTTCTGCCTACTGGAGAGGAAATTATGCTTTTGTGTTGGTTACGCCCATTTTAACTATCATTTCCTTAAGTAACAACCAAAAATCAACCTATAACCAATAAAAGAGGACTACATGTTTCACATTGCCCACTTTTTGAAACTGCATGCAATCTGAAATATTGTAAATAAACGTAAACAAATATATACATAAGGATTTAAAACTTATCTATTTTAATTAAGTATAAATACATATTTTTAATACAATATAGTATTTAAAATAATTTAAATAACAACTGTAGACTCAAACTTCTTAATTTCCTCATCGCTTAACCCTATATCTTTGAATGTTTGTGACATCTCTTTCTTGGCGTTTTCTATGCTAATTTTACAATTTGACAATATTGATTGCATTCTTGTCATCCTAGATATTATCTTTTCAAAATAGAGAGGTTCAAATATATCATTGGGATTTTGAACAAACTGAAAAATGTTATTGCATTGTATAATTAATTACTCACTTTTAAGAAAAATATTGCGGTATAACTTAAATAATAGGTTCATAACTCAAGACTATGGAGTATTTTGCCTGAAATTATCTTTTTATGTAAGCAAAAAAAGCCCCCCCCCCCCTTCCACCACACTCTCCTTTCGTGGTTGAATTTTGGATCATCCCTTCTTTACGAGTGATTACTTCATAAAAGGAAAACACCTCTAAAATTGTCTAGGTCAGATTTGGGGTGGGGATTAATTTAATGATTCAGTCGCAAGGACTTGTACTAGATACTAAATTACTAGATGATAAAAGAAAAGATAAAATGCTTACCTCGTTTTTCATATTAGTCAAACAGTAATTTAGTTTATCAAAGAACATGTCAATAATGTTTAATAGATTTTGCAGTGTTTCAATTTGTTCTATGTCACCACTTAATTTAGCTTTTAGTTTAGTTTTGGTTTCTGATCTTAATGTTTCTATTTCTTCTGAGATTAGATCGAAAAATTTGACTTCGATATTAAATGGTCTTAATTTTCCTGTTTCTCGAGACTGCAAAAAATTACATATGATTGATTTTTATTTTATCTTTAATAAAAAATGAAATGTAAATATTTATGTTGTTATTGCCCCCAGTGTAAGTCGAGACTAGGCAATTGCCTAATTTTCTTACTGTATAACGGCCACTGTTTATAATCTAAGATTTGGAAGCTGATATGTTAGAAATTAATTAATATCATTAAATTTACCTTTTCTTCAATTTTCTCAAAATGTTCAACAAGTTTTTTGTTTACTTTGTTAGTTATTTTCCATGTCTGCTCCTTCATTTCTCGAGTGTAAATAGGCATCTTAAGTCTAAGTTCAGTTTGAGAAACATAATTAATTTTTAATTTATTTACAGCCTCCCACATTTTATTGATTTTATTGTCAAGTTCTCGATCACCAATGGCGTTTCCATTACTTTGCTGAAAAAGTTTAAAATATTTTAATTTGAGTTCTAGTTTAATTGCTTTTTTATTAGAAATAAAATACAGTATAATAACACAGCCATTTTATTTTTATGTACCATATTTTGAGACACTGAATCCGAATTTCAGATCAAAATAGCATCTTATCCGATATATTTTGAAATAATATCGAAAAATCTAATTTTTATTTTCGAAAATTTGGTTTTTCAAAATGAATCGAATAATGCTATTTTCACCTGAAATTCGAATTCTGCAGCTCAATATACATAATACAAGAGTTCCTAAAAAAAAAAACTTTTTAGTATGTGCTGTGTAATAAATTAATAAATCTTTTGTTTGTTACTTAAGATGAAAGGGGGGCGATAATTCAAATGATTTACCTAAAAATATTACCACCTTTTCTCTTAACATCACCATTTATTATTTTTAATCACTTTATTGACCAAACAATTATATAAATATATTCGTTCCTATTTATTAAATATTTTTACAAAGTACATTTGGTCAGTTTGACCAAATTTCTTTCGGGTTTCTCGTATTTGACCAAATATTTTGGTTCAATTTGATTATGATAGATAAATTCAATTTATTATTTTTTAGTGCAATATATTAATTATACTATCTCAGAATATTATTAATCACGAATATGTTATTTTGAAAATACAAATTAGAAAATAATAATAAAAACTTACCTGTATTGTTAAAATAACCAATACAGCAAAACAAATAAAACATTTAATATACATTTTAATAAATAATTATAAAGTGTATTCACAATTATATCGTCTAGTTTCTACTGTTTTCTGAAATTCCGATCAAATTGTTTTTATACTCTTCAGGTCAACAGGCCAAATGTGTAAATGTTTATGTTAATTTTTTTATAAATCAGAGTATAGTTTATAACATGAAAGATGACCGAATCAGCAATGTAATTTCAATGCTTCGCTCGGTCATCTTTCATGTAACAGACTATATGTGTATTTTATTTCAAATATATCATTGTATAGTGTTATTTATAAGTTTTATTTTTTATTTTCTTATCGTAATAATTCTTGGCCTTAGTACTACTCCATGAAACCCCTATATATTTACCAATACGGAAAACTGTGTATTAGAGCTGGACGCAGGTCGTGAACCTTTAGGATCATGTGTGGTCACAACCATGAGAGTGTGAAATCGTGATTCAAATTAAAACAATCGTACATGGTAATTGCATTTTTGACAGGCGTGAGTGTGAGTATACGTAAACATTTCATTAATCTAATTTAACTTTATATAATATTATAGTTTCAACCTTTTTATGTTTTTGTCATCGCGTAAAATTCTTGAAAAAAAAAACATGAAAAAACAAATTGAATTATGCCTACAACGATAGTTTTTGACGCCATGAAAATGAGCTCGATAGCTGGGTTTTTTCTATTTTAATCTAATTATTACGTAGAATAGTATATTGTGTAGCAAGGGTTGAAACAAGACGATTTCTGACTAGGGCGAGAGCTGTCATCGCCCTGGTCTGAAATCGTCTTTGTTTCATCCCGTGCCACACACGCTATTTTTCATATCACATGCATTGAAACAACGAGTTTTGATTTCTGTAGCCAGTCGAAGTAAGACTATTTCAGACAAATAGCGCAGTAATATCTTATACTATTGCACACCCCAAGCAGGCTCTGCTTGGAAGTGTGTTCTACTCTCGTCCTAAAATTTTTTTTCGTATATAAATTGATAAAATGAGTATTATATCTTAAATTTCTTCAGTAACCCACTTAAATTTTTACATTTTCTGATAGAAAACATTACAGTCTTCATTTTTACTTAGTTTAATATCGATCGGTTTTAATTTTCTGTTATAAAAATATAAATGAAGTTCAATTTGTCGATTTAACCCGCTTTTTTGATTGAAACGCCGAACTACAGGTTACAATTCGAAATAAATTTGCACCAATCCTTTTGAATTCACTTCATCTATTATCAGAATAGAACCCTATTAAAACTCAACAAAATTGGATAACTAGAAGTAACGAAATTTGCAGTTTATTTAAACAAAAATTCATATTTTGACAAGAATTATTTTTACAAATAGAGTATTAGTCCGTAGAAGTTCCAAAAATTTCCGTAAGGCGCTATTTCTTCATACGTCACTGCAAATGACATCTATTACAACTATTATATTGTGTTAATTAATATATAAATACATGTACATCGATACGTGCTGTATTTTAATTATTTTATTCAAACAGTGTTGGATTTGCCATTAGGCCCGTGAGGCCCGGGCCTAGGGCGCCAGCATTTTAGGGGCGCCAAAATATTAGAGGCTGCATAATTTAAAGAACGATTGAAATTTAAAAATCATGTTAACTTAGTTTTGATATGTAAAGTATTTAAAATAAATAAGTATTAAACAAAAATAAGTAATTATTAAATTATTTAACAAAAAATTTTTAGAAAAATGTTTTTTAAGCATACCATATTTATATTTCTAAAACTGAATTGTTTTCATATTACTAATATATAGGTAATAAAAAAACTAACTCGCTTGTATTTTAATACCAAAAATATTTATGTTTTCACAGTTAAGGTGTAAAATATTAATTCTTCATATTTATTTTTTAGAGTCAGATTAATCTCACTAACTGTTGGGCGCCCCAAAATACCTTAATTTTTTTTTAGTTTTGTATAAAAATAAGGTAAATATACAGATATTAAAAATCTTTTTGGTAATAGCTTATTCTACCTATTTTACCTATAAATGTAGTTCTTCATTAAAGATTTTAGATTTAAAAAATTATTTTAAAAAAAATGAAAATGAAAAAACCACGAAAAGGTAGGTAGGTACCTAAGGTACCTATAAAAACATAACAGGTGAAAGAGGTAATTCAGTGTTGTAAAAACGATTGCTGTACTAAAAAGTCAAATTTAAAAGTTTTATTTGTAAAATTTCATGATTTAAAAAAATTTTGAGCAAAAAAAAGGGGCGCCATATCGGACGGGGCCTAGAGCGCAGTCGAACCTAAATCCGCCACTGTATTCAAAGCCAATCAATCTTTTTAATCAAGATAAAATCTGGTAAGTTTGCATTTTTAAAACAAATATATAATATACATATAACCTATAAACGTTACATTGTTGTTTCATTTTAAATGCTAGACATCAGGTGAACACAGCTGTTATCGCTGCAATATGTGGATGTATATTTATCTTTTTAATTATTATTATTAATTTATTTATTTACTTATTTATACATTTTACAAAAAAAAAATATTTTATATAAAAATTGAAAATTAAAATGATTGTTGTTTTATTACAATACATCCTAAATTTAAATAAAAAAGGTAATAATCGATTGATAACAAGATTCATTGTTGATTTTCTAAAAAATCTTAATGAGTGATAAACTTCATATTTTATATTTATATAATATTAATTACCTCCAATATTTTTTTCAAACATCCTTTTAATACATTTTTTTATGTTTAAGGGGTGTGCATTTTATGGCCTAGCCCAAGGTTAGTAAATGTACAGGTTTGCTGACTTGTGAGTTGTGACGTCACCACGAAGTTCTTTTCTACCTACTTGATTTTTTTATTTATCTATGATTTTAACTGCCATAATATTAAACACAGCGTTGGCAACCATTTGAAATCTAGAGTGTTAAAAAGAACTTCGTGGTGACGTCATTTCGTCCGCGCTGATTGGTCAAGGCAAGTCAGCATACCTAGTCATTTACTTACCTTGGGCCTAGCCCAAGGTAAGATAAATAAATAAAAAAATCAAGTAGGTAGAAAAGAACTTCGTGGTGACGTCACAACTCACAAGTCAGCAAACCTGTACATTTACTAACCTTGGGCCTAGCCATAGTATTTTAATAATAGAATTATTCAGAAATAAGATTCGCTTTTGTTTATTACAAATGCGATTCTGACAGATTTAAAATACTATGGCTAGGCCATAAAATGCACACCCCTTAAACATAAAAAAATGTATTAATTTATAATATCAAATAAATACGATACAATATAATTGGTGAAACTTAAAAGGATGTTTGAAAAAAATATTGGAGGTAATTAATATTATATAAATATATAAAATGAAGTTTATCACTCATTAAGATTTTTTAGAAAATCAACAATGAATCTTGATATCAATCGATTATTACCGTTTTTATTTAAATTTAGGATGTATAGTAATAAAACAACAATCATTTTAATTTACAATTTTTATATAAAATATTTTTTTTGTAAAATGTATAAAGTAAATAAATTAATTAATAATAATAATTAGAAAGATAAATACATCCACATATTGCAGCGATGACAGATAACAGCTGTGTTCACCTGATGTCTAGCAGAGCATTTAAAATGAAACAACAATGTAACGTTTATAGGTTATATGTATATGTACATTATATATTTGTTTTAAAAATGCAAACTTACCAGACTTTATCTTGATTAAAAAGATTGATTGGCTTTGAATAAAATAATTAAAATACAGCACGTATCGATGTACATGTATTTATATATTAATTAACACAATATAATAATTGTAATACTTGGAATTTGAAGTGACGTATGAAGAAATAGCGCCTTACGGTAATCTTATGAACTACCGAGCAACTACTCTATTTGTAAAAATAATTCTTGTCAAAATATGAATTTTTGTTTAAATAAACTGCAAATTTCGTTACTTCTAGTTATCCAATTTTGTTGAGTTTTAATAGGGTTCTATTCTGATAATAGATGAAGTGAATTCAAAAGGATTGGTGCAAATTTATTTCGAAATGTAGCCTACAGTTCGGCGTTTTTATCAAAAAAGCGGGTTAAATCGACAAATTGAACTTTATTTATATTTTTATAACAGAAAATTAAAACCGATCGATATTAAACTAAGTAATAATGAAGACTGTAATGTTTTCTATCAGAAAATGTAAAAATTTAAGTGGGTTACTGAAGAAATTTAAGATATAATACTCATTTTATCAATTTATATACGAAAAAAAATTTTAGGACGAGAGTAGAACACACTTCCAAGCAGAGCCTGCTTGGGGTGTGCAATTAATGAATTTGCTTGTCAGAAACAACGTTGTTTCTTTGTTTCTGCTCGGTACAATCGCATTGGTCTGAAATTGTCTTGTTTCGACTGTCAAAACAGGGTTCAAAACTAGTTGTTTCTATGCATGTGATATGAAAAATAATATACCAATTTATATTGTTAATTATGCAGCTAATAAATTGAAATGCAAATCATTTCTTTAAAAACTACTATTTAGAGTATTAGTGAGAAAAAAAAACATTTATTTCTGTTCCCCTATACAACTTTCGAAAACTGTTGATTTTTGTGTTATCGTGGTATTTTGTAATACTTATTTAACTTATTTTTTAATAGAAAATGTGCATTGATCAAGCTGATTCAAATAACACCTAGCCTATTATAATTTCTCTATCAAAACGCGTGCTATAAGAGATGAAAAAATGTTGAAAATCGACGAAATTTTCGTATATTAAGAGGGTAATACGCAGGGCCGTCTTTAACCTATTGGAGGCCCTGGGCACATTAGGATAATGGGGCCCCTATGACCTTGACGGGGTTAAAAAAATTTTCACTTTTTCTTTAAATTTGTTTTTGTATTTTTATATATTTAAATTTATCTAAACATGCTGAAATCTTAAAACCTGATTTTCAGGCGAGAGTAGAGTAACTTCGCGCATGCAGTAGCTAATAAGCAAGTAGGTATTGTAGTCAGTCATTATAATGTCATTATCGTTTGATTTTTTCGAAATATATTTTTCGGTAATAAATATCGGTTATCGTTTGGTGAAATGGGGGCCCCTATCGATCACGGGGCCCTGGGCACATGCCCAGAGTGCCCAGTGAGTAAGAGGGGCCTGGTAATACGGCCACCACATTATACCTATATCATGTTTTCAAGACTAATATGAGGTCAAAACTTTAGTGTCCGATTTTATAAAGAATTTGTTCTAAATCATGAACCAATGGCTATCTACAGGATATTAAATATTTAAAAAGGACAGCTGTATTCAATTGTATGTTTATTAAAGATTTCACATTCGTGTGTTACATAAAAATTAAAGATCTAAAAGCAGTGGTGTTAGGCGTATATCATTGTAGAATGCATAGCAGCTGTACATTATGATATATTTTTACCACTGAACCAAAGAACTTGGAATCTGTTTTTTTATAAATATTAAACATTCAAATTTTTAACGACCCAGTACAAAGGCTATTGATTTTGTGTTGAAATGAAATTTTGGGGAAAAAATATAAACTATATCAGTATACTTTAAACAAGTATACTGATCAAGAGTTGTAATAAGCGCAACCTACGAAAATCTATAATTTCAATTCTTCTTAAAAAATTTCTAAAAATAATTGTTTTGTATTATTTGTTTAATTCTAAGCTTTTTTTACTCTTTTATATTAAATGTTCTGCCTACTGGAGAGGAAATTATGCTTTTGTGTTGGTTACGCCCATTTTAACTATCATTTCCTTAAGTAACAACCAAAAATCAACCTATAACCAATAAAAGAGGACTACATGTTTCACATTGCCCACTTTTTGAAACTGCATGCAATCTGAAATATTGTAAATAAACGTAAACAAATATATACATAAGGATTTAAAACTTATCTATTTTAATTATGTATAAATACATATTTTTAATACAATATAGTATTAAAATAAAATACACATGTAATTAAAATAATTTAAAAAACAATTGCAGACTCAAACTTCTTAATTTCTTCATCGCTTAACCCTATATCTTTGAATGTTTGTGACATCTCTTTCATGGCGTTGTCTGTGCTAATTTTACAATTTAACAATATTGATTGCATTCTTGTCATCCTAGATATTATCTTTTCAAAATAGATAGGTTCAAATATATCATTGGGATTTTGAACAAACTGAAAAATTTTATTGCATTGTATAATTAATTACTCACTTTTAAGAAAAATATTGCGGTATAACTTAAATAATAGGTTCATATCTCAAGACTATGGAGTATTTTGCCTGAAATTATCTTTTTATGTAAGCAAAAAAAGCTTCCCCCCCCTTTCACCACACTCTCCTTTCGTGGTTGAATTTTGGATCATCCCTTCTTTACGAGTGATTACTTCATAAAAGGAAAACACCTCTAAAATTGTCTAGGTCAGATTTGGGGTGGGGATTAATTTAATGATTCAGTCGCAAGGACTTGTACTAGATACTAAATTACTAGATGATAAAAGAAAAGATAAAATGCTTACCTCGTTTTTCATATTAGTCAAACAGTAATTTAGTTTATCAAAGAACATGTCAATAATGTTTAATAGATTTTGCAGTGTTTCAATTTGTTCTATGTCACCACTTAATTTAGCTTTTAGTTTAGTTTTGGTTTCTGATCTTAATGTTTCTATTTCTTCTAAGATTAGATCGAAAAATTTGACTTCGATATTAAATGGTCTTAATTTTCCTGTTTCTCGAGACTGCAAAAAATTACATATGATTGATTTTTATTTTATCTTTAATAAAAAATTAAATTTAAATATTTATGTTGTGATTGCCCCCAGTGTAAGTCGAGACTAGGCAATTGCCTAATTTTCTTACTGTATAACGGCCACTGTTTATAATCTAAGATTTGGAAGCTGATATGTTAGAAATTAATTAATATCATTAAATTTACCTTTTCTTCAATTTTCTCAAAATGTTCAACAAGTTTTTTATTTATTTTATTAATTTTTTTCCATATCTGCTCCTTCATTTCTTGAGTGTAATGAGGCTTCTTAAGTCTAAGTTCAGTTTGAGAAACATAATTATTTTTTAATTTATTTACAGCCTCCCACATTTTATTGATTTTATTGTCAAGTTCTCGATCACCAATGGCGTTTCCATTACTTTGCTAAAAAAGTTTAAAATATTTTAATTTGAGTTCTAGTTTAATTGCTTTTTTATTAGAAATAAAATACAGTATAATAACACAGCCATTGTATTTTCATGTACCATATTTTGAGACACTGAATCTGAATTTCAGATCAAAATAGCATCTTATCCGATATATTTTGAAATAATATCGAAAAATCTAATTTTTTTTTTTCGAAAATTTGGTTTTTCAAAATGAATCGAATAATGCTATTTTCACCTGAAATTCGAATTCTGCAGCTCAAAATACATAATACAAGAGTTCCTAAAAAAAACTTTTTAGTATATGGCTGTGTAATAAATTAATAAATCTTTTGTTTGTTACTTAAGATGAAAGGGGGGCGATAATTCAAATGATTTACCTAAAAATATTACCACCTTTTCTCTTAACATCACCATTTATTATTTTTAATCACTTTATTGACCAAACAATTATATAAATATATTCGTTCCTATTTATTAAATATTTTTACAAAGTACATTTGGTCAGTTTGACCAAATTTCTTTCGGGTTTCTCGTATTTGACCAAATATTTTGGTTCAATTTGATTATGATAGATAAATTCAATTTATTATTTTTTAGTGCAATATATTTATTATACTATCTCAGATTATTATTAATCACGAATATGTTATTTTGAAAATACAAATTAGAAAATAATAATAAAAACTTACCTGTATTGTTAAAATAACCAATACAGCAAAACAAATAAAACATTTAATATACATTTTAATAAATAATTATAAACTGTATTCACAATTATATTTTACAGTTTCTACTGTCTTCTGATACTCTGATCAAATTGTTTTTATACTCTTCAGGTCAACAGGCCAAATGTGTATATGTTTATGTTACATTTTTGATAAATCAAAGATTATAGTTTATAACATGAATGTAATTTCAATGCTTGGCCCGGTCATCTTTCATGTTACAGACTATATGTATTTTATTTAAAAAATATATTTATAGTGTTATTTATAAGTATTATTTTTATTTTCTTATTGTAATAAATCTTGACCTTAGTACTCCATGAAAGCCCTATTTACCAATACGGAAAACTGGATACTAGAGCTGGACGCAGGTCGTGAATCTTTAGGATCATGTCGGGTCACAACCGTGAGTGTGTGAAATCTTGAATCAAATTAAAACAATCGTACATGCGTGATTGCATTTTGACGGGCGTGAGTATGAGTATACGTAAACATTTCATTAATCTAATTTAACTTGATATAATATTATAATTTCAACCTTTTTATTTTTTGGTCATCGCGTAAAAATCATGAAAAAAAAATCATCGTATTATAATTATAAAGATCGTATATTTATAACTCCCCTTGAATTTTTTTCTGCGGACACCCCTGCACACATGCATATTGACTAATAATATGCGATATGTGTATGTATATAATTATTTCATTTTTTAGTGTTAATTATTTCCTACATTATTATTTTGTAAATTTTGATATGCAACGTCTTAACTTTAATTTCTGAGAATGGAGGTCTTCTCAGTTATCGTTATCGCATATTATCATATTGCGGTGCTATAAATATTTACTTTTTTAAGAATTTTGTAACATTCTTATTATTTTTATTATAGTAAAAAAAATTATAAATAATAATATAATTTTATTATAAATATAAATGATTAAAGAGAACCCCCTTATAAATTGATAAAATTCGTATAACTGTTATTTATTGTTCTATTTACTTATAAACAGTAAATTAGATTATATTTCAGTATATCTTTGTTTTTAATTAAATAAATTATAATTATTATTAAAAATACTAGTTAATAAAATTGATAATAATTTATTGTATGTATAATGATTATTTCATAGAAATTATCTGCGTATATGTCTCACTTAATTTTTATTTTTGTATATATGTGTACAGGCCCGGCGCGTGGTGTTTTTCCTGTGCATATAGTTAAATATTGACGCATTTTTTAAAAAAAGTATAGTATACCTATATATTTTTTAAAATAAAATTATAATATTCTATTTGAAAGCATTGACTTTCGATTAAAAAGGTTTTTTTAACTTCACGAGTCTCTGCTTATATAATGACGACTTAAATAACGCCAGTTATTTATGTGCTTTCGCTATATCCGAAGTAGTAATTCATTTTTCAAAGTAAAAAAAAATTCTTTGAACACTTTTTTTTCGTTTTGAGTTTCCTCTATTCCTTTGAATATGACGAGGAAACATTTCAATATTATTTTTTATGTAATCAAAAGTGGAGGTAAAAATGAGTAAAAAGAGAAGCTAATAGGTCCTGATGGCTCACACTAGCACTTTTTATGACTTTTCTTTAACATTAAGACAAACCCATTTATTTAATTTCGCATATCATACCTATACGTTGAACTGGCACTGATTATATTTGTATTCAGGCACGGATTTAGGGGGGGGGGGTCAAGCCAGGGGGAGCGGCGGACGACTATATTGAAAAAAAAAACACAAACTCAAATTCTAGTATAATTGTAAAAATTATTAATTTGTAAGAAAAAAGTACAAGTGTTGTAATTTCAAATCGATAAGGCAATCTCAGTTTTATTACGAAAAGAAGAAATGTTATTGCTACTGGGTACTTTAAATGTATTTATTATTTTTTTTGATAAAATGGTCATCGTTTTGAGGAAGGGGGGGAGGGTAGGGAACCAAAATAATTTCTTCCGGGGCATCAGACTTGGTAAGACAAGACCGACCCTGTTTGCATCTACACCTACAGGTGATAATAAATTTATATAGACGTAACCACAATGTTTATTATTTAGGTATATTTACCATTAGTTAAAAGTTTTTAAAAGCATTATAACATACATCGGTATTGTAGAGGGAGTGGTGATAATGGCAGGAAAGTGAAATTACATTTTAATATTTGATACCGCAGTGAGGCATTGCTAAACATTAATAATCCATATGACGAGGTCACGAGGGTTCGTTTTATTCTGTTCAATAATACAGTGAACTACCCCCACCACCTTCGTCCACAAAACCCGATATATTTAACATATATTATATAAGAGAATTATGTTATCCCTTATTCAATAATGCTTAGTTTTTTTAGCAGATTCCTTTATGTAACTAAGTATTCTAGAATATTTTATCATGAAAATTCAGCACCTATGTTTCATATTCATTCAGAGTTTGATATAATAGTATTTATTGAATTGTATAAAAGTCTATTTGCTAACAAATAGTTTAGTGTCCGATTTCTTCATGTTACCAATTTGTTTATGTTGACATTCGGAGATTAACATGACTGTTACAAATAACAGACTTTGATGAAACTCTGGGTAATACTGTGTCCGAAAATTATTCTTGAAGGAGTTACAGCCAGGCCCGGATTTAGAAATTTGACGCCCCTAAGCAGTTGCGAAAATTCCCCCCCCCCCCCCCCCCTAAAACTTCTTCAATGGTGGAATAAGTTTGATACGAACAGTTTTTCAATCAATAAAATGCACCTTTCTTATAAGGTTATGTTTTTTCACAATACACTGTAGGAGAAATTAAGATGATTTTCAATATAGAATCTTATCAAATATTCGATTTTAGGCCAATATCGAGGCTTGTATAAATCGATTCTTTTCTCGATTCAAGCATTTTCCACTTATAATGTTGGTTCGCGTGCCAACAAAATATGCGGGAAATTCAATTCCCACGAATAAAACAAGTTTTCAAAATTTCCGCCAAAATTTGCCACCCTTTTTTATTTGTATTTAAAGAAGAACCCATTGTGATACAGTTATGAAATTTGATAATACGTTTATTACTAATATTTTTTATCAACTTTCAGTATTAATCAATAATAATTTAACTCAGGGGTGTATGGAGCAACCGGGTCCTTCAATTTTTATCTTATACATTAATAAATAATATCTACATACATATATCAAGTACCGTAACTAGTTGTTTCTGTACCGAAAATAAATTGACTTTCTTTGTACCCCCCCCCCTTCAAAAGCCGATTAGTCTATTTTTTATAGTGAACTGTTTTTTCATTTTCAATTTTTTGTTTTTTATTCTCTTCGTAAATTTTTTTAATCAAAATAATAATTGTCCCACATTCAGCTAAGGTTCAAAATTTTAATTATGAGACGTACTGGAAAAAATTCAAACTAATTGACTTTTGCACCACTCTTGTTACAATGCTGCCTAAAGTATGTCCACAGGGTGGATTGTCTCTTCGTTGACCACTTATATGAAAAGTTACACAAAGCTGATGCAATTTTAACCAAATGAAATTATGACTATTATTAATAATAATTTTCTTTTACAGGTAACTTATGCCATCCTTTAAATTGTAAGAAAAAAGAAATTTGTCTTCTAGAAGATGAATTCACAGCTGTGTGTGTGTCGAAAAAGGAGTTTCACAAAAATGGGTAAAAATATTTTTTTAACATTATTACATATGACAGTGGCATAACTAGTGAAGAGCCACTGTTCTTTAACCAGTGACGGAGGGCCAACTTGTGACACATATAATATGTATTACCCTTGCTTATAAATGCCTTCCCCCTTCAGAAAAATCTGATTACACCACTGTTTTATGACCCAATATTTAATTTTTATTTTTACTAGTTTATAATTAGATACTTATGCAAATTTGAAAAAAATATTCAAATTTTAATTTGAAAAAACTTTCTTATATTTTATATTGTACGTTCGTTCCAGGGATATTATAATATCAAAAACAAAGTTGCTTGCTGAAGAGGAGGAAGCTCGAAGGAAAGCAGCGCTAGAAGATGACGAGGATGATTTAGATGATGAAGATGATGTTTTCTATGATTCCGACGAATCACCTGATGATCTCAGTGATTCTGTTTTGTAAGTATTTTAAAGATATCTAATAAACAAGAATAGTCAAGATCTCAAAGTTATAAAATTTGTTGAAGTTAGAAAAATTATTTTTCGTTATCAAAACAAACAAATTTTAAATTGAATTTTAGTGCAATACCTACTATAGCTAAGTGCATTAGGATTAAGTCACAATCTAGCATATTCTGTCTTCTACATGAGGATGGAGAAGAACTTTCAAACCAGTATTCTATAAATATGTATTTTATTTACAGATGCAAAGCTTGTCCAGTTATTAAGCCCACATTCTTGTGTGGTACAGATAACCGCACATACAGTTCACTCTGTCGCCTCGATTACCATAACTGTATACACCACACAAACATAAGAGTGTCGTGTAAAGGATTCTGTCCTTGCAAAGGTAATGTTTTTATTATTTTTTAATATTATTATTTTATACCACTACCATTTTTTTAAGTGTACTCTTTTCCTCTTCTTACATACTTTTGTACTATGTACATCTTTTTTAATGTCTGGAATCAAGAAATTATGTACAAGTAAAATTAAATTTCAATGTTTCAACTAATCAATCTAATGTGTACATTTCCATATTTTTCTAGAACCAGATATGCATATGCGTAAAAAGCAAAGACAAGCTGAACACATGGCTTTCATGAACAAATACAAGGCAACATTAGATAAATCTGATAACAAGCTTCCAGTTGCCGATAAACCAAACAAAGATAAATACAAATTTACGCCTGAAGATTTCAAATATGAAAATAAACATTACAAGTATATCAAGTATACAAAATATAATAAAGTAAGTTTATTTCAAAATATATTAACAAGTATTATTAAACTGATATACAATTTTTTTATAAATTAGGACAACTACAAATTTAACAACCCCACGTATGCTGAAGATAAAGAAAGACAACGTGGCTACAATGAAGTACTTGATACAAAAGTTAGAGGAAACACAATAGATGTAAATGCAAATACATGTTCACCAACATCTTTACAAAATATGGGAAATCGTCTCTTGGACTGGTTCTCTGTAGTAATGGCAGACACAAAACGTCGCCGCATCCATTCTAAAACAAAGAGTAAGTATTTTATTCATTTGAAACTAATTATAGTAAAACGAATGCCTTAACATAATTTTTTATTTAATTGTAGTTTCTCATTTCACAACCAATTGCAAAAGCGAAGTGAGATGGATGTTCCAACATCTGGATACAGACGCTGATAGCAACTTGTCTTTACAAGAATTATTTGACTTGGAACATGATAAAAGCGAACAATGTATCAAACCATTCCTTGAGCAGTGTGACAGTGACCATAACGAACGACTCTCACCAAGAGAATGGTGCAAATGTTTTGACAAAGCTGACAGACCTTGTGCAGCTGTGAAGAGGAGATCAACTACAAATAATTTACTTGGTGAGTCATAAACAATGAACCTTTTGTGAATTATCACGCACCAAATTGAAAATTTTATATGTCCTGTTTCAAAAATATTAATTAAAAACTTTAGAAAATCAGTGGTTTTCAAAATGTAGACATAAAAAAATCAAATAGAAAATAATATTTCTATCTAACAATAAGTTTTTAAATGAAAAAAATGTTTCTGGTGTGATCACTGAATTGCATGCTTTAGGAGAAGGAGATCCCCCTTTACTGCTTGCTTCTTAAAGACTGTATTCAAGAACAATGAACAAATATTAGAAATATCATCAGTGTATTTAATAAAAAATATGTTTTTGATACTTTTTAGGTGCTTATGTACCAGACTGTGATACACAAGGTTATTATATGTCAACACAGTGTCATGGATCAATAGGAATGTGCTGGTGTGTTGATAAACATGGTGTTGAGTTTGCCAATACGCGTACACGGGGAAAACCTAGTTGTGGTAAAAAACATAATTTTTTTATTTATATAATTAATCAAATTATTATTTCTTATTAACTATATTTATAAAAGTATATTGAATCAGTGTGATAAAATTTATATTTATTTTAGAAACATTATTAAAGAAGTCAAACAGCATCCAAAAACTTGAAAGTAATGTGAATGACACAATCGATGATGAAGACAGTGACGATACAGATGAAAGTATTGAAGGCAGCGCAGACCAACCGTTGGATTTTTAAAGACAGAATTAAGAAATTCTGAATAAAACAGCATTACAAAAAACATTGTGAATGATGTACACTGAAGTTAAACAATCGGTTCACATTTTTGTAAGCAAAAAAGTCATTCAATAAATTAAACTATTTCTCAAAATACATCTTCCTCATGAAAATACTGAATAATGAATTTATGCCTATGATATTTTAACTATTAATTGTACTACTGTAAATAAATAGTTTTACTTAATTAATTTAACAACTTACTTTTAACAGTATTTTGATTTAAAAATTAACTTTTTATTCCACTATACTGAAATTAAATAATGTATTTCATTACAAATCCTGATGCTCACATGTATATAAATTATATTTTTTAATAAATGTTTTTATATATGAAGTAAGGGTATATGTTGTATCCAAGATTTTTTTAAATAAAATTTGAAATAATGATTAAATCATGGAAAGTATCCCAAAACATACAAATGTGTGTTGTAGTCTAAAAATAGTTTGTTTTTATAGTTGCAGTAATTTTTTAATAAACCATTTATTTAAATTTTCTTTCCAATTTACATAAATAAAATATATGTATATACTACTTACAAATATTCTACATGATTAAACATTTTAAGCGCTGAGGAACAGTTACGAAGTTATAATAAATATCGATAAGAACTGCTATGGCGTTTTTCATGTTCGAATTTTCTTGTTTCTAATTGTTTTTTAAATATTAAATCACATTTAAAATTTCTAAAATTTGTATGTATTTGCTTTCTATGAATATATTTTATAAAATAAAGGCACAAAATGAGGAAGAATGTTTACATGACTGATTCAAAACTGCACATTTTGTGAAAATGTAACTAAGAAAGGGTAACCTTAACAATTTCATCATTTCTCTAAAAAATTTTATACATTTTTTTAACAGGTTACCTAATTTAGAACCTAAAAAATATATGAAATACTTAAAAACAATATGTAGTGATTTTCAAACTTATGTTATAATAAAAATATTATTTAAATAAATCTAAAATACATGTGCTTTTAAATAAATTGTTACTAGTATTCAATTTACAGTTGATATATCTTAAAGAAAATATTTATATCTTAACCTTCAGTATATTGAACATAAGAGTTTGAAATCGCTACATTTTAATATATTTGCCGGCAGGGTAGGTTAACCACATCTAATTAACAGTACTAGAAATGATTTTATTTTAAAATGATATTGAACAATCAGCCAAATTAATATTGTAATATAGAATATAATTACTCAAAACAGTAAACGATTATGTTTATACAAACTTAACAATTACATAACGTGTCTGTCCCTGAGTTCTTCAGGCCCCTCAGCCTAATAAAAGTTATATAAAAATATTCTCATTAATAATATTATTCTATATCAAAACAAAACAACTAACCATGCATATTAAAGGTCTTGGGGTAAAAATAAATGCTTTGAAACCATTTGTGATTAAGAAACTAAACTTCCCTATTAACTCTGGACGGGATCGATCTTCATTACAGTGAAAAACGCAAAATCCAACAGATAAAAATGGAATCTATTTATATTGTATATAGATAGTTTTAAAATACAATCGTTACATTTAACAATGTGGTTAACATTCACATAGCAGCAAGCTTTTAGTTTCTATTTTTAAACTCATTGCTTGGTCATCTCTGTGCCATTTAGGCGTCCTGTGCAAAGTAGAATAATTATAATTATTGTTATAAAATTGTAGAGATGGTTTATGTGGTTTTGATGTCTGATTTGATAGATTATCAATTATTTTATATTAGTGATAGATATATATAATATAATATATATTATTTGTTAGATTTCTAGGTCTCAAGTTTTGTAAATGACTAATTAATAATAATTGTTGTCACGAATTATAATACTTCATTCAATTTTGTTTATTCCAGAGGTATTAAAACGGCTGTAAATGTGTACCTTGATTTATTATTTGAAAATCTACATTCCGTTCACTATGAAATATATAAATTGTATCGCATATAGTTACTAAATATTATAATGTTACTTAACGCAACTAGTTTTAGTATTTTGGTACTAAATAAATTATATAAAAAACAAATGTTACATTTTAATTTAGTTTTTTGTTATTTTTTAAAAGAATATCACACGATTATTTCTCGTAACGTGACAGTCTTACCAATCCACATTTTAAAATCAATTTCTATATTTTGAATAAGTACCTACTTTTTACTTTTTTGCTATCATTGAAATTAGCTATTCTTACACCATGATCGACTTTATAATTATTTACCATGATAAATTATTTTGCCAAATAGGCTTTAATAAACCAGATTTTATAGTTCTGCAATGATCTTGAAAGACAAATTCTTATTATTTAGGAAAACACCATTTACACGGAAGTCGAGAATCATTAGCAGGAATTTAATTTTAATTCATACATTTTATTTTTGATAAATTTTCACATGTTTAACAAATATGTTAATAGTTTATTTGATTTTAATAACAATCATAATTATATTACGTTATTTTAATTGTTTACTATTAGACACGTAATACAAAATATATACACAAATTTAATATAACGTATGCTTTTATTACAATAAACACTTAAAAAAAACATATTGGTTATTTATATTTGTATACAATTTTTTAAGGTATATTTCATGTATTATCTTTGCCAATGCTTAAAGAGATTATTTATAACAAATCGAATAAAATTATTAGAACCTACTTCTTATGAAATAAACTATTTACCTATTTATAAAAAAAATCTAGATGTACTTGTAGTAAATTATTTAATAGATATAAATCAACCATCTCAGCTAAAAGATGTTCATCTGTTTTGTTATAAAAATATTTGGCACATTATTGTCATGTATAATTTGTATGAGATATGTTGATATTAATACCAATATGTAATAAATATCAAATTTTATTTTGTATCTGTAAATGTTGTTTCATTTATTTACCACTGCTGTAGGGCCAGCCAGCATCACTCTATAAAGCATACCGAAGACTATAGTCTTCGGTATGCTTTATTAGACAAATTACCCACCAGAAATTGGAAAAGCATTTGAAGAATTTATCATAAAAAATAATAAGCATACGGCTTTTTCTAAGAATTAATAAATACTTCGAAATATCCTACTTGAGTCAGATTTTACGAATAAAAAGCTAATTTGAATTTTCATTTGTATAACTGTATTCACTGATAATTTTTAATGTTCCAAGAACCATATTTAAAAAAAAAATACTTCTCCAACTCTCCCTTCCCCAATTTTTTTACTCGACACACAAAATTTATCTGTTCTGCCGGCTCTAACTGACTCCCTTGCTATAACAATCTAGAAGAGAGTTTGAGTTATCAAAACCAATATTTGCTATTACCTGGCAAAAATACTTTTTATAGGTACCGTTATGTTCTTGGTGGCCCTTGTATATGATAATTGATAATACACAGCCCAGGAAAAAATTTAATCTGCATATGTAGATAAAAAAATTTCTAAATTTCAATCTACGCATAAAAATTAGAATATACAAATACGTTTTATAATAATTTTTATTAGACATACATTTTTTAGTTGTATTAATTTATTAATACTAGACAGTTTTTTTTTAATTTGTCAATTAGTCATTTCCGTTTATTTTTTTCTTTATTACATTATTAATTATTTTTTTTGTCAGAGAGCTTTTTTCTCTTTTATTCTTCTTAACCGTTATATTAAAAAGAACATATGCTGTTGTGTTTTTCTTTGTTTTATAACTTTTTTTCTGCTTTGAATTTTTACAATCAGATTTTAAAGAATCATCAACTGGTATTAGTTTTTTACCAAATCCAAGAGTAAGTGCATTAAAACCATTTTCTAAAAAGTGTATAAAATATTATATTTTAAATATAGTCATTCAAAATGATTTAATCAGATAGCCCTCACACAGGCCCGGATTTAGAAATTTGCCGCCTATGGCAGTTGCGAAAATTTCCGCCCTCTCCGCGTGGTACGAAAAGTTTTTCAAAAATTTTTGATTGAATAAAAATAAAAAAGTTAAGGTTTTTGATATCGATGATCTTTTTTTTAGGTTTTCATGTAAAAAGTTTTTAAATTATTAAAAATAAAGTATAATACCTTTTTTCCGCCAAAATTTGCCGCACTTTAATTTTTGCCGCTCTAGGCACGTTCCTACACTGCCTGGTAAATCCGGGCCTGCCCCCACATTCACATCCAATTGCGTGCTCCCACACCTGCATTTCTGGCGGTTTCTTTCCGCGAAATTTTTTTTAGGTAAATTATTAATTAATTTAACAACAAAATTTTTGATGATTCACCGCACTGCCCCCCCCCCCTACTATTTCCGGATCTCTAGGCTAGAATTCTATCAGTATCTCCCCCACCCCTGTGGAAGTCACCAATACAAATAATACTAATACCTTTTGATTTTATAGTTGAATTGAGGCTAATTTGTCTTTTATTTTTAAAAGATGTAATTACTTCTTTTTCATCAGGTAATGATGTTTCACTTGGTTTATAAAGAATTATATTTGTATTTTTTCTTTCTAGAATTTTTTAATGTAGGTATACATATTAATTAAATAATATAATTTTTTATAATTTATTTTCTTTACCTAAATCCATTACAAATAATTATTTTGTGATACTTTGAATTTGTTATATTTACAAAAAGTATAATTTCGAAAATAAATTAAAAAAATTGAATTCCATGTTATTTTGATCAGAAATAATATTTATTTAATTTTTTATAAATTTATAAAAATACCTACTAAATTTTTTTTTATACATATGTAATATAGTACGTATGTATGTATAATAGTACAACAATAGTATGTGAGTTGTGTAGTATGTTCAATTTGTATTCTAATCAAATGTGTGCCAGAATCAATACAAAATTTAAATATTTTTTTAGAGAAAACCTATTTATTGGTATATATATAACTATCTTTGTTTGTGTACTGGTACAGTAATATATATGTCTTTGTTTTTTAAAGAATCGATAAAATGTCAACGAGGTCATCTTTCTCAACTACGAATAGAACCGAAGTTTCACCGAATAGTGATGTCAGAATACGAGCAAAGTGACATGATGGTGTATTAATCCTTTTGTCAAATTGGTTTTTATTTATAAAATTACTTGTTTATATTGAAATTTTTACCGATAAGTGTACAAAGAATTTGACGATTATAATTTGGAATCTCAATTTAATAAAATGGGGTCACTTTTTCGAAGTGAGGAGATGGCATTATGCCAACTATTCTTACAAAGTGAAGCTGCATATGCATGCGTATCTGAGCTGGGTGAATTGGGATTAGTACAATTTAGAGACGTAAGTTAAACTCGTCATTCCATTTTCATATTTTATTACAAAAATATTTTTCTTTTAATTTTTATAGTTAAACCCTGACGTAAATGCTTTCCAACGTAAGTTTGTCAACGAGGTACGTAGATGTGATGAAATGGAACGTAAACTACGTTACCTCGAAAAAGAAATCAAGAAAGATGATATTCCGATGTTGGATACAGGAGAAAATCCTGAAGCACCACAGCCTCGTGAAATGATAGATCTTGAGGTAATTTTTATTTATAAACTTCATTTAACTATATGTATTTTTTATAATGTTTTACCATTAAATAACTTCTGTGGTTTAGGCTACATTTGAGAAACTAGAAAATGAATTACGTGAAGTAAATCAAAATGCTGAGGCGCTTAAACGTAATTTTCTGGAATTAACAGAATTGAAACACATTTTACGTAAAACTCAAGTATTTTTTGATGAGGTAAGTTAATATCAAATGTATATACATATGTATTTTTAAGTTGTTAAATGTAACCGAGACATAAAAAACACGTTCTATATATTTCAATCATCTTGCAATAGATTTGCAATAACATAGAAATAAGAAATCAATAACAAATTATTTTTTCATTTTTCACTTAAAATGACACAAAAATTGCAGCATTAATTAAGCACTTTCTTGTATAGTAAGCAAATGCTGTTTCATATCGATATCTCATATAAATTATTTTTGAAATTTATAGTTCTATCTCAAATAATATTATTATAGAAAATGTTTAGTACGTTTATATCCAGGTATATAATAATTTTAGTATTCTGTAATGAAATTTATTATTAGTATGCAGTTTGTACTTCAAATTCAGGGTCATTTTTACTATAAAATACAATGTTTAAGACCCCAAATAGACATTGATACTAAACTATAATGAATTATATACATTATTATAGATACACTCATCAAATTAATTATTAATTGAGGGATCAAAAATTCATAGCTCTTTATTTATGGTGAAAATTGATGTACATAAATATATAAAAATATATTTTAAAACTTGAAATCTTTGCTTTTCAATGCTTTTCTCTGAATTAAATTTTATTTTTCGCAGAGTTGTAAAGTTATAAAACAAACAAATAAAAATTAATATTTTTTTGCAAATTCTAAAAAAAGTGTATAGAGTTAAAAAATGTTTAGGTAAAAATTATTTTGTTATAGATTAAAATTCAGTTTACATTTTTCCAGTTATTATCCAAATTATTTATTATCCAATTTATTATTATCCAAGCCCAATTGTCATTTTGATTTGTAATCTTGTAAAGGGTTAACAAATAATTGTTCGGCATTTGATAAAAAATGTGTGACAAACCTTAAACTTTTTTCTTTATAAACTTATAAATTTCACAAAGGTTAATTCATTTGATAAGTGTAGGTATGTATATGTATATATTTGTATGTAAAGAAATAGTTTATATTATTTTAGATAGAACTATTATTTACTCAAAAATGTCAGTATGCAAAATGAATTTTTTTTAGTTCTGTGTGTTACTCCACAATTTTATTTTATTTTAAATTTTAATAATATAAATTACTTAGTAATTAAATTAAATGATACATTCCAAACAATAAATGTCATTATAATAAAAATTAAACAATAAATGTTTATTTGTAAAATGATATACTGGTATATATGTTATATCATTGAATTAAACCACAACATTAAATATTATTGTTAGATAAAAAATGATATCAGGGTACAAAAAATTCATGCTTACTTGATACAATTTTAAACATCCAGTAGTGTACAATGCAAAACTGTTGAATTAAAAAAATCTACGAAATTATTTTTTTCATAAGCATGCTTTTCAATGCATTAAATTAAAAATAAAGAAAATATTTTGCGATGCTAGTATTAAGGTCACTTGAAAAAAGCATGTGAAGTATTTATTAAAATATTATATACAAGTTATTGGATTTAAAAAAATCTTAATTAATATTGAATGAATTTTTTTTAAATATTTAACAGTTCAAAATTCTATAACTTGTGTATAAATATTTTATGTATTTTTTTTTTTTTTAATTCTGATGCTGTATTTACTATCAAATTAAGTAATACAAAACAAATATTTTATATAGGTATTGATATTGATTGGATAAAAAATGTTTAATTAAATTGACTAATTTTGTATTCATTACAAATTCATTAAAATTTTCTCAGAAGACTGTTCATTGTCTTAATTTTCTGTGCTATAATTTACTAACTTACAATTAGATAATTAATTTAATATACTTTAACAAATTTTAGATAACGTTTTACATATACATATTTGTGTTACAGAAATATTTTTCTAAAATTTTCACAATTATAATATCATATAAATTGTCCATTTTGATAAAATTTTATTTAGTTTATTTTTCACCAGAGTTTATATATTGTAACAATCTAAAAAAAAATTATATAAAGTATTTTTAAAGAATAACCACAGGTAATCTTAAATTATTTTTCAAAATTTAATCCAGTCTTGACTGATAAAGTTAAAAATATGGTTTTTTAAATCATAAGTTTCAACATACTGTGTTGTGATTATAACTACAAAAATTTCGAAACATTTAATTAGTGAAACTGTTTTATGACTTTTCAACTATAAGGACCCTTCGCTTGGATCGTTCATAATAACACGCACTGAATCCATAAAGAGTGTCCAACAGCACTTAACTTTGCAGTAAGTACACATCGTTAAGGTGATGATGTTGTTGTATTGTGTGCGCTTTCAGTCAGTGCCTGTGATATAAATACATAACGTAAATGCAGCATCAGAATTTGTTGCTGCCAAATTATACTGAATAATCGTCTCATAAGATTTTAGATCTTTGTATATATATACTTCCGTAATAATGTTAATTTTAATGCTCGCCAAAACTCACAAAATAATAAGGTTAAATAATATTTACAAGTCATAAATGTAATAAACTTAACTTTTAATTATAGGTACATATTTATTAATTAATAAATATTAATCACGATATTTTACTAAAAATGAAATATTTATTATGGGACGTATTTATATAAACAGTAATTTGATAGCATCATAATCGTCAAATAAATATATTATTTGTTTTGAGCGATTGGCTTTATAATAAAATTTTTTAACTTTTTCACTGTTGTCAGTTATTATAGATATTACAGTGAAATTGTTAAATCTTTATACATGTATTTTATTTAAAAAAATATATAATAATATTAATAATATACTAATAAAGAACGTTAACATATAGTATAATTTTACACAATACATATTATGATATCACAGTTGGTCAGTGTGGCAACAAAATAAAAATAAAAAGATAATTACCGAACTAATAGTCAAGTGCATTAAAAAGTAAAGTTTTTAAATTAAATTGTTTATGCCTAATTTTATTTTTGGCAATTTCTATGATCAACAATGGGGAAATCTTTTTAAAATTTACTATACCAAAAATCCTTTAACCCTTCTATCAATATAATTTTCTTTATTGCATGAGTAATTTTAGTTTGCATGTTATCATTGTTTTATTATGATTTTTAACTAATTGAAGTCCTTAAAATATGTTTTTTTTTGCATGATTTTTTAAATGGCATTTAAATAAAATTACCATTTGTATTTAATATCTTAATTTGCTTTTCTAACATAATAAACACACACACATAAAATATTTTGTAATAATTATTCTAATAATTAATATGAAATGAAATAATATAATTGATACTTACAATTAGAATAAATTGAAAACTATAAAACAGCTTGATTAGCTAATTTTACTTGGATCCAAGTAAAATTTCATTAAAACAATTATTTTCACCAACTGTATAAGTTTTCATTCATTTAATTAGGGTAGTGGTCTCCAAAGTGAGGTACACATATGTCAGAGGGTACAACTTATTTTTGGAGATCACTGTACTAGGAGATGAAAGTAGATTATTCTAACCAGTATGCTCACATGAGGATAATCAGGGTTGGATGGGGAAAATTCCTTCCAGATAACCAATAGCAAATGGCAAATAGAGATATGAATCGTTAACAATCATAACTAATTTAATCAGGTGCACATAATAATATTTGCAAGGCGATCGGTAGATTCTAATTTTCTTACGAGTACAGTGCACAAGTGCATTATGATATAATTTCACCCCTGGTTATTAAGATTTGTAAAAATAACACTGATTCCAGTATTTGTTCATTTTTTAGAATACATAAATTGCATGCTATTGGTATGTTAAGTTTAGTTTTTTAATTTTATTAATGAAACCAGTTTATTTTATATTAGTTAATTTTAAAGTTTCTGTCGTATTTAAAAAAATGATATTAAATTTACATATTGGGATTTATATAATCCCTGTATCTATAAAATAATATAACATATAATTTAAATTGATGAAGTATGAGCGTAATATATTTTAACACGCTATAATTTTTTTAATGTTGCATAGGTCCTAGCTGTCCTACTATAAATATCATGAATGCTTTTTTATATTTACTACAGATATTTATCTACTAGTATTAACACATACATACAAACGTACATTGTACATGATGTTTTATAATAATAAAAGTAATCGACTTATTTTATGCAATTCATATTACATCACTCACTTTGAAAAAATAAGTATATTTAAAATAAAATATGTTTTACAAAATATATCTGGTAATCAAATTGACCAATATTTTAATATGAAGTTACATAAATCATCATGTATTTTAAAGTTATATATGTATGTAAACTAGGGTGTGCCAAAAAAAGGCGATATTTTTTTTTTTCGCTCTCAGCCCAAAATATCTCAGGAAATGCCCAAACAAAGTTCCTGTTAAAAGCGGAGCTCAAAATTCCAATTTTAAGAGGTCCTCCACGGAAGTTGAAGTTTTCCCGTCTAAATAACATGGGAAACGGGGTTTTTTAACAGTTTTTTGCCCTGCAAACTGTGAAAAAATTATTTTTGAAAAAAATGAATGAATGGATCTTTTTGAGTATTAAATTTAGTACAAAAATTCCCGTTGAGTCAAATTTCTATATTCAATATTTGATTTTTGACAGCTTTGAAGTTCAAATTTTCGCATTTTTTCGCGTTTTTTGCTAAACTATCCAAGTTAGGGCAAAATGTTAACTAGCAAAATTGTAGTACGGTTGACATTCTATAAAAAAGTCTCCATCGACTTTTTTGTATTATGAATAACAAAAAAGTTATAGACCCATAAACATTTATTTTTTTAAATTTTCGCTTTTATGAACTAAAATATCGATAATTGAACAAAGAATTTTATGCAAATTTGTTAGTACATCAAATTTGGAACAAAATTGGATAAGATTTTTTGTATTATCAGTAGTTAAAAGTTACAGACTTCTTTAATCATATTTTTATGATTTTTCCACAAAATTATGAAATATATTAACAATAAACATGACATATTATTAAAATATAAAAAGCACAATGTCATAGCCTTTATCCCTTTTAGGCTGGTTCCAATAATTTATATAACTTTGTTGTTATTCATAATACAAAAAAGTCGATGGAGACTTTTTTATAGAATGTCAACCGTACTACAATTTTGCTAGTTAACATTTTGCCCTTACTCGGATAGTTTAACTGAAAAATGCAAAAAACGCGAAAAAATGCGAAAATTTGAACTTCAAAGCTCTGTCAAAAATCAAATATTGAATATAGAAATTTGACTCAACGGGACTTTTTGTACTAAATTTAATACTCAAAAAGATCCATTCATTCATTTTTTTCAAAAATAATTTTTTCACAGTTTGCAGGACAAAAAACTGTTAGAAAACCCCGTTTCCCATGTTATTTAGATGGGAAAACTTCAACTTCCGTGGAGGACCTCTTAAAATTGGAATTTTGAGCTCCGCTTTTAACAGGAGCTTTGTTTGGGCATTTCCTGAGATATTTTGGGCTGAGAGCGAAAAAAAAAAAATATCGCCTTTTTTTGGCACACCCTAAATTGTAAACTCCAATTATCAATTTGGTTGAAAAGAAAATTTTTTAGTGAATCTATCTAATGTTTATTTTGCTTCTTAAATGGCAATACTTGGACTTGTATAATTTTTGAATTTTACACTTTTGTAAATATGGAACAATTGCACACATATCTTTTTTTATTGATTTATGCTTTGTATATACATTTTTTACTTTTTTTAAGTTTGTAGTTTTTTATTATCGATACTTCTCAGTACTTTATACTATGTTAAAGTATTTGAAAATGTTTTTATTTTATTTTCATTTAACTTTTTTGGTGTTGGCAATAGTTTTTAGTTGCTATAATGTTTCGAGAGTTGAATGATGTTATAATTTAATAAATTATATACTATAGCGAATAATACTTACAAAAAATATTTACTTTATATAATATAATTATCAAATAATTTATTAAAATTAAACTAAATATATTTATACTTATTTATTAGTTCTATTAAATAAGTCATATCTAAACAAAAAATACCTATCCAGTTCTTATTTTCATAATATAAATTCTAAACTAAGAATCGTTTAACTCTCGATACATATTCCCAATCCACAACCCCACCTTAATTTTACAAAACCACTTTTTGAGCGGTGCACTTTGAGAATTATCGATACAGAGGGGAGATGTTCGGAATAAGTAACGGGTTACAACCGTTGGGGGGTTGGGATGTGTTGTGTTGCCAGGCTGATCACGGACAAACTACGCGGTATTCCCAGATGGCAGACCCGTCTAGGGAGGAGGAGCAAGTCACCCTACTAGGTGAAGAGGGCCTCAGAGCTGGAGGACAGGCTCTCAAATTAGGGTAAATCTCGTTTAGTGTTTCTAGATTCAGATAAATGGTTTCATAACACCCAATTTCCATTTCGTCTAGTATTTTTTTGTTTTGTTATTTAAAAAAAAAAAATTTATTTTTTATAAAAACTGAGCGGTTTTATAATAAATCTTGAAAATGTAATGTATGCTGAAATGTTAGTTATAAAAATTTGTACTTAAAAACCAAGAATCAATTTTACAGATTAACAATTTTTTATACTACGTACTA
The DNA here is from genome assembly GCA_949319165.1 of Sialis lutaria. Lineage (NCBI taxonomy): Eukaryota > Metazoa > Arthropoda > Insecta > Megaloptera > Sialidae > Sialis > Sialis lutaria. The sequence goes on along the minus strand of OX439231.1, from coordinate 28,644,071 downwards.
TTTTCATATTCGATATTATGATTTTTTTTTATGTGAAGTTAATTTTGTAAATTCTTTGTAAAAAATTGGGTGTTGAGAAATCTTAATGATCCTTAATTTAGGGAATAAAAGTGACTTGTTCTTGCAGCATTTATATATGAGTGCTTTCGACTCGGAGTCTTATCGAAACCCCCTCAGGCAAGCTAGTTTCTAAAAGTACCCCCTTACCATGTATTTTGTAAATAATAATTTTCATTTTTTTGACAATTATATAACTCTACCGATTTTAATATATGTTTAACTACTATTAAGACTCCTACGTAATAATAATTTTTAAATGTTTGGTGATTATCCTTTCTTAAAATGTACTTAACACATTTTATAATTTTGTTATTTAATAGAATCAACACAAAAAACTTTATTCAATAATTTATTATATTTTAATAAACTTGAATAAGGGGTTTTGTATTATACTTTTTATGGTTTTATCAATTAAGATATTGTGTTTATATACTGACTGATTAAAAAAACTAACATTGCAAATTATTAACTTCATAACAATGTATGTCGTGGCCTTATATTTAGAATTTAGTGTGAAGCGCTTAAAGCTTTTTCAAATGTATATTTGAACAATGAAGGTATGTAAGGTATATTTATTTATTTTCAACCATTTTTTTATGTTGAAGTATTTATCATTAGTATATTTATCATTGTGCTTCTTGTGTTTTAAGAATAAAAACTGTTAATTATTATTTATTTTGTTTTATTATAAAAAACAACATAGATTCATAATATATGAGTATATTGCAAAAAAATTCAGTATTATAATTCTATTTTCTTCTCTAAATTGCAGAGTTGGCAACCTAAAAACATTTTTAGTTTGATTTTCTATATACCGAATAGAAATATTTATTAATGTTTTATCTATACTTATTTATTATGTTAATATTTAATAATTAACAGTTGTTATATTGCACTTTATTTTTATATGTGCTTATAGCTTGCATGTTCATTATATACTCATAAACAAAATATAGTTATACATTCATGACAAACAAAGGGAGCTTATATATTGTATAAAATACTATATTTCTGATCCATATGCAATATTTAAAAGAAGTATTATAACCTTTTTCCTTAACACTATCATTGTAAAAATACATACACATATTTTTCTATTTTTTTAAAACAGTTTTATTGTATAATATTTTTTATACTAAATGAATGGCATTTATAAAATTTCAGATTATTCAATTTAAGTGTATAGCTTTTATTTTAAATTATAAAATTTAGTTAATTAACAATGTTAATTAAAATACTTTGAATATTTCTATACATATATAATTACATATTGAAATACTGAGACAAAAACAGCCATCCCACGAAAACTAGACAAACCATATTTTTATGGATAACTTTAAAAATAATGTAAATACTATTTTAATACCAATTTATGTATACTAAAGTAAATTCAGATTGGAAGTTACATGTTTTATAATTGTCTTACAGAATATAATCATTATAGTTTGGAACCGAATAAATTAATTTCTGGAGCTACAAACATTTTTTTCTTGTTTTGAATCATGAATTATTAAAAAAAAAATTATTCCTAATTTTTTATAAACTATAAAATATATATTCTCTTATTTTTGTTTATAATAGTTTTAATTAATTAAAAGGACTTTCCAATAGTCAAAGATGTTCATTACAATAATACATGATTAAAATCAAAGCCGTGACTACTTAAATCGTAATCAGAAAATAAATGTATCTAAAATCTGAATCTATTATAAATTGATAATAATGATACAATCTGATAAAGAGGTTTTGAAAGGATGGCTGTTGTTAATGCTTGTGTCGTGTGCTAATTGTGTGTTGTATTGTAAACAGCACGAAGGGGGCGTGAACCCCACTGAGTCTATGACCAGGGCACTCATTAGCGATGAATCTATTGTCCGACAGTCCACCCTGGGCCCCGTCCAATTGGGGTATGTATAACCCCCTCATTCTTTATTAACTACTAATATCCACAAACACACATACTATTTGTAGCTTTCTGTAGGTTATGTAGCAGGTATTCATTTATAAGATAGTCATAATTTTCAATTGAAAATTTTCAAATATTTGTAATTGTTATCATTGAAGATTTTTCATTAAATTTGTGATGTCGTTTACATATATGTATAATTTAAAATGTTGTATGTTTCATTTATATAATTTATTTAAAAAAAGTTAAATAATTATTCTTGTCATGATATTTTGTATTTCGTAAAACTATTTTAGTATAATTGTTTGAAACGTTTATTAAAAACATGAAAATAACAAATGAAAATTATGAGACGATAGAACTAACTAATCAAAATACATACATATTAACATTCACCGTTTTCGCCCTTTTCTGTCATGTGACAACAGTTAAAAAATGAATCTTTATTAATCCAAATGGGTATGGATCGGGTTAAACATATTTCATATTTAAACGATAATATTTATCAACTACAACAATATTTACATTTTAAATAACTATTTATAGAATGTAAGAAGTTTTACTCCAAATTACTTAATTTTAAAGTGGTGAATGTTAATTTAAGATTTTATTTTTCTTAAATTAAGCATAATGTTTGGTGACATGTATTTTACATTAGTCATATTTTATAAATATTTTATATACTAATTTTGATTACAGAAATCATTATTATTACTGCTACAATAAAATATAAGTAGTTATAAATTGTCAATAGAACCTTGCTTATTTTAAAATTAAAATAATTTTTAAAGTATGTTATAAAAAAGTATTAATAAAATTGTATGTAATATAGGCGAGTGTCAGATAAACAAAAAGTCATCTAGAAAATGAAATTGTGACCAAGAATATATAATAGTAAATATCGATAACAGAAAGTATACATATATCATACATATAACTCATAACTATGAAAATATAATGTACAAAACTTTACTTTTATTATCCATTTTTACTTTTATACCTCTGCGGTCACTTCACCTCCCAAATCGTCTATCTGCCACTCGTCTGTTAGATGCTAATTTTTTTTAATATTTCTTTAACAACTGTTGACATATTTTGCTTCCTACACAATTATTTTTTAGTATTTTTAACATCACACTAAAGGTAGTTTTGAAATTAAAATCTGTATATGTAAAAAAAGCAAGGAATATCTATTGAATATATTTAAATGTTAAAATAACTATATCAGTGGTTCTTCGTCTTTTAAATGTTCTTCAAAGCTATTTAAGAATTAAATCAAGTACTGCTGATTTACACTTAATACATTTCTAATATATTACACAATTAACATTCCTGATTACCTTTCTTATTAGTTTCCCGGAAAAAACTCTAGATTCGGAGGACTTCTTACCATGGTCAGTAAAATCTTTGAAGTCGAATTTTAAAATGAGTGTTTATAACAATTTATATAACAAATTTAATCATAAAAATATCTGATATTTCAAATTCATCTGTATATTATTTTTAAGATCAACAAAACTAAATAAATATTATTTATCTATTATAATATAATAAAATTAAAAAAAAAATGACTCAGAAAAAATTAATATGACTCCTTTTGGTGAAATTTTCTTTAAAAAAATTATGTAATTTTTCATATACAAGTCATAACCATAGTTTTTGTCTGTTTGTTATAATTTTTCATATATTATCTAAAATGATATTTGAAGCTCTTTCAAAATTCGACTTCTTTTGCTTGCTAGTGCTTTGCACTTTCACATTTGGTGTTATTTTGTTGTATTGTTTAGTTCTTGAGTAATATTGTCTGCTTTTTATTTGCATTTTCAAAAATAGACAGAATGTATTAAATGTGTAGTGGTTCTGTTATTTTGTGAAAATAGCCATACTTCTTGAAGGTTTTTGCAAAAAATGTATAAAAACAACTTAATTTATTATTATTTTTTATTTAGACGTTTAAAAAATGTCTTCTTCTGATTATAATTGGTTCGACAACTTAAATTTTTTTCAAATGTGTACAGAACATAAAATATAAATATAAAATCAATAAAACTTTGATTTATTATAATTTATTTAAATTGTAATTAGTATCTGCTGATTGACACATAAAACAATAAAATTTATATTTTTTATAAAAAAACTCATGAGTTGTTATTTAAATAAGGCAAATTTAATAAACATTTTTTATATATTTTTTGCATTTGTTAGGCATTTCTAATTGTATTAGTCATTCAGAAAAGGTGAAATCATCTTCAGTTTTTATTATGCCTGCTCATTCGGGAAATTTGCAGTTAGAAGTATTATTTTTACAGGCCACTGAAAACATTGTTACATTATTAATAATTTTCAATTTAATGCAAATCGTCAATAATTGAGTCATTTTTTATAGATTAAATATTATGATGCTGTAAGAACATCACTAAAATCTACTTCTTCTGCTTCTAACTGAAAGTTTAATTATTTTATTTGTTATTAAAAAATGATGTTCTATTTTCCTGATTCAATGATTATTTAATAGTAGTTATTTTAATTAAAAAAATAATTTGAATTGTTTCAAATAAATTATTAAATTTTTACCAATGAAGTAGAATTTTATTATGAAATACAGTAAAAAAATATACGTTCATTTAAAAAAATATAGACAATATTTCATTCATTTTCTTGCATGTAAATAATAGATTAATGATTCAGTTTTATTTGAAATTGTGATTTGCATTCGCTCATAGAAAGACATTGTTTAAATTTAAAAATTACACAAAATAACACAAAAGTAAGTAAAATCAGACCATGATGTAAATAACTGTGTTTTTAATAACATTATCCGTGTTTACTTATTATTGATAATTTTTTAATTAATGGTATTAATATGACTTTTTCTCAATCAGTTTTGTAGCTGGTGTGATATTACGTGAACGTATCCCAGCCTTTGAAAGAATGTTATGGAGAGCATGCAGAGGAAATGTATTTTTGAGACAAGCTGAAATAGAGAAACCTCTAGAAGACCCATCAACTGTAAGTTGTATTTATATATTAATATTACATTATATGCTAATAACACGTTTATGTATATTTACAGAGCGACAAAGTTTTCAAGTCAGTATTTATTATATTTTTCCAAGGAGATCAATTAAAAACTCGTGTTAAAAAGATCTGTGAAGGTTTCCGTGCTACTTTATATCCATGTCCGGAAGCACCAGCAGATCGCAGAGAAATGGGTATGGGTGTTATGACCAGAATTGAAGATCTGAATACTGTACGTAATAATTTTTTATAAAATTTTTATCTTACATGCGAAAGCATGACATGAAAAAATGGTTTTTCAAAGTTAATTTTTGTTATTCTTAAAAAAAATAGGTTTTGGGTCAAACTCAAGATCATCGTCACAGAGTACTTGTTGCCGCAGCAAAAAATATTAAGAACTGGTTTATAAAAGTTAGAAAAATCAAAGCTATCTATCACACTCTGAATTTATTTAATCTGGATGTAACACAAAAGTGTCTCATAGCAGAATGCTGGGTGCCTGTTTTGGATATGGAAACAATTCAACTTGCGTTACGTCGTGGTACCGTAAGTATATTAATTATTATTGAAAATTATATGAAATAAAAAGCTTTAACTTCTGAATGAAGCATACAAAATAAATATACATACATTTATATTTAAATCCAAGGCCTAGTAATCTTAATTTAATCTCTACTTTTGATTGTGTTCAGGAGCGCAGCGGTAGTTCAGTTCCCCCGATTCTCAATAGAATGGAAACATTTGAAGACCCACCAACTTACAACCGCACAAACAAATTTACAAGTGCATTCCAAGCTCTGATAGATTCGTACGGTGTTGCTAGTTATCGAGAAGTTAACCCCGCACCTTACACCATCATCACTTTCCCATTCTTGTTTGCTGTTATGTTTGGAGATACAGGTCACGGCTTGATTATGACATTATTTGCTGGCTGGATGATACTTAAAGAGAAACCTCTTGCCGCTAAAAAGACTGATAGCGAAGTAAGTTTTATTTTATTGTTATGTCACAATTCAGAGTTTGTTGCTGAAATACTAAAAAGCTTATTTTATTTAATGTTATTAACTTTAATTGTACCCTTTTCTAGAATGTGTTGACACTGTCCTTTCACATCCTTCTCCTACCACCGAACTATAATCCTTAAAAGATGAATATGACGTAAGGTATACCCTATAATGTTATAATAACAGTTAAATAATAATTATGAATATGTAATTCAAAAATTATTAATACGTTTTAATAATTCATTGTTTTCTCTTTTTTAGATTTGGAATATATTCTTCGGCGGTCGTTACATTATATTTTTAATGGGAATATTTTCGATGTATACTGGTCTTATTTACAATGATATTTTTTCAAAATCCCTTAACATTTTTGGATCTTATTGGGAGGTGAAACGATACAATATGACAACTGTAATGGGAAATAAAATCTTACAGTTAGATCCTACGTATGATTATATTTCATATCCGTATCCTATAGGATTAGATCCAATCTGGCAGGTTTGTAAATCTTATAAATAATTCAAATAGATCAATGTATACAAAATTATTTTATAAATATTTATATTCATTTTTTAGTTGGCTGGAAATAAAATCATTTTCCAAAATGCTTATAAAATGAAAATATCGATAATTTTAGGAGTTTTTCACATGTTGTTTGGAGTAATTTTGAGTTTATGGAATCATATGTAAGTATAAAAAATACGTTCAGTTTATAAAAATGTTTATATAATATTTTTTAAATAGTCATTAATTAAACTGTTACATTTACAGGTATTTTAAAAGGAAAATTAATGTCACTTATGACTTTATACCACAAATTATATTTTTATCATTCCTATTCTTGTATATGGTATTGTTAATGTTCATTAAATGGATCACATACTCACCACAAGGTAATTTTATATTTCATCGAGTTGCCATTATTAATGAATCAAATTTATGTACCATAAAATTAAATTAACATATTCGGTGTTAATGGAATTATTTAAAATATTTTATAGCTCTTGATGTAAAATACAGTCCACACTGTGCTCCGTCAATTTTGATCACATTTATCAACATGGTGCTGTTTAAATCAACTCCTGATGATCCAGTTTGTGATAATTACATATATGCAGGACAGTTTGTAATACAAAAACTTCTAGTGATTATCGCAGTGTTGTGTATCCCAGTAATGTTACTTGGAAAACCTATGAATATTATGCGAAGTCAACGAAAAATGCAGTATTCGGTATGATTTATACAGTGAAACTTCTCTAAACTAATTAATTCCTTTTAATCGCTTGGACAAAAATAATCTAATTGTTAAATTTCCAGGTATCTCACCAACAAATGAATTCAGCTACGGAAAATGGTGATGCAGAACAAGGAATGAATAGCGTTCCTCATCAGCCACCGGTGCCCGCCGCACATGCCGACGAAGAAATGAGTGAAATATTCATCCACCAAGGGATACACACTATTGAATATGTTCTTGGTTCTGTATCCCACACTGCTTCCTATCTTCGGTTGTGGGCTCTGTCGTTGGCTCATGCGCGTAAGTTTCCTTATTCATTAATTAGAAATAACTTGATTTATGTTGATGTTTATTTGTTTTGTTTTTTGTGTGCAGAACTGTCCGAAGTGTTGTGGAACATGGTGATGAGACAGGGCATGCAGTTTGACGGATGGGTAGGCGGCATAGCTCTCTGGATTATATTTGCGTTTTGGGGAACGCTTACAATTAGTATTCTTGTATTGATGGAAGGTCTCTCTGCTTTCTTGCACACCCTTCGTTTACACTGGTATGTACTATACACACAAAATATTATTTCTAAGAACTATGATAAATTTGTATTGTTGATTAAGACAAGAAAAGTTATAAAAAACTACTTTGTTATATGGAATCTTTTATTCCAGGGTCGAATTCCAAAGCAAATTTTATTCTGGTATGGGACATGATTTCCAACCATTTGCGTTCGAAGTAATTCTGGATACAGCATCTCAAACAACTGAAGATTAAATTTAATATAATATTTAACATATATAGTAAATTTCACTTAGATTATCTTGGTGTTATTGCATGCTAATAGAAATAATATATAATATATATGTAAACAAAATACTTTCTACTGTTACAGTTTTATTTCAAGTATTTCTTGCTATAATGCAGTGTATTATTCAAAACCTTAAAGTAATTTATAATGCCACGTATTTTGCCAGATAATAATATATAAGACTCTTTGATTCGTTAAAGTAAATGATATATACTTATTTTTATTTATTAAACATTTTTGTGTAGAATAAATGATTTTTGGTTAGCTGCTTTAGGTAAAAAAAAATTTCAACACCGTTATTATATATTTTTATTTAATTCAATTTAAGACTATTTACAAATACATATTAATTATATAGCATTCGCCAATCTTGTCTATACTTATATAATATGTACTTCATTATGAATTAAATTGTAAAATAATAGTAATACTGAAAATATACGAAATAAAGAGTTAAAAATAGAATCTCTTGTTGCAAACTTAAATGTGTACTTGAAAAAAATAATCGTTGTCAATATAGACTGTATTATGATTGTATCATAAATGTATACATAATATTTGTGTTTTATTTTATCTTCACAAAACTTAAACCTTGGCAAATAAGAGGGATGTAATGCTGCTGTGTCAACCTTGATAATTAAAACCATGTAAATTTAAATTCTCAAAGTCGACGTGGCAATGTTACAGTGCTGTCTTATTTGCCAATTCTTTCAACACTTTAAAACAGAAGTATTGTATTCAATTTTAATTTGTTCTTTTTGCATTTCATATAAACATTAATGCTGGAACTTTATTTTTTTAAATAAATTTTATTGCGTATCACATTTATCAAATTTAATTAAAATGATCAGATTTTCATTGTTAAAAACAAACGCAGTAAAATAAAATGTCTCAATTGTTGAGGTTCTGTCACTTCAGTTGAAAAAAATACTTATAAAAATGGGTTCTTTATTTCAAAGTGATGAAATGGCTTTGTGCCAGATTTTTCTTCCGACTGAATCAGTTTATGATTGTTTATCTGTGTTAGGCGAAGCTGAAGTGGTACAACTACAAAACGCAAGTATTTAATTTACTATATAAAAATGTACAGCTGCAATTATTTGTTATATAGATAATGCTTTATGTATATAACTTTCTTATATATTTATTTACATTATAGTTAAATGAAGATCGAACCGAAGCTTTAAAGTTTATTGCTCAGGTTAAAAAATGTGAAAGCACAGAAGTAAAATTAATCTACTTAAATGAACGACTTGATGAAAATAACATTAAAAAAGTAGTAGTTGAAACTAATCCTGAGGCTCCAAAACCAAAAGATATTGATAATCTAATTGTATGTCATATATTAAAGGCATGGCCCCCACTGCCCCCCCCCCCCCTCCACATCCTATTTAGTTAAGAAATTTTTTTAGGTTAACCATTAATAATTTGATTAAAAATAAAAGCTCGATGACTTGTCACGCCGAGCTCCCAGGCTAGAGCCTTATTGGTCTTCCCAAACGGTGGGGACTATAATTAAAGGTACATATTAATTAACAATTTTTTAACACATTTAATCTATCTTAGTCTACCATTGAAATGCTCACAACGGAAGTAGAAAATATTGAAACAAATTATTCAGCACTAAAACAAAATTATATTGATCTCATTGAATATAAATATGTTCTTAGAAAAATGTATCTTCTCTTCGATGAGGTAATAAAAATTATGTAACTAATTAATTAAATTAATTGTTTAATTAAGTTATTAATACAGTTAGACTCGATTTTTATTAACGCTAAATATAATGAACAAGAACATTTGATCTAAGACCAAAAAAGGTGCCCTAATGCTGACCTACCACGTTACATTACAAAAACTTTTGTAACAGCAAATATAATGTTAAAAGGATATTAATGCAAATCTTATGAGTTTATTGTATAATATTTTTAATTTTGACCATAAGAATTATCATATTTACGGATAAAAAACAAAATAAAACTAATAATACAAAAAATTATTCCATTCGGTTTTAACAAATTTCTAAGAATAGGTAATCTTCGATTTACGATGTAATTTTGTTCGAATACTTATACATGAATTTTTATGGATAATAAATAAAATGGATTCTATGTTATTTTAATGTACTGCCAATTCTCTTAGATAGACACATTTAAGACTGAAGATGTTTTTTTATTAGGTGAAGAAAGGTCAAGTAGGTTGGATAAAATACGCAGAAATAATAAATTGAGGTATTGTTTGTACAGTTATTTTGTTTGTCGATTTAATTCAACTTATTATGATTCTAGTTACATTGCTGGAGTAATGCCTTACAAACGTTTTCATGGATTCGAGCTTATGTTATGGCGAACATGTCATGATAATATTTTATTGAAACAATTTGAGTTAAAAAGTAAAGAAGATTATAAAACGGTATATTTTCTATCCTTATTATTGAAAGTCTATTAGACAGATCCATATGTAATAATAAGTAAAATCACAA